>OY829326.1:51689973-52289973 GCA_963691655.1 Toxonevra muliebris | reverse complement strand
GAGTGTGTGCAAGTGTGAGATTGAAAGAAGAACAGTCTATTGACAGTTCTTATGTTACGGTATTATCTCGTTATTTATGCAGCAGATGATAAATGTAATTTGCTGTTTGTTGTAGAAGGATTTCGAAAGGACATGATAATTTTTGGAATTTGAATATTTTTGAAAGAGAGGGGGGAAAAAATTTATTCAAAAATATTAATATTAGCTGAGACGTGATGGCTAAACAATGTTTTGATACACCGATTTTAGCTTAGCACCAAAGGTGCTACGATCTATGAAATAACAGTAACGGAATTACAAATTTTTCATACCGCGCAAAAAATATTTTTTGTGATATATTTACAGTGTGACCCAGAATAACTGTCACTGTTTTTTGCTTTGCTCTCAATCTTAAAAAAATTAATTTAAAAAGTTTTTAAGAATGACAAGTGCCAGTAATTCACGATTTCAATCATTTTAAGACAAGTATCGTAATGGAAGCTAAGCGAAAGCAAGTTGTAAATTTATATTTAAAAAAATTAAAAATGTGTGAAATTATTCGGAAGCTAAAATCATTTGATATTGGAAAAAAATTTATTTATAGAACTATAAAACGATTTCAAGAAAGGAAAAATTGCAAAATTGTGAAAAAATATGTGGAACAAAAGCGATCGTAAAATGCGTCAGAGAAAGAATTAGACGTTCTATAGCAAAAGAAGTGCAGGTATCCAGGTCATCAATGCAGCGGATATTAAAAAATTATCTAGGGCTCACAGCCTATAAGAAGCAGCGCGCGCAGAGTCTTACTGACGAGCAAAAAAAGTTCCAAATCGAAAGAAGCAGAGAGCTATTGCGTTGGCTGGAAGGAGATGAAAAAATGTTTCTACTACAAGATAGCGACAATCAGCAAAACAATCGCGTGTATGCAGCGAGTCTCGCAGACGTTCCCAGGGATAAATTGGCCATTGTACCGGTATAAGAAAATTTCAAAGGTAAAGAAAGATCTGGGGAGCAATTTTACCGAAAAACAAATCACCGCTTCTTTTCAGATCAGGATCGAGGGGTCAAGTCGATACCGATACGTTATTACATTAAGTACGTTTTGGAAGGCCATCTATCACCTCATACTCAGGGGTTGTATGGCGATGAATATTTTTCATGATTCTGCTTCATCACACCAGGCAAAACACACTCAAGACTGGTGCCAGCAAAACTTGCTCGATTTTATATTAACCAAAGAATGGCCAGCTGCGTCGCCAGATCGTAATCCTTTTGACTTTTGTGTATGAGGCTATATGCTGAGCAAAATTGACATCACGAAAGGCCTAAACGTTGATCATTTCAAAGCTCGGCTGATACAGATTTAGGAAGAAATGAACCAAGATATGGTACGTGCCCATGCGAATCATTCTTCAAACGTTTGTGCCAAACAATCAAAGAGAGAGGCAAAACATTTGAAATAGCGGCATGATTCTTCTAATTTTGTAATAAAATCTTAACAAATAAAAAAAAAAATCATTAAATTTCATTTATCATTAGTTTTTATTGCACTTTATTTTAGTGACACTTATTCTAGGTCACACCTTTATAGTATTTAGATATGAATAACAGCTTAAAGCTTTTCATAGTTGAAACAGGGATAATTTGTACCTCAAAGATTTAAAAAAAATAACAAAAAATTCCTTTCACACCCCGGATGTGAACGGTCAAAAAATGGGGAAGCGAAGACGAATAGGAATAATATTTTGGAAACAACCTCCTTGTTTCTACTTAAAAATTAGTTAAATGGCTAATAATTAACTAAGCCTCCGCATATCCCTACAGGATTCATCTGTCATTCTGTTATTATTAGAGCATAAAAATCCTCCAAAAATTCAGCGCTGCTGTTTTTGACTGTTGAAGAGAAGTGTTGTGAGAGTCTTTAATTTTTTGTAATTTTTTAAAACCTTTGAGGTACAAATTATAAACTCGTTCAACTCGTATTCATTCTTCACTACAATTTTATTAACCGTAGCTGCATATGACAGTTGATTTTATGCTCTCAGTTTGATATAAACTGGAAAAAGTTTGAATCAATTAGAGGAAGTATTCCAGATGCAGCATTATTCCATTATTTCGATGTCTCCATTGCATAGTCGACGGGAAATGTATTGTTTTACGCCCAATTTCTTAAGATGATACTTAAAAGGGCAGTAACCCGTGAGGTTATGATGGACTTATAAGTTTTTTAGTCTATCGGAGGCCCTAAAATCCAATCCATTAAGTTTCGAGAGCTTTTGTTTCCCAATATTTTAATACAAATCAAATACGACTTAATACCGTACTCCAAAAAGGTTTGGGATCCATGAAAGACTATTAAGTTCCTTTTTTTTTAGGTATTTCGCCCTTTCGTTACCATCGAATGCTTCAGAATCTGGAATTCAAGTCAGTATTCATTTATTTGAATACGTCTAATAGGAACTAGAAGTATTCCCATATATTTTTGGATTTTAGAGCTTTTAGTGATGCTTGAGTATCCGAGAGAATACTCACATAAGGCATCACATACTCACCCGCGTATACATTCTCTGACGCTGATCTCTGTTGCATGAAGCTTTGCTGGAAATACGAATGGTATTTCCCCATTGCTATGACTCCAGTGCTGCCATATTCCATATGGAACCACATCTGTGTGCCCAGCTAAGTTTTGAAGTTTTTGTTTATCCATTTTTAACGGTCGCTTACATATAACCACTTCAAAGTCTCTGGCAACGGAATCTTTGATTTTGATATTCGTTCAGAATTTTAATAAAATCTGAGGGGCTCTGAAATATTCAAGTTTTTGCTCAACCACAAAAAAAGAAATCTTGAAAATATGAAATACTCAGAAGTTATTTTTCTTTTCTTTTTCTTCAAAAATTTCTGCAAGAGCTTTCGAGATGAAGAGGCAAAGAACTTAGTGAAAATTCCATTTTAAAAGTTTCTGATGGACTCTTTGGAATCCAGCAGGAGATTGATAACAGAAGTTTGACTTATTTTGATTCTTTGAAAATATTAACTTTGATTGAGCGGTAAACATATATCTTTAAGCCGGTCAAGCTGAAATAATTGAATCTTATCTGACTTTAAATATACGAGCATAACTAGTTCTTTGCTCCCATATGATTTCCTGATATATGGTGAAAACTATTAATAGATCACCCAATCTTGAAATTCGACGAAAAGATTGGTGGAATGCTATTATCCACAAATTAAATACCAAGAGGGAATTTTGAAAATAAAGGACTCATATACAATACGAATAATTTAAAAATCGCTTTTCCTTTTCACTCACGCTTTTCAAAAATCCTAAATTATTCCACATTTCCGTAATGTATTGGCAAAAAGTGCTTTCAACAATGAGCTCGTTTTACTTTTACTTAGTTACAATTTCAGCACAAAATTTTAAATAAGCTTCACACAAAATTAGCGTGGGCGTTTTACAAATGAAAATGTAAACATGAAAATGACATGTGAAGTGAATTAGAAATGCGTCTGTGTGTCTGTGTATTAGTAACCATGTGAGTGCATATGTGCGTGTTTATTTTCGTGTAGTGCCACATGTAGTGGATAATGGCATTTAAATGATCACTTCAAAAATTGAAGAATGATTTGGAGCATAGATAATGTAACGTCATGTCATTCATGTACTATGTATGAATGTATGTGTCTAACTTAAATTGTTAAGCGAAATGTTTCCAAAAAGAATTACATAAAAACAAAATACAATTAAATTGTTCTTTTTGGGGTTAAGCAGATTTTGCTATGGTTGGTCAGTGGTTAGTGTGAACTTCATTGCACTTAACGTGATTTGCAGCATTTATCATCCTATATGATAACATACTCGTTCTTCACCTCATTTAACGCAGTAGCTTACTTTGGAATTCCCATTTTTTTTCCTTGTTGACTGCATTATCTTATATCAAATGAAATTGCAAGCAAATTAGAATCACAACAATCACAAAAACAAACAAACAAGAAAACAATGGCAATTGCGTCTTTGAGTATGTTGCATGTTTGTTATTCTATGATATTTATATTTAAATTTATTTTCAAAACATTAACACACAACAACTATACAAAAATAAGAATTCTACGAAAAAAATATTAGAGAAAGGAAAAGAGAAAGAATACAGCAAGCAAACTACATATTCACAATAAAAACGTACGAATTACTTTATCATAGTTATTTCAGTTGTAATAACAATAAACATGGTGCTTATTGCAACAACTGCGGCAGCAATAGCAACAACAGCAGTAGCAGTAACAAAAACAACAAATGTAATATACGCGGTAACTAGCAAGCGTGAAATTCCGTACATACATACGAACGTATGAGTTTAGATACGCAAATAAACATTTTTAGAGAATAGTAGCAACAGCAGCAAACAAGCAGAAAGCATGCAAGCAAGCAAGCAACAACAGCAATTGCTGATAACAAATTGGATTTTACAGCCGTGAATATTACAGTATACTGTGTGCATGTGCCCAGCAGGAAAATTAAAATTTCGAAATACATCAATTTGAAAGATAATTGTTTTTAACAGTCATGAACAGTCAATAGGAAAAATATGTTATATACTGCAGGCGCGGATACAAGGGGGGAGGAAATTAAAATTTAATAAATTGAACAGGCAAAAAGGTGAAAATAATTAGTTATTGTTGTTTTTAGTTATTACGATTTATTTTCAATTATAAGAATAAGAAATAATCTTGCTCATTAAATCACTTTCCCTCTCTATGGAAATGTGCTGAAATAATAATGATACCTAAACCAAATAAACCTGAAAACTCAGTGTCCTCATAGGTCTATAAGTTTGCTGACAATATTCTCGAAAGTATTTGAAAGAATACTCTTGAGTAGATTGCTAATAATCGTCATAAGCACGGTACTCCTGAGCAATATCATTGTATAGTGAATATTGTCACTGGCTTTCTGGAATGCAAAAAATATTGCTCTGCCATATTTTTGGACATTCAGCAAGCCTTCGACAGAGTTTGGCATCTAGGGCTGTTATACAAATTAAAAAATTTACTTCCAGCTCCATTTCATTTGGTCTTAAAGTCCTATCTACATGAAAGATCATTCTATGTTAAAATAAATGATGAAACTTCGGCCATATGTCAAATAAAATCCGGAGTAACACAGGGCAGTGTTCTGGGTCCTGCTCTTTATTCAATTTTTACCACTCAACAATGGTTACTTCGTTGGAAAATAAAGCTAAATACAGACAAGTCAGCAAATATCACGTTTTCATTAAGAGGAGGGGAATGTCCTCCGTTAAATCTGAATGGAATTACTATTTCCAAACGTAACTGTGTTGAATATTCAGGACTACACCTTGATAAAAAGTTAAATTGGAAAGAGAATTTAAAGGCTACACCTTAACATAAAAACAAAACACAAGCACTGATTATTGGGCCCGAGTCTTGAGAACAAACTATTACTTTATAAAACGATATTGAAACCAGTTCGGACATACGGAGTTCAATTGTGGGGTACCACTAGTAATTGAAACTTAGAAATACTACAACGCTATCAATCCAAAACACTGATATTCTTAGCAAAAGCACCCTGGTTTGTAACTAACAACGCATTAAATATTCTAAAGGTAAAAGCTTTTGTATTCACTGGCTTTGTTTTTGAGGATATTTTTTATATTTTCCCCCAGCTTCTATTTGCATATCTTTTGAAGTTTTAATAGTATTATTACTTTTGATATTTTTTTATTTTCTTTCGATAACGTGAACATCCACTAATGGAAACATCCACTAACGTCAACATATTTTTTCTTCCATTAACTATTCTAAAACGTGAACAAAATCTGAAAGCTTTAAAACGTGAACCGAATTTCTTAGAAATTGTGTATCAATTTTTATGATCTTAGTAATTTTGGGAATCCTTCGGTTATTTTTTTCAATAATCGCAAACGTGAACAATCTCTTATAGGTGGTTTTTATTAGTTCACGGTTTCGAGCGGTTACTTAAAATTCTTTAAAATTCGACTAATTCTCGACCCATTTTAAACCAATCTAAAACCGAAAACTGAATAAATGTTTCCTATGGTTTATATTTTTCACTATCCTTTACCTTGGAAATAGACCATCGAAATTGTGAAATGATTTGCTACAAGAACAGGTTTTATTCACAATGCATAACGTTCCAGTCTATTTTTACACGGTCATACCTCCGAAATTATTAGAAATTGAGATAAAGTTAATAATAAGCAAAAAAAAAAAGCCTACGTACGTAACGCTGCCGCCCGGGATTTGGTTCATATAGAGAATTTTTATTTCCCCCCACCCCCCCCAAAACTGCTTCCTTCCTGGAATGGGCAATTATTTTTAAAAGCTTCGAATTAGTTGTTATTTACAGAAAAGTTTCAAGTTTGTCATAAAATAATAAAATGCGAAAATGCCACTAAACGAGTCACAATGTTGGAATTCCCTTTGTAAATTTTACACAGAAAATCCAAACAAGAGGAAAAATTAAGTTTTCCACCATTTTAAAGAAAAAGATTTTATATCCTTATATTACCATTGATTGCTAGATAATAAAAAAATAGTAGAGTGAAAAACAGGTTCTGGGGAAAAATGTGTGTTTAATGCACTTTTCTGAAAGCAGAAACAGTGAGTCGAAATGCAAAGAGTGGAATCAGTGGTCTCTTATTTTTAAAAGATGGTTTGGCAATGAGTTTGCAGAATTACAGGGAAAGGCACGGATAAATACGGGTGCTTGGAGAATTTATTCATAAACATCACCAATAGTCCAAACCTGGAGCCTTCACATTGCGCCAATGTGTTGGAATTAAATATGTGTCGAAGAACTTAACCCGTTTAATGTCTCAGAATTAAGTCCAATCGAATTTTTTTTTTTGACCAACCTAAAGAGGAAGGTCTAAACCAATGAATGTTGATCAAAAAATGTAGATTGGTTATTAAAAAAATGAAAAAAAAAAAAAACAATTGAAACAATTGATACAACTGAAATTCAAAAGTCGACGAATAAAAAGCGAAAAACGTCGGAAATTTTAACCTAAACGAAATTGAATGAAACGTTTTTGTAAATATTAAGTAAATATCAATGTTTTTTATTAAAGTGTTAAAATAATTGTACACCGTGTGCTATATTTTTTTTAAAACTCATTTTGTGTTTGTCCTGATTTCATTCACCCAACGTTAGTACTAGTAGTCACTTTTGCGGCAGATCAGCTTTTTATCGACCAAATAAGACGCTGAGAGGAAAAGTGGTATAACTTCTATGTTCAGTAAAAAGTGGAATAATTTTACTTAAGAGAAAAATCGAAACGAAATATGTTCAAAGCAAAATTGAAACGAAATATGCTGTTTTTGCTTTGAAAAAATTGTTATACCATTTTTGCTCTTAATTTTAAGTCCTTTCAGCTGTCGATCAGTATTGCACCTCGTTGCTGGTTTCTACGTTTTTATGTTTCAAACTTCCAAAGAGCGAATTGCGACCTCTTTACAATCTCAATTCATTGTTTATCACTAAAGTGAAGGACAGAATGTGAAGCTGAAGCGTGAAGTAACAATCTGTCAAAAGTAAAATGGATGCGTTTCCCGGATGCAAAATCAAAGAGTGTGTTAGAAACGCGTCGCTGAGTGAAAATGTATACATTTTACTTTTAATAGATTGTTACTTCACGCTTCTGCTTCACATTTTGTTCCTCCCTTAAACTATAAAAAAGAGAATGAGAAGAAAAAGTCGAATAATTTTACTTGAGAGCTAAGGCGATACGAATATTGTCAGAGCCAAAGCGAAACGAAATGTGTTCAGAACAAAAACGGAATAGATCACTATATTGTTTTTGCTCTGAAAGAATTGTTATACCATTTTTGCTTTTACTTTTGAGCCGTTTCATTATCACTCTAAACTGTATTACTTATACCGTTCTTGCACTGATATACTAAACATTCCACTTTTGCTCTTATTATTATTATTATTATTATATTTTGAGTTCATCCTAACACTAGAAGTTTTACAATCTTATTATTTAAAGTGCTAGTCACAGATATAGTTGCATATTTACAATCGGAGTTCAGATATTAAATACTAAAGTTAAAAAACATATAATTACCTTAAATCTAAATTTATAATTATGTAAAATAAACAGATAAAAACAAGGAAAAAACAAAGCAGATACATCATCAAAACCCTAAATTAACATTCACAAATCATATACATATCACACGCTTCTGAGAATAATAAATTAATAAATAAGTATCACAAGTTATAAAAAAATTCTTTTAATTTTGATTTAAAATGCATTGCGTTGTTTAATTGCAAAAAACTGTTTGCTCTTATATAAATTTTAGCTCGCTTTTCCTCTCGGCCTGTCAAATCCATTTAAAAATTTATCCATGTTACACACTGCCAATAATTCTAGCAAAACATCGCAATACAATTAAAAAATCTCAGCAGCATATAGCATTCTCTTCGCTATATCTGGGCACATTTTCCCGAATGGTTCCTAAATAGAAAACAATTTGACTTATGGGTGTACGTTGAAATTGATTAAACTAATCTTCAAAACAAAAATTTGGGCTGGACTAAATAAAATAAATAAAAATATGATTTGTCTGAAATACAGAGCTTTTTGTGCTCCTTATGGTTTGGAGGAAGAGTGTGTAGAGTCCGCTGAATCAAGGTTAGCACAGGAGTATTGATAAATGAGCAACTGCGCGTCGTGATACCACATGAGGTAATCATATTTATTATTAAATCTGGCAGAATTATAGAACAGATGTAAATACAGGTCAGGCTGCTGGTTTCGAAGGTTTTTATTTTGGTGTTCTAAAAAAATAATCTTGAAGCATGAAAATATAAAGTTTAGCGGTCAGATTTCGGGAATGAAATGTGTATGGGCTTCTTAAAGAACCTTGTTCTTATTTTTATGTAAAGTAGTTCCTGATGACTTTAAAGTCCTTTCATTTTTCTCATCCAGGTTAGTTAACTTAGTTTTCCAGCGTTCTCTTTCAAGTGTTTTTAAGTCTCCCTGCTGCCTTGATGGTTTCATTCTATTCACTTTGCGATATGGTAAGTTATTGCTTAGAGTTTGTGCTTTGAAATCCCATATCTCTATTATAATTATCTGAAGCCAAAAACCAAAAATGTTTTGAATGATTTTTTTAATTGGTGTATTCGCATATGCGTTTCGAAAACATCTTAAATTTTCCTAGTGGCTGCTTACGTACATATTCATAGTTAGATTTTCTACTTGCGACGACACAATCTATGTATTCTATTATGGCATGCAACAACAACAACATATGTACACTAAACTAAAGAGACACCGCCAATTTGCGCGAGCCTCAAACTCCAAAAAGTGAAGATACTAAAATGAAAAAAAGAAGAAGAAAACAATTGCTTCGTTTCGCTACAGCAGGAGCAAAGTGTTTTGCTGCCATCTACTAGTTATACATAGAAACGCTTGAAAGCATTGGCAGTGGCGCTAAAAGTGTCTACTTGATATATTGTTATCATTTTAACAATGGAAATTATTTCATTACATTGTTTTAGTGCGTTTACTAGCGTGGCATTGGTTGTTGGTGTTGTTGGAGTTGTTGCTATTTCTGCTCTTTGACTGGCTGCTGCTACTGTTGTTGTTGCTGTTGGTGTCATGTGCCTAACATGTCACATTTTGAAAAAGTGTTGCCATTGTCTTGTAATATTTAATACCATTTTATGTACGGTGTGTATGTCTGTCTCTTATATGCTATTTCTATGACAGTTTTTCTATTTGCTTTTTTCCCGGTCTTTGATGATATCAAAATACCATAAAGAAAAGGAGTTTCCAGGGGTAGGTAGGGTGTGTGGTGTGTTGTTGTTGATTTTTTGAGGGCAGCGTAACTCTTGTTCTCAGTGTTGAATTCTCTTCGTTCTATTCTGCTCATTCGGTTACAATATGTCAACGTAAAGTTAATAAAGTGCACATTATTATAGTCGTAATGATTTTTTTGTACAATAATATGGGAGCAACAACAGCACCAGCAACAACAAAGATTGTTGTATAATTTTTAATGCTTGTCAGCTAGATTAAAATTGCTGTTGTTGTCGGTGTTTGCTGTTTGCTTTTGTATGTGTGTGTGGTATGAAAAAAACATTTTCAAATTAAAGGAGTTAAAAATAATGTAATTAATAGCTTAGCTAAAAATGTGTGCGGTATAAAGGATAAGGTAAGAGGTATGCACACACAAGGTTAGGCAATATTAACGCTTTAACTTAAGCATATTTGTATTTTGTACACATAAGCATATGAATATATAGAATGAAAAATAGTGTACGAAAAGCGTTTTTGAGTACTTATGGTATGGGAAAACAAATACAGTAGAATCGCGATAATTCGTACCCCGTTAATTCGAAAATCTCAATAATTCGCAAAAAAAAATGTTGGTCCCTTGAAAAATCGCTTTAATTCGTAAAAATTCCATACATTTTGGTCCCCTCGCTAATTCTGTCTGTTTAACCTCTAATAAATTTGAAATTGGTTATTGACAACCTCTTATAATTCGCAATGCAAATTAATATGTATGGCACTATGATTCGAAAAAAATCAATCATAGTAGATAGCTACGTTCACTTTTTTTAATGGAATTTTTTGTGTTTTTCGTGGTTGACAAGATACGAAAATTAAACAACTAAAAATTACAGGCTTTTTAGAACATGGTTTTTAATGGGGTCCAATATGTGTACTTACGTGCATACATATTTCAGTTAAATGAATAATTGTTTTTGCTTTTTTCTTTCTATTAAAGAAATTGAAAAAAACGCCAATTCGAATTTTTCTTATTTTAACTTCGTTAACGCTGGGATTGTATGACCCAATAATATTCGAAAACTCAAGTAAAATGGGAGAAATGGTTTCCATTTTATTTGAGTTTTCTTTAAAATACTGATGGTGGCTTTCAATGAGTGGATTGTATACATGCAGCTTCATCATTAGACATTATACCCCATTGGAAAACTTAAGGATAATTGTAAGGATTAAGGGTCCTGGACATGTTTTTTTTAAATTTATTTTAATACTTGCATAAAATATTGAAGAAATTCAGCCAGATTTTGAGAAAAAACTTCGTTAAATCAAAACCTCTGTAATTCGTAAAAAAATTGCTGGTCCCTTGCGATTACGAGTTATCAGGATTCTATTGTACAATAATCAAAGGTAAAACAATCTGATATAATTATCAAATACAGGGTGACAATTGTAAAGTGACGCAAGTTTAATACTCTGCAGCAAGCTTTGCCATTTACCGTTACTTTAATTTAAAAAGCAAATTCATTCATCATTGGCTTTGCTTTTAATTTCATTTAAATTTTTGTTATTACATTTTGAAATTTCCAGAAAAATGGACACGGAAAATATTCGTCGTGAAATTATGAAATTTCATTTGGCAAATTATAGTAGCAGTCAAATTGCAAAGGCTTTAAATTTGTCAAGTCGTACGGTAGACCGAGCTATTATTCGATATAATGAAACTGGGGGTTTTGGAGATAGAGACCGGGGAAAAAATTCGTAAACGAATCAAGCGAAATCCAAGGCGCTCAATGAGAAAAATCGCTAAGGAAGTGGGAGTAAACCGTGAAAAAGTGCGAATCATTGCAAAATCAAAGCTTAATCTTAAGCAGTACAAGCTCCAAAAAGCTCAAGATCTGACACAAAAAAAGAAAGATGTGCGACTGCAAAGATGCAAGGCGTGTCTACACTCCTCCGTGTTAAAAAATGTTGAAAATATCTTGTTTATAGATGAAAAAATTTTCACGGTTGAACAACATTTCAATGCGCAAAATGACCGAATGTGGCTAACATCATCATCCCAACAAAATAGGACTGTTGGCCAGCTTCCGTTATGGTATGGGCTGGAGTTTCCGCTAATGCCAGAACCCCTCTAATATTCGTTGAAGAGGGTGTTAAAATTGACCAGGTTGTTTATCGGATCATTTTAAATGAACATGTTCTTCCCTGGGCCCAAGATACATTTGGAAATGAAAACTGGACTTTCCAGCAAGATTCTGCACCTTCCCACATGGCAAAATTAACGCAAACATGGATAAAAGACAATTTTTCTGGATTCATAACATCTCAAGAATGGCCACCATACTCCCCAGACTTGAATCCAATGGACGACTCTATTTGGAGTATTTTAGAGAGTAAGGCTTGTGCATCTCAACACCACAGTCTGGAGTCGCTGACAAATTCATTAGAGAAAGCTTGGACTGAAATTGATCAGGAAGTCCTGCGGCGAACAGTCCTACGATTTCCGGATCGATTGAAGGCATGTGTGCAGGCTAAAGGAGGTTATATTGAATGAAAATAACTGCTGAAATGTGTGCGTCACTTTACGATTGTCACCCTGTGTACTAAACAGAGAGAAAACTACTAAATTGGTAACTGTGACTAGGTTTTATGGTAACAAAACGCAAACCTTCTACAAAAACTACAGCAATCTCTTTTGCTCAACGAAATGATTTAATTTCTCTTCTTAACCCATTTTGAACATACATATGTGCAACTACTTTAAAAAATTCGTGAAAAATTCATTTCTACATTTTTTTTGCAAGATTTGAAATAATTAGAATTAAAAGGCCAGGAAAGCATGCGTACTTTTATGACGCTGCTTTCGAAAAATAACTATGGTAAATTGATAGTAAATATATTTGTTTCGGATTTAAAGTTGAAAATGTATCTGGATAAAAAAAAGAGATTTTAAAACTAATTATATTATACTCCTTGACTCAGGAAAAAATTTGTTGGTTATGATGCTGTATATGAGTAGTTGTGCGTTGTCCTTCAGTACAGCACCGTATAAAATACATAAATTTTTTTTATTAGAGTTTAAATGTCATATTGAAAACAGAATGAAACTGTGTTTATTTTTTATTTATTTAAGAAAAAGCTTTAAGTAGAGATGCACACATATTTTTGGGTCTAACTTCGGAAATATTTTCATAAAATTTTTTTAGTGTTCTTCTTGCCATATTTACGTGCAACCCACCAGTCTGGTGCAAAGAACCGATAAATAGTACAACAAGACAAAACTTAGTACGGTATAAAAATTATATAGTAACGGTATCATAGCAGCCTTCCGTTCATGTTTGTGAAACAAAAGGAGTACTGAACTATCAAAACATTTAGAAATACCAATACATTGTTACAATGGCCGACTATATATAGTCGAACCACGAACCTTCATAGACTGTAAGTGGACCAAAAACGAAAGCAGAAAGAAGAGACGGGAGAGTGGCTTTGACGTCCAAATCTACACCAACGGATCCAAAATTGAAAGCGAAGTCAATGTAAGTTTCTACTCTAACCATCATTATATTATTATTAAGAAACAGTTGCCCCAACTCGAAAGTCAAGCACTGCGACCTAAAAGATCTTTTGTGCCAAAGCCTCAAAATTAAGACAAGAGATCTGCTATCTAAATGAAGGCCAGAACATCTTTTGTGGAAGAGGTTTTGATTTTGTTTGTTGAAAGAAACTGTTTTCTAAAAATACCCCTTCTCTAACCATCATAATCTCTTTTAATATTTACCCTTACCAGATTCGGCTAGTGCACTTCAGGTTAAACCACTAGCGTTAAGGGAGGTATGTAGGTCGGCAGAAAATCTCATTCAAAGTAGGGCAAAGACAGCAAAGATTTACAGAAAATCAAGCTGCTAAGTATCAGGGCACTAGATTCAAAAATGCTCAACGAAATGATTTAATTTCTCTTTTTTACCCATTTTGAACATAAGTAAAGGGTTTTCCATTAAGGACATAACAATTTTATCTATTAATAAAACACAGAATTTTTTTGAGCCATTGAGTTCAAATTTATTGTGGGTGTAGTGCAAGCATTATATTTTATGAATGAAATTCGATTTCGGTTATATGACCCCCAGGAGCTCGTTTACAGCGATCGATTCTTTGGAGCAAATTTTCCACCCAAGTAGATTCAAAAATAGCATCTTTTAAATTTGTGTTCCATTGAGAAGGCGGATGAATTATCTAGACTTGTACTTACCCTAGGCATTAGGATAATATGGAAAACTTACCCCAATTTTTGTTATTGCGTGAGCCAAACAGAATACAGCTTAATGACCTCATGTATATTGCATTGAATTTACATCATCCGTTGCATCTCCGGCAGCGCAAATGACACTCAAAGTGTTAAAGACTGAGTCAGGGAGGCTGCACTCAAACCTAAACGTAGGTGGTTCCAAAGTATAATAAGAATATTGCATCGAAACGGCTTTTTAGCTGTAATTGTGCTTTGTATTTGTACCGGCACATTTATTTTAGAGCGTGTTTTTAAATAGATCAGTGGTTTTCAATCTTTTTCGCCCGCAGAGCACTTTTGCCTGGCATTCGATTTCGCGGAGCCAATACGTAAATGCTTCGAATTGGAAAATTAATTCACTATTTTAAAAATTGAACATATTTCCGCGGAGCTTCTGAAAAATTTTGAGGAGCCCCAAGGCTCTATGGAACACAATTTAAAGACCAATACTAAAATTTCTATTGGAGGCTGGGCTTATGGAAATACTATAAATCCATGAAGGGGCACAATAGATCTTAAAGGTGGCAGTGCACTACCCGAACAATGAAATGATAATACCATTCGTATGACCTATGTTCCAGTGGCAGATATAGGAAATGATGATTCGTATGAAGAAAAGCAGATATTTCAATTTTGATTGATATAGTATAGTGGTATCTTAGACTTATCCTACTCTACTACTATTAATTTGAAATTAATACTTACAAGACACTTATATCTTGTTTGTAAGCACTGTATAGTATTGTTGTAATTTTGATATAAAAGGTCAAGTCTTCATACTTTTTCGTTTATGTATGAAAGTTTTATATATTAGAAACTTCTCAGCAACTGCATTCTTTATATTGAAATAATGACTAAATCAATCATTAAGTTTTCTTTCACTTTTTCACTTTAAAATAAACTTAAAAAGACAAAAAGAAACAGACCATAGCTTAATTCAGAACATAAATAGAAATCAAAAAGTAACAATCTTGAAGAATTATTGAATTTGTCTAACAGTAATTGCAGGTATGTATATATTTGTATGTGCATGTGTGTGCGTTCTTTCTCAAAATATTTCTTCTTTATTTTGCAGTTTCACAATGAATATTCATAAGTGTAGCTACATATCTTGAGTGCATCTTCATACAAATACCGTCTATAGTAAATATGCGCCTGGTGTCTTTTGTGTAGACAACTCTGGTCACCTTGACTGCTTACATTGTACATTATGCACATATATTATTGGCTTACAATGCAATCTCTTGGCAAATTGCTGAAAGTCTCACAAACTTGCTTAACATTTTTCTTCTTTTCCTATTTGGCAAAAATCCAAAAAAAAAAAAAAAATATATATAGAAAAATTTATACACAAAAACAGAATGTAATGGAAAAGAAATAGAGACATTAATGCAGCTTCAGAACAGAGACAGCAATTTAAGGGGCAAAGACTTAGACGTTGTTGAATTTTATGTATCCAATTTTTATATGAATGACTGCCCAGAATTGCAATCAGTGATTTCTAATAGATTTGTGCTTGTAGTAAGATAGAAAACTGGGAAACTGAAACCGAAATGCAGATTCAATGGCATTACATTTAATAAACGCAAGAGATTCTCATTAGCTAGCTATATATAAATCATATAATTGTTGACGAGTAACTATTAACCTTCTTCGATCCTCAACCTGAACAAATCACAAAGTTTTATGTAAGATACATTCTGTTTCTTTAACCAAGAAGCATTCGATTTTTTTTGATTAACTTTCAACATAAAATTTCCACATATGCACCTTAGAATATTCCTAGAAAAAACTATTTTTGACGGCTCTGTTCGACCTTAGTGCAATATTCCAAAGAAGAAAAAATATCTACTTTCAGCTCTTAGAACATATGCAAAAAAGTTACTTTTTTTTTGTTATATTTTTTTCGCATCTTACGGCATAAGAACTGTAACCATTCAAGTATGAAATTAACAACGAATGAAAATATTGAGAAATTTCAAAAATATTACCTACACATACTCGCTTATGAAGAAATGAAGTTTTTATGTGTGTGTTATGAAGTACGGGTATTCACTGTACTTCGGGACTATAGACGCATTATTATACGAGTTAAAAGTATGTGTAAAAAGAAGTTGTAAAATAAAATGAGCTCTATGTACTTATATGGAAGAAGAAGGGATGACGAATCAACGTAGGATATTTAAATAAAATTATGTTCACTTGACGTAAGTGTATTGAACATTTTGCAGCTATTGTAACTGCAATGAAATGAAATGTGTGCAATAATGTAGACATTTTTTTTTGGTTACAGTGGTAGATTAAAGCATAGATCTGGAATATAAAATTAATCATGTGGATATTGGATATTGTTCAGTGTCAGGATTTTGAAAAAAATCAAAAGACGTTCAAAGTTGGAATTTTTCAATCGAAGTTTGTAAACCTACACTATGCTCCAATGGAAGATATAGGATATAATGATGACTCTATATTTGGGCATATCATACATGGACACCTTTCCCTTGATGCATCGATTATGACTATTTGACTTATAGTTATTTTTTAACACCTGAGAGAGAATGAGAATGAGGGAACACACAGTTGATTCTCAAGTTATTTTAAAAGAAGTATTCAATTTAGTTTTTTATAAATTTTGAAACTTTCAGTGACTCTAAGTATTCTTCGACAGCAAATTTCTCTTTTTTCGAATGGTTAATTTCGAATAAAGAGAAATAGAATAGGTGACAAAAAAAAAAAATTTGGAAATTGGTTATACTATACTCCCACTGAGCCGAAGTTGAGTAGTCTCAATCATTTTCATGGTTTCGGCTGAAACTGCGTTGAAATGCTCAATTCCGGCATATAAATTTATGTCAAACGAAACCACGTCAAAACTGAGCAAAAAACCTAATGAAACCTTGAATGCGTTCACTGAAATGAATTTACTCTGACTATTACTATTTTGCTTTGCTTATAACTGGATTACTATGGAGAAACGAAAATATAAAAAAAGAAATTTGTGGAGTGAGCTCATAGCCGAGGTATAAGCAGAAGAGCTGGAGGAGCTGCGTAGGGCGGAAAAAACGGCCATACATATGAACAAATGGCGGAGCAGCTGCAGTAGAAGTGAAACGCTTACTTCTTCCATTTACTTTTATTTCGTTGCCAAATAATTCATTTATCATTTTGATTCCATTAAGTCCGAAATATTTAGCAATAATTATATTAGCGGCCGATATTTTACAACAAGAAATAAACAAAAAACGAAACCATAATCGAAAACAGCTTCATAATGTGACCGATTGCAGTTTCATTCGAAACCATTTGCCGAAACTACCAAATTTCGGCTCAGTAGGAACATAGTATTACTTACAAAAAGTCGAACGTGAGAGATTTTAACCATCTGTGAATAAAACTGCTTTTTTATGTGAAATATTTTGTTTTAATATTATTTATTGTTGTTTTTCAATTCAGTCTAAATTGATTATGGCAAAGAAATAGTTTGTCTTTCGACGGTTGATTGCTTTAGAAAATGGACTAGGTGGTAGTAGATTTCGATTTTAGTTTTTATCAGGAAAACCGTATGGTAGGTTTCGCGGCCGTTTACTCAACATGATTATTTATAAGGTTACCATATCTTGATCGGAAAAATTATGGACACCATTTTAAATTCAGAAATACGATGAAAAGTAGTATGCAAATTTTTAGGTTTGTATTATTATTTTTTTATACCCATTGAGCATACTAAAGAAAATCATGAAAATGGGTTGAAATCGAATTTCTGCATTTTTACTCAAATGCTATAAGTTCTACATTTTCCAACCGGTTTCGACAGATCTGTGGCAATAAGGAATAACAGCTAAACTCAAAAATCGACTAAAAACCTGTTGCGTATTTTTCATTATAAAACCCAAAATATTGAAAGTTCTTAAATAATTATTGGAGTTTAATTAATAAAAAACTATAGAGACTGCTAAATTGCAAAAATTTTTGAAAACTTTCAACATTTTGGGATTTATAATATAAAATACGCAGCAGGTTTTTATTCGACTTTTGAGTTTAGCTGTTATTCCTTATTACCACAGAGATAAACGTTTATTTTCTTTGAAACAGATCGAACGTCAAAATCCAATAAAGAAATCGGGTCTTACATTTTCCTGAAATTTTGTGTCGTTTGTGTAAGGGAGGAAAAAGTTAAGATAAAAAAATTATTATTTTAGTTTCTTGTATAATTAAATTGTGAAGCAGGAATCTAAGTAGAGGGTCGGAATAAGCGATCATAAATTATCCTTAAAAGAATATTTCCCATTTGATTTCGAAGAGAGTAGCAGTAAAAATTCAACTAAAACATATGGGCAGCAAAAGAATAGTGTAAGGGAGCGGACACTTCCTTAAAGTGGGACATTCAATCATACCAGCCGCAAGAGCCAAAAAATGTCTACATGCGTCTTAGCATAAACGAATGTTTCGATTGCCATCAAATAAATTCGAAAGAGTTTGCTATTAAGCGTCTGCTTTATTTAATGGTTGATTATCGAATGACAAAATTACAATTATTACTAGTTAGAGTAATACAAAGAAGTAGAATGTGATAAATAATGATTACAGTTAATGAGCAAATTATTAGTTAAATTGAGTGATCTCTCTTTATGCATTACAGTGATGGCAAAAATAATAATTACATTAATAAAATGAATGTTTGCAGAGAATATTAACATAAAACATAAAAATTAACATAGCATGAACATTGATAAGCATACTTATGTATAAAATAAAAATAATCATGATAATCGTAAACCACGCCGTTACAATAGTTGTTTTTGTTGCCCTTTTTTTTGAAAAAAAATTCTGCGAAAATAGCAGATGAGCCTTAAGGTGTTATAAGTAAATAACTTTCATATAAAATGACTATTTAATAGGATTTTAATTTTTGAGCCCCTTCTACATCTTGCAAAAACCTGCGAAAATTCGACAATGACTTATTTATACCACCTTGATCAAAAAGTTCGTGTGGCGCACCCATCGTTCCGATTTGAGTTCTGTTTTTTTTTTTTTGTTAAGTTGGTACATCTCTTGTTGATATTCCCTCTAAATCTTAGCTTGACATTTGCAAAAGTTACGTAGCCAAAAGTACATCTATCTCTGGGTGTGTTGGCGATTTTTCACAATTTTAGAAATGAATTTAAATTTGCAACAACGAACTTGTATTAAATTTTGCGTAAAAAACGGATTTAATGGTGCGCGAACGTTGGAAATGTTGGAAAAGTGTTTCGGCAACGATTCTCTAACAAAAACGGTCGTTTACCAGTGGCACGAGTGATTCCAAAGTGGTCGTAAGTCAATCGAAGATGATGAACGCAGTGGCAGATCATCGACATCGAAAACCGACAAAAACATTGATAAAATAAAAGAAATTTTGGTCAATTACCGCAAATTAGCCATCAGAGAGTATTATTTGGGCATTATGAAGCGTTTGCGTGAAGCAATTTGCCGAAAGAGACCAGAATTGTGGACAGAAAACTCGTGGATTTTGCACCATGATAACGCACCGTCTCACAGTGCCATCATTATTCGTAATTTTTTTACGGAAAATGCAACAAATGCCATCAAACAGCCACCGAATTTATCTGATTTAGCTCCCTGTGACTTCTTTCTGTTTCGTTTCAGCAGCCGAGAGGAAGTAATGGATGTAAAGGATTGAATCAAGCGCTGGCATAAGTGTGTTACAGTCGATGGGGATAACTTTAAAGGGGACAATATAGATTTAGATGAATAAACTTGTATTTTTAATTTTCTGAACAAAATTTGATCAAGGTGGTATAAGAAAAAACAGAGTAGTAAACCTATTCTTAGTATGAAAAAAATCGCGTATTAAAATGTTCGCAATTTTTTTCATCGCGAATTTCGGGCTTGAAAATTCGCGAAAAATTCTTTATATGTCTACTGCACCAAAAAAAAATACTTTTCATTTTTTGAGATTTTTCCTATTATTAATTAGTATCAGGCTCAAGTCAAGTACTTCAAAAAGGTACATGCGGAACCTGATTCGGTTAGGGGGCATTTTTATGTATTAATACCATGAAGTTGCAAGGCTGCATGAGTTCAAGCAATTTCAGAATTTAAACCAAAGTTAGTTTTGCCATTCCTGCGTACATTTAATCGTTATAAACCATAAAACTATATGTATATTTAATTAAATTCTAAAAGACAACTTTTGTAAAGAATCAGGTCGAAAATCACATCAAACGGAAAACGTTTGAGCTATCAAACATTCATAAACTTTAAATAAAATATATCCAATAGTTAGAGATCCCAAAACAATCAAAATATTATTAATTAAAGCACAAAGCAAAACGCTCGCTTTTGTAATTTCAAAAGTAATTAAAAATTCTAATCCACTGTGGTTTTTTCTCATACCTATACAAGTTGATTTTTTTTTTTTTTTTTTTACTAACATAAAAATAAATTCACTTCTTCATAATCGAAATGAAATCAAATTTCAATATGCGCCAACATAACAAAAAACTTGTTAACTTCCATAACTGATTTTATATAACCAACTCAAAAACATGAAAACTCTCCAAATTATTGGATTTAAAAGCACTACAGCAATACCAGCAACAACTACAGAAACAGCAATAGCTGCAACAACAACAACAACAATAATAAAAAAATGAATGAAGAATCAACGAAGCAGCAACAGAACCAACAGTTTTCGCTTATGTGTATGTATCGTACCAGCAACATACAAGCGTTTCAAGTATGTTCCACCATACAAGTGCATAATATCGGGTCAACACAAGCACACTTGAACAGCAACTGCAGCAACATCAGTAATAGCAACAGCAGCTGCTGACCTCTGCACTTGGCTCTGCTGCTTGGCTACATATGTATGTATGTATGTGTGTTACTTGCTGCTGGCAATGTACTTACTATTTAAAATCACACATATGCTTCATGCTGCAGTTATATTTTTACTATGCAATTGTTGTAGATTTGCAAAAAAGAAATAAAATTATGGAAAGAATTGGTGGAATCGAAACGAAAGGGGTGAAGGGACTGTACAACATATTAGCTGTAATTCAATACAAACTCAAGTGAATGAAATTTTTGGCAATTCTTTGCGTCTATTTTTTTTATTTTTATTTCTTTCTTTTGCGCTTGTAAAAATTTTAATTTCCCATGTTTTATATTAAATTCTTTGGGTTTTGGTAATTTTATTTCATGTGGAATATTTTGCAGACTGAAGGTTGATTTAAGATATTAGACAGAGATAAGAATTCATACTGGATATCTTTCTATGAGTTCATAGGTGCATATAAACATAAAATCTTTACCGTAGAGGAGAAATACTGTAATTAACATCCTTATTGAGATGATGAATTCTCGTGCACGCCATTTGTACTTACTTACTAAACTAAATGCGACAACCTAATATTTTTTACATAAAATGAAAATGGGCAGATCGACACTTTCTAAATTTGATTCCAGATTAGGGTAGGTCTGTCATACTCCACGGTTAGCTGAGACATGCTCCAGTCTAAAAACCAGAATATGTCTACGACCAGGGTATAATATTAATATTAATTAATATTATAATAACAAAAAAAAAAAAAAATGTGTAAAAATTATACAGTCCAAGGAAGTATTTATAACACTGAAAGAAATTAAAGTGCAGTTATAGTCAAGGACCATGATTTTTTAATACTTGGAATCTTGAAACAATAACAAATATTTGTTATTTTCATATCAAACTATTAGCAGTTTTTATACTCTATTTATTTATTTATTAATTTATTACGGCTCTTATAGACTAATTCAAATGCAGTTATATATATTTAATTTTTAAATTATAAAAAGAAAAAAATGACAATAAAAACTTAAAATTAAGAATCTATAATTATCTTATTTCTAGGGTTTTACTATAATTATACAATTTTTGTTTAAACAACTTTATATCATAATTTTTTACATCTTCAGGCATCTCATTATAACATTTTAATCCTTTATAAAAAAGGCTGTTTTTGTCTGACTCAGTTTTAAATAAAGGCAAATTAAAATCATTTTTATTTCTTGTATTTATCTTATGAATATCTCTGTCAAATTTTAAATTCGTTCTTAGATATTCTGGCATATGTCCCGACTGAATGTTATTAATAAATTTCATGGTATGGTAAAAAATCTGTTGTTTAACACTAAGCCAATTTAGAGTACTTAACATTTCTATAATGGGTGTGTCATAGCTTTTCTTCAATATAAATCTCATACTTTTATTTTGCATTTTTTGTAGTTTTTCAATTTGTGCATCTTTCATGATGAAAAAGATTGTAGAACAATATATAAAATGTGGTTCTATTATTGATCTGTAAATCATTATCTTATAGGGTTTACTTAACAGTTTCCTTGTTCTTTTTAGGAACCAGATTTTCTTCGATATTTTGCTAATAGTGTAGTCGACATGATCATTTAACTTTAATTTATTATCGATTTGAATCCCCAGATACTTTATTTTATCGACCATTTCAATTTCCATACTATTTATTGTAAGATTTACAACATTAATATTTTTATTTCTTGATATAGTCATATATTTGGTTTTGTCAATATTAATTTTTAATCTATTTGCACATAACCATTTATATAGAGCGTCTAAGTCCGATTGTAAACTGTTCCTCATTTCGTCAAAATTTTTTCCACTTATCATTATTTCTGGTATGGTCTTCAAAACTCCCGGCTTACTTTCAACTTTCAGTACCAATGATATATAATTATTTAATTACTGAGCTGTTTACGAATCATAAGCATACACTGATGTCTTATCATCAGTAAATATTTGTATTATAAAATATCATCATCCATGGAAAGCATCCATTGAGTAATCACTCATGGGGAGCCGTAACGGGTACCGAAACAATTATCTGATCTGCTAGTTCTATGATTTTTTGGTATTTTTTTTCGCATCATTATTCATTTAAAACCTATTAATTTCAAATAATTAATCTAATATGTGAACTGCCAAATTTAGAAATTTTTTTTACAAATTTCAATCGACTGTGTTTTTCAAAGAAATTCAGCTGTTTTGAATCAAAATTCAGCTCTTTTGACGACTTTGTTCAATGAAAAAGCTAGTAATGCCAAATTATTCTACCTACTGTACAAACAAATTTTTTCTCAATAAATTTGTTCAGAATTCTCATAGTTTCGAAGTCTAAATTTGTTTCGACTTGAAATTTAATCATGTAGCACCACTGCCAGACTTGAAATTTGATACAGATATTCTTCAATTTATTAGCCTTCGAACCAACTTAAATATACATTAAAATTAAGATGACAAAAATTGTTTGTAACAATTTGTTAAAAAAAAATCAATTTTTTTATGTCTTCAAATTTAAATTTTTTTTTTTGCTATATTTAGGTTGGCTCGAAGGGGAAGGACCAATTTTAATAAAAAAAAAATTATTTCATTGATTTTAGTCAATTACAAGGGCTGGCCTGGGAGTTTCACAGCGAAAATTCGAGAAGCCAAACTCGAGCAGCTGTAGCATCGCCGTTTTGTAGAAAACATTATGTGTTTGCAGGCACTCACAGTAGAAGTAAAACTTTGTTGTTTATTTGAAAATTATTAGAAAACATTTATAACGAATTCTGTTGAAGTTTTTGCAGTCTTCCTTTCTCTATTTTGTTGTTACTTTTTTTCTGTTTGTACTCTCTACACTTATCGGCACAAACACGACGCAGTACACGTATATAACACATGAGAGGAAAGTGTAGGTATATATGCACAATCAAGGTCCGCTCTCTCACTAAAGCATATGAGATAAAACTACAAGAAGTCGAGTCTCTGCTTGATTGTATGTAGCCGATTAACAACAGCAGAACTTCGTTTCTTACTTTTTTCGTATGAGCGCAACTAAAACGCGATTTTCCTCGTGACCGTTGTTGTTTTAGCTTTTGCACTCATCCTCTTTCTATTTTCTGAAGCTTTTCTTTTCTGTTGATACTCTCTACACTTATCGGCATAAACACGATGTAGTACACGTATATAACACATACGAGGAAAGTTCAGCTATATGGAATCAAGCTCTCGCACTAAAGCACATGAGAAATCGACTTTCTGTATGATTGTATGTAGTCGATCCTCATATGGCGTCGTTCGCTAAACACTAACAACAGCATACCTTCTTTTCTTATCAGTTTCGTATGAGTACAACAACAACGCAATTTCCGTAGCAAAATTTTCAATTTACCCTCGCTAAAGAAGTTTCAGTGAAATACTGAAGTCCATCGTCAACCAACGTTAACCGATCGATACCCACCATCGATCAATTATAAAGCAGTATTCGATAGCACGATCAGGGATCACTAACGTACTAATCACCCACTGCCCCACTCATTAGACTTTCCAATGACTAACACCACTAGCGCAGTAACTATTTGAATTGACATCTCCATACTATCTAATACCAAACGAAGATTTAGACAAAATGATTCACTATCGTGCACCTTCTTTAATCTTGTGCAAACATCGACATCTCCGCCGACATCTTTTACAAGAATATCATGCTGTTTGCATACGCTGATGATATTGACATCAGTCAGAGAGGAATCAGCGCATAATTCTCTAAGCTGGATCTGCGATGCAGCTTTAGCCATGAGGTGTATTAGCTGTACACCGAAATCAGTACATTAGACGTTGGAAAGGAGTGAAAAGTACATGTCCTGATCAAATCAGTACGTCTGGCTACCCTAGCCGACGCGATCCAGCGGCTTCGCTATCTGAGTCATATTGAGTGAATGGAAGAAAATGCTCCGACAAAAAATGGACTGCTCCATTCGAGCCACGATGGTGGAAGAAGATGGCATAATTCCCACTGGAAAGACCAGATACATGGGGACCTGACTTGCACTTGACTTTCCCAATTAGCACCTGCGAGCATTTAGCAGAGGCGACTGACAAATCTTTCTCGTTTGGTTTTCGAGTAATTCAATTTTTCCTATAGGCTCCGCACGCAAAAATTCAAATAAACAAAGATGCGCGCGCATCCACAGTAGGTACATCCAAAGTAATAAATTTGCAGTTTCTTAAATATTGAAAACCTCGAAAACTATGGCATACATAAAAAAAATTACCTAAGACCTTGTTTTAGGAAATCTTTCAAGATTTTTTTTTTTGTGGTAGGTAATTTTTTTATATCTCTAACGATTAACCAGTTATTTGTAAAATAAGGCTTTTTCACCAAAGGGGGGATTTTTTGAATCTATCATATCCCCACTAACAATTACTGAAGAAAAATCTCAGATAAGAATTTTTATGAATTTTTGGTACAATTTTTACTCTATCGACTGGGCTAATCGGTTATAGTGCCAATTATTTAAGTACCTAAACTAGTAAGTATTAAACGAATTTGATTTTTGGTTATTGTTTACCGGGACGAAAATTATAATAAAAAATTGGGTAATTTTCTACTTCCAATTCCACTACACATTTACTTACAAAGTTCATTGCTTTACAATAGTTGCTCACTTCACATCATCCATAAAAGAAAACATTAAAAGGATGTAAATAAATTTTATAGCCGTACATTGTGCGATTTTACTCACTTCAATTTACATGGGACTCCTCATGACTTCCTTTTCATGTTGATCTAAGCTACTGACAAAAATTAACCGCTTCGTCAATGTCCTAAGGTCATTTTATAAATTGCTCAAAGTGCAACAAGGCAAGGAAAAGCGTCGTTCATTGTTGTTGATGTAGTATGTAGTCGGCATAAATTTTCGCAACCTTTTGAGAAAGGTACACAAGTGCACTAGCAGATTCAAGGGGGGTGATTTTGGGGCTGAGCAACCCACCCACCCTTGCCGTTGAAAATTCCATACATTTTTGAACTTTGATCATTAATAAAAAAAAAAATTTTTTAGAGAGAAGATAAAGTTCAAATCCTCCGCCCCCCGTAAAAAATGTCTGGATACGCTAGTGTGCGTATGTATGTATATATGTATATGTGTGACCGTGTGTGTAAAGGATCTAATGATGCCTTAAATTGAATCTAATCATCATTAACAATTATGAGTATGTGATTGTGTGAGTGTTTCCTGTTCCTATCTGCCTGCAATGGTGTGACTGTGGCTATTGCCCCTGCCCAAAATTTTCCATTTCCGCCTTCGTAATATGCAAATAATTAAGCGCATTTGACTTCATAGACCTTCCATACATACGTATGTATATATGTGCATACACAAGTAATGATATGTATGTATTTATAAATATACGTGTGGTGTGCAATGGTGAAATATTTCCCTAAAGTCCCATCACGCATTTGTCGCCAATTCGTTCGTGTGTTCTTTTGTAATCTCAATGAAAATTGTCTGCTTAATGAACATAAACACATGCATATACACAAATGCATACAGACATTTGTAAGTATGAATGTATGTATGTATGTTTAAAATCTGTATATGGCAGCATTCATTTGACTATGAACGTGTGCAGTGGCATCGTATCTCGGACGCAGTGTGCCCGACCCGATAATGCATGCACTCAGTTCATAGGTGGGTAATAAATTTGAATATTAATTGTCAGCTGCCGTGGTTGATTTTAAGACTCTGGGTATGTGATTAAAATTTTGGTCAAAAGTACTGCCGAAGCCAGAGGTTTCTATAGGTAATTACAATATTATTGAAATGTGTTGAGTTTACATTTACAATAAGTGTATTTAAAGAAACAAAATTCTGTAAATTTCGAGGTAGAAACTTTAATTTCCATTGCTCATATGTTTTTAGTAACTCATTTCAACTTAAGCAACTATAGTTAATGGGAATATATTTTCTGGAAGTTCTTTTCTTTATCTTGTACATATTTTCATTATAATTAACTGCAGACAACACTGTGAATAATATTCTTCAAATAATCTTTGAACTCCAATATGAATGTCCAGTCTTCTGTCCATATTTTCTTGCAAAACCTGATCTGTTAAAATTTGTCTTTTCAGTTCATAAAGAGTCAAGACCGAGCATGTTGTGTAAGTTATATTTGTACACTAATGGAATCTGTTAAAATTAGTTGGGATGAAAGTGGCAATAAATGCAATTAAGTGCTCAAATGAAGCTTAAACCTTTTTGGAGTCGTAAGAAAACCAGAGGAGGCTTAACTAGGATTTTTTAAAACATAAATTTTTACCCATGTATCTGAACTTTTGTAGTACAAACATTGCCCTTAAACCTTTCTTGACCGTAAGAAAACTAGAGAATTCCTTTATAATATTTAAGCTAATACTTAAAGTTATGCATCCAGTATAAGTTGAAGATTAAATAACCCAACAAACCAGACGAATTCGTTTATAATTCGAAAAGAATTTGTTGTGACGATAAATTTTTTCGAAAACGAATATCATTAACGATTCATTCACGAGTTCGGTTTCTTTGGGATTGCCTCTTCATTAAAGAATTCGTTTTTGATTTCGTTTATGAATTCATCCCGAACTCAAGAATTCCTTCGCAAACGAGCATCATTAGCGAATTCTTTAGTACTTTTTTTTTTAACGAACTTATCTCGAATACCGAAAGTTATGTTATTCCCAAGGCATTGCAGCACCTTCTTCACAATCTTTAGAGCAGGAAGGAGGAATACTTTTTTCTTCTGTCGACTTGCTTGTAGATAAAGAAAAACTTCTTTTTTTATATTTGTTTTTTTCTTGCTCATTTCTTATTTTTAAACTTTATTTTAATCATTTCCACCAAAAAATTTTTGACGGATAAATATTAATTTTGAATTCTTGATTATTTTCTACTTTTTCTATAACGAATTGTGAAATAGTGAATACTAGTTCATTTTTACTAAAACGAACTCGTTTCGAATGCTATACCGAAGACTCGTTGCCGGGTTCATTTTCGAATTCGTTTCGAGTGCTAAAATTATGGTATTATTTTCTATGGTTTGCTGGGTATATAAAAAATGATTTATTTATTTACCTGATAGGGATTAAAATAAAATACAGTCAATATTCGATAATGTGAACATCCACTAACGTAAACATCCACTAACGTAAACATCCACTAATGTGACCAAATTTTTTTCCATTGACTATTCTAAAACGTGAACAAAAGTCTGAAAGCTCTAAAACGTGAACCAAATATCTTAAAAATTGTGTATAAATTTTCATGATTTTAATAATTTCGGAAGTCCTACAAGAACTTAAGAGAAAAGCTAATATTTAAGTTGAAGATAATTCTATGGTATTTGCGATTGTTGAAAAAAATAACGAAAGCTTTATGATCCCATTATTACTTTCTACAATAGCAAACGTGGACTATCTCTTAAACGTGAACACCCTTGGATTTTATTAGTTCACGGTTTCGAGCGTTGACTGTATTTAGGATGTCTTGGGAAATCATGTTCATCCTTTTCAAACAAATTTTTGACAAATAAATTTTTATTTTGAATTCTTGATTATTTTCTACTTTTCTACTTACTAAAACGAACTCGTTTCGAATGCTACAGCGAAGATTAGTTACCGGCTTCATTTTCGAATACGTTTCGATTGCTAAAATGATGGTATTCATTTCCATGGTTTGTTGGGAATAATCAAACCCCAATCAATTCCCTTTTATAGAATTTATATTTATTAAAATCAGCGCAAGAGTTTTTGAAAAAACGTAGTTTGGTTCCAAAAGGGTGTATTTTTATACTTGAATATGATTATTATGCCACTATTTCTAATAATCTTTTATATCGAGTTGTTGAAGATTATGCAGGGGATGGATTTTCTAAGGATTAAACTTTCCTGACCAATCCTCAGAAGGCACGTGTAGTCTGTCTACTAGGTTATAATTTATTCTCACAAAGAGTTCAAGTTTAGTAGTTTAAAGTCCTATAACTTTATTGTCCAGACTACAGTTTAATGCCGAATCCAAACGGCTGTGTGGCAATTTTTTATCAGCTCGGTGGTTTTGCCATTACCAACCAAGCTGTTTACTTGTACACTTTCTTAAAATTCTCATTCACTTCATATAGATAGTGAATATAATGAGTTTATGAGAATTAACCACTAGACCAAGACGGGAGTCGAACCCGCAACCTTCTGGATGAAAGTTTTGTGCACAATCGAGGTCGACCACTTGTTCATTATTAAATACTTAATTTATTTTATCCTAAAAGTTCTCTTTCTGCGGTCTGCATTTCATTTTTCGGAAAAGATATCCAAGAAAAATTAGTTTCAGTAACCCATTTTGAACAGCTACTAGAAATCGTGAACCAATTTTTAAAATGAGCACTTAAAAATATTAAAAAAAATGTATTGCCAATTTTAAAGAGTGTAGTAGTAGTATGTGGAAATTGAAGTGACCAACTTCCTCTATGATTAAATAGTATGAGTTGATGCAAAATTCCCATGAGACGTTGCTAAAGTACGGTTTGCGAAAATTTGACACCTTTCCAACAACAAGCACATTGTGAAAAATTAGCACTGCTTTGACAGCAGATTGCCGCTTCGGAAAATAGTTGCCTCCTGTGTTTATTTTGTTATTATTCATTATTATTTTTGGAATAAGTTTTGAAACACATTTTGGATGAATTTTCAAAGTTTCTGTATGATGCCAAAAATGGGTTAATATAATTTATGAAATTAAAACGAAGATACTTAAATAGAATTGCAAGGATTATTCTTCAATTGAAGTTCTTTTGGGTTTCAGGTTTTCAAGAGATTTGTACAGAAATGTATTGGAAACTTTCCAACTTTCAGATTTGGTAACCAGCAGAATCTACCAGAATTTAGGTATTGTAGTAAAAGTTCGATTAGTAGCTTATGTATGGCATGTGGAACTTTTTTTTTTTTTAATGCTTACTAGGGTTATATATGAAAGCAGTTTTTCTTTTCTAATATACTTTAAACAGCATGAGTGGTTTATCTGCAATATAAAAATTGAACAGGTGTACGATATTTTCTGATACTATAGTCAGGAATGTCAAGGAATGAATTGGCCTTACTTTCTTTTCCATGCAGTGTAAAAAAATTGGGTGCTCGATCAGTGCGCATAAGTTTATGTGTAACGAGGTGATAAAAGTTAACTAGGGAACAAAATTGTTTTGGTGCAGAACCTTTTTGCGGAATATACAGAATGATGACAAAATGGAATTCTAAACATTTGCAGCTTGTCAAGCCTCTTTTTTGCATAATCAATATACTCGGTTTTTTCGTTTTTGTGAACAAACTCACGCTTGTAATTTATTCCTGAATTTAAATCCATACAGCAAGAAATTCAATTCAATCTTTACCAACTAATTTTTACAGTGTATCTACTCCACAGGCAATAACGAAAATGGTGCATCACTGCCGTAACCATAATGCAGCAACCGGAGTCGATAGCAATGGAAGTGCCATCATTGTCGTGGTGTTAATTCTCAATTGAGGGATTTATCTGTCGCATGCTGTGAACTTAACTTCACCATTTACTCTCTTCAATGTAACCATCTGGTGGCGGATTGCTTGCTAGCTAGAGTATGATGGCAATATTGAGTGTGTTCCGCATGCGATGCGGCAAATGATAATGGCCAAATAATTTGCCAATTTAATGCGTTTCATTGGAGTTTTTGAAGCAGTTGCCCTGCTGCTTCTGGTGGTTTGTGTCCCAATGTGTGTGACTTGTACGATTGCGTTGCATTCGTCGTCGTTGACGTTCGTTGCGCATCTTGTTTAATGAAGTAAGAATTAATTGCACTATATTTTTTTTTTTTTTGAGATATCAATTTGGTTGAAGGTTTATGCAAATTTTTATATATCAATAATTTACATAGCATTGCCATTTCTTTTTATGTCCGAGTTGAAATGGTCTATATTTTTATACCAGTTTGACGTTACAATAGGGAAAAAAATTTATACCATTGTAAACTCTAATTTTTGGGGTTTCTTTTACTTTAACCAATCTCCACCAAAACCCACCATATAAAAATCAAAAGCACCAACTACCGTGACGATGAAAGTTTGTTTATAATTATGCAATTCATCAATATGTATTCGTCTTTTTAAATGTATGCGCTTGATGCGTTTTTCGCAAGAGTTTTGTTTGGACTTTCACTGTTTTTGTACTTTTTTCGAGACTAAAGAAGATGGTCAACCTAGCCTTGCAGGCAAATCGACATCGAGATTTTCAAACTTACTAAATTTCGTCATTTACAAACTTCTTAACCATAATTTTACAAACAATTTCTCCACTTAATATATAGAAAATGTATACCATGCAAATATTACAATAATTTTCTTCTACAATATTCAACTTTATGCTGCCCACTTCTACACTGTTTAAATTTAAAATGACAACCGAAATGTTGCATGTTGTGTGTGTGGTTTACAGACATTTCAGGGTCAATTTATTTCGTAGTACAGGTTCAAGATACTAACTATTTGTTTAATTGTACATGTCAGGTGTATAGACGAATAAAGTAAACAATACAAAAGATTAGTACACAATGCAGACGACAATAACAACGTAACAAAGGAGCATTTCAAACCACAAACGGTCACAACATTATGTTGCAAGTTAAATTTGAAGATGTGGTGCATGCCAATGCGAACAATTTCACAGTTGAAATAAAGTATGTATACGAAAAAAACTGGTCGCAGTAAACATGTTGTATTAATTCAAATATGACAGTTACAGCAAATGTTACTGTTATTAATTCGTAGAGAATTTTCCGTTTTACATTTCTGCATCATTATTTATTCTGATTTTTTTACATTACGCTAAATCAGTTCATCGAAATCGAGCACGCGCGATATAATTGTGCGCAAAAATCAAGATTTTCCACATACATATATCACATAAAGACATTGCCAAAAGTTTAAATAATGCAAAATCTACGGTAACTTTAGTGCTTAAAAACTTTAGTGAACGACGAACTACCGAAAGGAAAACTGGAAGTGGAAGGGCGAAAGAAGGGGTTCATCTCGGAGGAAAAAGCAAAGAAAGTGAAAAACTTGTTTCAAAGAAATCCAGGCCTTTCCATCAGAGATGTTCCTAAAAAAGTCCATATGTCACCCGGATATATTCAAAAAGTACGCAGAGTAAAAGGACTTAAGACGTATAAAGTTCCGCTAGCCCCGAACCGAATGCAACAGCAAAAACTCCTGCACGAAAGCTGTACGACAAAATTGTACATAATTTTGATTGCATGATCATGGACGACGAAACGTATGTCAAAGCAGACTTTAATCAGCTTCCTGGTCAACTATTTTGCACTTCAAAAAAGAGAGGTGATGTTGCGCCTATATTGAAGCTAAAGAAAGTGGACAAGTTTGCGAAGAAATATTTGGTTTGGCAAGCAATTTGCCAATGTGGCATAAAGAGTGCAGTTTTTGTCACTACTGGTACCATCAACCAAAAAATTTACTTAGAAAAGTGCTTACAAAATCGTCTACTGACAATGGTACGTCTTCCCAAGGCTCCTGTCCTCTTCTGGCCAGATTTACCAACTTGGCATTACGGAACAACGGCAATGACGTCGTATAAAGAGAAAGAGGTACAAATTGTTCCAAAAGATGCCAATCCCTCAAATTGCTCAGAACTTCGGCCGATGGAAAAATATTGGGCTATAATGAAAAGAAAATTGCTAAAAACGAAACAAGTGGTCAAAAATGAGAAACAGCTGCACAAAAAGTGGACTACTGTGTCTTCTCAAATGTCCCGAAGTGATGTGCAACGTTTAATGGCTGGAGTTAAGTCAAAGTTGCGATCTTTCGCATACGCACCAACCAAATAAATAAAGTTTTTATTTTTCTTAAAGTTACTATTATAACCTTTCAATTGATGTGTCAATTTCTGTTTTTGTTTAAAAAATAGAATTTTTATAACAAGTTAATATCGAACAGTTTTTTTCGTATACATACCTTAAGTATTTAAATAAACACAATTTCATTTAAATGTAAATGAATCAATCGGGGCATCAAATACAACAAAGCATAATAAAAACAAAAATGAAATAATATCACTTTCATGCATTAATTCGACCCTTCGCCATCATATTTTTTATTAATTTTTTTTTTTTTTTTGTTCATAGGGTGTGCATTTAACAAATTTCAGGCCGCATTGAGCTTAATTATTATTTGGCTTTGTAATGCAATTATAAAATCAAAAGCTTGCATTGTTATTAATGCTGCACGCTTGAAAATTTCTGCTGCATATGCATATTTCAATGGTGCAATCAACCAATCATACATACACACAGTATGCAACGCGCGTTCATATGTACTGGGTGCAGTTGAGAGTGTGTGTGTGTGTGTGTGTGTGTGTGTCTGTGCGTCCCAACAACCACCACTGACCAGCAGCAAAAGGTGCTACCGCAGCACAATATCGTTCGTAATTTAGCTATTAAATTCGTACCTACTCTCGTACTCGTACTGACTGTGGTAACTTTCTTCCTTTGCTTGTATTGCTTCATATGCAGCAGTGACCATTATCCTTCAATCTGTTCTCCCTTTCCTCATGTCTCTTTTCCTTCCCCTCTCTCTCTCTCTCTCTCTCTTTATGTTTCGAACCACATCGTTTTGCATTCGTTGTGTCGTAAATAGGAAACGAGTTTTGCCACTTGCGGTGTGGAATATTTTGCCTCTTGTAAAGCCAAAAGTGCTACAACATACGGAAACGGAAGCTGTACTACGAGTATACATAAATGGTTGCTCGTTCGTTCGGTTGGTCCATCTGTGTGTCTGTCTATCTGTTCGGTCGGTCAACGCATTAAATTGCATCACTATGCAACTGCATTGTTCCACACACTCACATATACACATGCATTCATGTTGCTTGACACACTGGAGCGTAAAATTAATCGTAGCGTCTGCTAAAGTTGATGGAAAAAATGCATTTTTATCGGTTTGTTGCGTTATTCTATAAACTTCCTACCTCTGATACTTTTGTATTTTGTTGATGTTCTTGTTCTTTTTTTTCTTCTGCATCATGTTGTTCCAAGTAAAGATTTTTTTTTTTTTGAGATATAAATTTAAAGTTTTTTGTCTTTATATAGAAGAAATTAAGTTAAATAAGTGTGGATTCAGAAAACGACCATGGAGATTGCAATCCTTCTGGACAAAAATAGAATTCTCACAAACTTTGGGCTTTAAATTAGAAATTGGTCTCTTTTCAGTCTGAGTTTTAGTTTGAATATTGGTCTGACTTTTAGCCCCAATTTGTTCAGAGTTTTATGTGTAAGTTTTGGTTATTTGGGGTGGATTTTCCTCAATTTTTCAACTTAATTTTGAAGCTAATTTAGCACAGAATTTTGTTCTGAATTTTGGTTTGAATTCGATCAGATTTTTAAACTGATTTTTTATCTTAGTCTTGATTTTGGTCAGGTTTTTGAGCTAATTTTAAGTTTGGTGGCTGACCAGGATTTTGGTCTGGATTCTGGCTTTTATCGAATTTTTTATACAGTTTTTGGTATATTTTTGGCCTGATAATTACGCTATAATTTAGCAAAATCAGTGTCAAATTCCAAGATCTGCCACCTTTATTTATGGTTTATCGGAAAGCAGCAGCGGATTCAACGAGACAAGGCCATATTTAGGGGGTATGTTTTGGTGGTTCTGCCACCCCTCCCACACCCCTTCTATTTCTTAATACAAATCGAGCTAGGTACTAATTTTAAAAATCCATGATATTGCATGATAAAGAGTTAAATATTTTTTACTTCCATCTGTCTCTTTTTAAAAAGTCAAATATAAAAAAGAGTCATTCTAAATGAAATCGTCTGAAAAATAATTCCAGATCTTGCTCAAACTTTGTGAGAATCTTTTTTAGAGTTCCAAAGAAGGAAATCCGACGTCATAAATTTTTCTCATGCTTTACTTCGCGACAGCGCGAATTAAAAGATTAGAAAAGTGTAATTTTTAATGCTTTCCTTTTTTAACTTTTTGGTTAAAGATATCTTCACGTTTCAGATAGCGCTCTAAAGCTAAAAAATAGTAGTTTTTGTAAATTACATTTAAATCCATATATTTAATGCCTACGATTAATAAAACGAGGCTGAAAATATGTATATTTTTCTGACTTTTCGTGGTTTTTAGCTGACTCCAGTGTCCAAACGGTTGAATGTTTGCAGCTAATGTTTCTCAGCCATCAAGGGCACATCTTTCAAAAGAAAATAAACTTACGATTGACTGGTTCCACCTGCTCCTTATTACAAATAACGGTACTTGAAGTTTTTGAATTTTAAAAACTTGCATATTTTAGGCTATAAAATGGAAGTGTTTGGGAAGAAGTGTGAAACTGATTAGGTCTTAATCCAAACTTCAAAACTCTGTAAGCTCGTTTTGTTATTTTCATTGCTTGCGCGTGTATAGCCGGTTAAAGTAAGCAACATTTTATTTATATATATTAGGGTGACCCTTATATTTCAACTTTCTAAAAGTTTAGCTCCCAGACCCCTATCTTGTTTCAATCACTAAAGAAACAATCTGTGCAAAATTTTAGCTCAATCGGACAACTGCGAGGCGGCCCTCATCGACCATGAAGTTGTACATTGTCGCCCGGAAAGTCATTTTTTCAAATAAATCAATTCTTTGTTCTTGGATTTCTTGAACAACACATTTCCATGAAGAAACAACATTGAGATGATTAGCCAGAATTGATAGAGCTGACAATGATTTATGCATTCAAGACCACATTCAGTTGTCTCATTAGGGGAAAAACTCTTAAAAGAATTTGCATTTTTCATGCTCGGTTGTACATTCGAGCCTAGTTTCTGTCATCAGATTATCATCACCTTATCATTACTTTTTGTTCATGCGTCAAATGATAAACTATCAAGATATTGATCGAGAAATCGGAAAGGTGCTGCGGACAAATTTGTCACACACCTCGAATACTTAGCTCCCCAAACTTTGGCTCTATCATTATTTGATAAAAATGTCCCAACAGCGGTTAAGACAAATTAAGTTTAAAATATATATATAAAACTCAGTTTCCTTTGATTATAAACATCGAGTTTACGTTTTTTTTTTACTCCTGGTACAAAAATTTTCTATTTGCACTGATTTCTTTAACAAAGAACTTTCAGCATTTAAAAATTACTAGGTTACAAAAAAGAAATTGAAAAACTTGAGAAGAAACGAAGAACGAAAAAAATAACCACTACTAAATTCTTTCTTATAGTGCGAATATACGAGAGTGAATTCCGTTGAAATTTTGAATTTAAAATTTAGGTGGACACACGACAAAAAAAGGAATTTCATAGAGAATCGAATTTCGTTTTTGACTGATTATAAGTTTGGAGAAGAAGAAGAATTTGTGTGTGCTATAATTATACGTGTTATCTCTGTGGCTTTGTGGTTGTTTTCCCACACAATTATCGCTGCTAGATATACATAACTAGAAGCAAGTGGCGAATAAAACGCAGCTATTGTTTCAAACGACTTTATCTTCAATTTAATTATTTATATTTCCCATCTTAACTCCAGTTATGATGTTTTTCGTTTTTACCACAGAAATATTGCAAGAGCAGCTGTTGAAAACAAAATGCAAAATGTCTAAGAATAAACATATTTTCCCTGTTTTTTTACAACCATGTGTTTGAGGGTTGCTGACTTACTTTCGGCATTTCATCTTTGCACCAAGTTTTATGTTTGAAAGTGGATTTTCGGCGCATATTTTACTTCTCCTTCCAACATCCTAGTTTTCTACCACAACCGCCCGCTCTACTCGTGTAACCAGCATCATAGATATTATTTTTGTAAATAAAAATACGTTTCTCCTATAGAAGTAGTGGGCGATTATATTTTTCATGTTGTTTCAGGAATTGTGCGAATTTATTTTAAAAAAATTTGATTCAGAAGATTTTCACACAATTTCCTGGATGTGTCTAAATAAATTTCTCTAAAAAGAAACTGGATAGTTAAAATAGGGAAGACTATACCCCTTTTAACGAAGTTAATAGTTGGGTACACTATGCTTCAACTTCAACTCGTTTGAAGGTCACCTAAAAGTTGTCCGATGGAGCTGAAGTTTTGCACAGTCCGGTTTTTTCTTAATTGGAACCAGATTAGTGCAAGGGAGTAGCAACATTTTTACTTTTGAAAAAGTACCTATAGCTAAGTTCCACCCTAATATATATGTGTAAATACAAATATATACGTACAATGCTCCCCATCTAACTGTACACAATAGTTCAACAGCGGAAAAAATATTTTTTTTTGTGATGCAAATATCATTTCTAAATTACTTTACATTTTGCAATGTCTGGCTCCAATAGAATAAGGTGACCAGGCGTAAAAAAATTAAAAAAAAATTAATACATTATTTTAGAAATTATTATAAGTTATTAAAGCAAATGCTTCCATATTTCTCTATATGATTTATTTAAAAAGCTTAGTCAGCTATAGCCTCTTAAAAAGGTCATGCGAAGTTATAATGTCTTCATCAAGTTTTCTATTTTATCTCGTCGAATTTCTCATTTCAAATGCAAAATAACAAATTTGACTGATTTTAAAAAACACCTATCAAAATACTATGTCTGTTCGTCTGGCCTTTAAGTCAGTCAATTACAAAGTCTGTATAACTAAATAGAAATGTTGAACAGTGACTTTTGGAAAAAATGTATGAATGTATTTTTGACGAATTTTCAAAGTTGCTGTTCGATTAATCGAAAGTTCGATATGAGTTAAATGCAATCACGCTCAATGTTCATTAGTGAATTTTATATTAAACAGGAAAACTTTATTCTGCTATCATGTCTTGGTCGAAATATGTTTTATAAACTTAAAAACTATAAAAAAAAGCAACAATTTATTACAAAATTATTCCCTTATGTGACACCCATTCCTCTACTCGTTACAACCAAACATTTTTCCATGTTCATGTGGGATGAAAATACAGTTTCATTGCATGAGCACATGATGGATTTATTGCATTTTAGAATTTTGCAATATGTGCAACATTTTAGGCCATTTTTTTCTAGATACAAGCAAACAATTTACACATGCTGAATTTATGCACATATGATGGTACAGTGTCAGTTAAAATTATGCCTACACTCAAAAGAAAGAAGATTTTGTATCAAAAATTGTAGTTTATTTCAAAACTGGTGACTCTTGTACAGAGTTGGGTAGTAATGATTCGTTTAGGAATTAAATTCCATCTCCATTCCAATTAGAAGGAATTGTAATTGGTACTTAAATGTTTTCAATTCCTTAGTAATGGAATTGATAGAACTTTCAATTCCATTACTAGGAATTGTAATCGGTAATTAAAATTTTAAATTCCTAGGTAATGGAATTGAAAAAATGTTCGATTCCATTACAAGGAATTGTATTTTTTAGTTTAAAATATATCAATTCCTTAAGTGTAATCAATTACTTTCTTGGAATTAAATTCCAATTTAGTTGGAATGATTCCTAAAAAGTAATTGATTCCCTTTTAGTTCAATTCCAAAAAACCAAAAAAAAAAAAAATGTCGGAAAACATTGTAAAAGTCTTCTAATAAGCCATTACGTATAAAATTTGGGTCACTTCTCTCGTAACGGTTTATTAAAAGCATTTTACAATGTTTTCTGAAACTTTTTTTTTTTTTTTTTGCTTTTTTGGATTTGAACTAAAAAGGAATCAATTACTTTCGAGGAATCATTCCAACTAAATTGGAATTTAATTCCAAGAAAGTAATTGATTACACTTAAATAATAAATTCCTTTCTATTCAATTACATTTTCAATTCCTTTAAGGAAGATTACAATTCCTTGTAATGGAATTGAAAATTTTATTAATTCCATTACTAAGGTATTGATAACATTTAAGTACCAATTACAATTCCTTGTAATTGGAATTGGGATTTACCCAGCTCTGCTCTTGTATAGAGAGAGAGAGGGAGATGTGTAGTTTGTTTCAAAAGACTTGATAAATGATTGATTGATTTGTTCTCAATTTCTATTGTTTTCCATTTAACTTTGTAATCAATAACAGTTAATTTCTTTCAAAATATTCAAGAAAATAATCAACTCAGTTGAAATGAACCATAATTTAGTTTCTTTTAGGTTTAATCTTCACTGCGAGAAATTTTTCTTTATGGTCCATACACATTGACGACAGCAGCTACACGAACACACGGCTAGGAAATTTTGTCGGCTACAACTGTCGCCGTGTACTCAACAAAAGCAAACTCTCTTCTCTCTCTGTCGCTTGTCAAATTAGAAATAGATTTATAGATTTCGGTGGTCATGTGGTCGTGTCGTCGCCAAAATAATCGTCATGTTGTTTTTATAATTTGACAGATGTAGTCGTGTAGCTGCCGTCGTCAGTGTGTATTTAATCAATGCGTTTTTAACTGAGCTGATAAATTTCCTCCGCATAAAGACTACGCACTTACAATAATTGAGAAAATTTTGTGAGAAATACTCTCTCTGCGCATGATTGCAATTATCAACTCTTTTGAAACCAAGCCCTGAATATCTTTCTGTTTCAAAACTTAGGTTTTTTCAATTAATTTCTTCTCGTTGATAATGTCGTCAAAATTTTTGGCTACAGTGTATATATCTTCTTCTTTTTCGTTTTTTTTTTGTGAACGCTGCGATGCAAGTGTCAAAATGCATGTTACCAAGATATTTATTAGTTCGTATAAATTTAGAAATATATTTTGATACGCGCAAAAGAGCACAAGTTGTTCGAGTATCATGTGGTTAGATGTTGTTGTTGAGATTTATTACCTAAACTTTTTGAATAGTTTTGAAAATTTCTTTTCCTAACTAACTACATTGCAACTAACTATTATTTTTGTTGAATTAAAAACACAAGTTTGTCACAGTATTTAAGATTTTCCTTAAAACTTGTGATTAATTTATAAAAATAAACCATTATAACTTTTAATAAAAGAAAGCTTAGCTAAAATTGCAATCAACAGCTCACAATTACTATAGTCTAGCTACAAAAATTATTGCCATATGACAATAGATATTAAGGAATAAAAACAGTAAGGGAAAAATACATGAGGACATGCTTCAAAAAGAAGAAAATTTCATTTTGTTTTCAATATTCCGCTCTGAAACGCTCGAAAAGGAAAACGAGGAGAAAGTAAAATGAAATCGGCGAAATTACCTTTCATTTTCTCATCAAAAACCACTTGAATGAAGTCAGAGCAACGGTAGTAGCCAGCATGCGGTAATGACAACCAAGCTGGACTCGTTTGTACCTTTTCCTTTTTCTTTTTTTTTGCTCAACTAACTCGCACTTCCGTTTCCGTTTTGACTTGTGTCGCACAGCGTGCATTCTTCTCATTCACCGTTGTCTTCTATTTCATTTTTTTTTTACCATTACTGCGTCATCTTTCAATGCTCGTTCCTGCTGCTGTGTTGCCCTTTGAAATTTGTCTTAATGACTCCCTGGTTGCGTGCTGCTGTGGTTGGCTACTTACTTGGGCGTTTTAGTGGATTTTCCGTTGTTGCTTCCTGATATATATATATATATTTTTTTTTTTTGTACACCTAACGTCATCATCATCTTTCACTTTTCTTTTTTGGCAAAAGTTGCTTGGCGTCGTCTTGAAAAGAAGAAGAACAAAAAGCAAAGTAAATTGCATAAAAAGCATTAAATTAAAGTGTAAATGCCACTTAGTGTTAAGGTAGCGTTAGCTGAAAAGAAAGGAAAATGAAATGGTGAAAAACGTATGGAATTACCTACCCGTAAGATAATTGCAACTGTTGAGTCGTGAGTTAAAGCGGTTTTTCTAAATTGGATAATTCCTTTCACGAAAAATTCATTAAATCTTTTTAAGTGTTTTTTTTTTAATATGATTAACAATATGAGTTAATAAAGTGTGCATTATTTTCCTGCAGCTTTTATTGCATTTCATGTGAAAACTCTCAAAATGAAGGATAAAGTGCTTTGTAAAATTTTCTAAATAAAATTTACTCGAAGCCCCTAAAAGTAAGCAGGCGCCAAACCTGTAACTCTTGAAATTTATACCCATTGGCAAATCTGCGGTGAGATAGCACCTTCAATACATATTAAAATGGAGGTAGAAAAGGACTTTCTTGCGAAAGTAATGGAAGAAATTGAGAAAGATTTGAAATCCATTCACTCAATCGGTGGTGGTCGTTTTCTAAACGAATGAACTTGTGTAGTAAAATATTTTTAGTAATCTATAGAGTTATATAAAATAAATTAAGCACCGGATAAAAAAAATGGCCCATTCTGACCCAAAATTTACACAGGTTACGTAGTCCCAATAAGGATTTAAATGGAGAATATGGATTTAGTTTTACATTCTCAAACTGGTTTAAGTTGTAACGGTGGTATTAGACTAGCGATCATACCAGACTTATACATCTGCAGATTTTATTTGCATATTTGGTGAAAAATTACTAATATTAATTTCATTTAGCATTAAGATCGTAGAAAAACACTATGCAACAATTTGACGCTTTACAAAATCAAATGGATAATGGATAGCTTTTTAAGGGTAATTCGGAGTTGCAGATTCCAACCCGGTACTCAAATTTTCGTCTGGGATTCCCGCTATTCATTTTGGTATACGCGGGACCAATATAAATTTTTTTTTTATTTTAAGCTAAGAGAAAGCTTGAAGAAAAAACTACTCCTCTTCATCTGCCAACCCTTCTTACCTACGTTTTTGGGTGTTATAAGAAGCCACTATTCGATGTATGACTAAACCGGGTAAACGACCGCGAAACCTGTCATAATGATTGAAAAATAGTTGGAGCCAACGAAAGAAGAAATGACCTTGGTCTAAAATTTTTTTAAAGAAATTAACTCTTGGAAAACAATTTACAATTTATACTGGATTAATTATTGGAAAGAATAATTAGCATTCTTCGGAGAAAATATTTTCGTTAACCCTCATTGGTTCCTCAAAAAATCGCCTTAATTGGTCCCTAGTGTATCATATATGATACAATTAATAAAAATGGATTGCATCAACACATATAGTGTGTAGAACTATTTGCATAGTTATTATGTTTATTATTCAAGATCGATTCACATTTTTAATGTTTTTTAATGACAAATTATAATGAAAATAAATGAAAAATGAATAGTGAAGTGTTTTAGCATATTATTTCGATTATGTGGATGCCGCGATCTGAGTGTATATTTTGATAGTTTTTATATGTACATATGGGTGGATTGGGATGGCTATCTAGAGACACGCTCAGGCCGCTTGGATCTACAGCTTAACGTCGATTCCGAACGGCGATGTGGCAATTTTTTATCACATTGGCGGTTTTGCCTTGCCATTTCCTACCAAAATGTGAACTTGTACAGTTTCTTATAATTCTTATACACTTCATATCGATAGAGAATATAAGAAGGTTATAAGAATTAACCAACAGACCAAGACGGGAATCGAACTCTAACCTCCCGGATGAAAGTCTAGTGCATTACCACTACACTATCTAGATAGGGTTAAAAAAATAATTGAAGTCATTGAAGGTCCAAAGCACCTAAGTCAAAATTTCCCATAAATTAATCATTGAAAGACTAAAACTCTAATGCAATAATGGCTTTATACTGCATTTACCATTGAAAAAACAACAAACAATCTTTGAGGAAAATATTTGCAATCGAAAAGTAGTTGGGGTCACCGAAGGTCTGGTCTACTGCTCGTGACCGACCCAGGAAAAATTTTGGGTTTATCAATCGTCGACGTGGAAGCAGTCGCTAAACTAAAGATTAAAAGTGAAAAATAATTTTTTATAATTAAATTCTCAATCTCAAACTTTTCATCATTATTCACAAAAACAAATATTTGAAATAACGGTAAATTGTTGATACCCATAAAATAAAATGAAGGTATTATATAAAAATTAAGGTATTTTAAGTAATAAAGGCACATTAAAATTTAATCAATTTATTTTCTTTCAAAGGCAAATATCTAAAAAAAAAGGTTGGATTAACCCAGTAATGCCTAGCGGTGTCATATGGCACCTTATCGTTGAGCCGTTCCTAAGCCAGGTTTCAAAGTTACTTTCTTGATCTATTTACTTTGGTTCCCGCTCTTCCTTAATGGGTTAAGGTGGTTCTGACCTTCAAAGACTAAAAGACTACTACTATTTTGTTAAGAAGAATATTTTCTCCGCAGATTGTTTATTATTTTTTTTATTAGTTATCAAGTATAAAAGGATTATTAACAAAAAAAATCTAATTTTTAAATTTCACGGTGTAATTTCTTAAAAAAGTTGAACCTTGCTTGATTTTGTCCCTCAAGGACCTCAACTACTTTTGAATTGGAAATATTTTCTTCAAAGACTCAATGTTATTAGATATTATAGCAAAAAAAATGTTTGTCTTTCAAAGATTAATTTTTACCTATTTTTCGATGAAGACCCACTACTTAATAGAGGAAATCTAAGTGCAGGGTCGGTATCAGCAACCCTGAATTACCCATAAAAAGGTATCCATTCGCCATTTGAAGTTTAATGTTGCACTGTGTAATTAGCCATATGAATATATCACATTTTAAAATGTACATATTGTTTGTTATATGCGTCTTAACGAAAAAAAGAAAAGATTTTATTGATTTAAAATTGAAAAAAAAAACAGATATGCCTTTTGCACTTTTGGGTTAAAATGCCCTAAAATCTGCTTTCTGATTTGGATTTAGTCTATAACATTATATAAGAAATCGCTCCTTGTTCTCAATAAGCTATGGATAAAAATTAAAAAAATTGAATTATTTGGCTTTTCTTCGAGGGACATAACAGCGTTAAATAATTTAAGTACAGTACCAATCAATATTTTCCCATAATCACATTTCTATGTACGAGCAACATGTATCTTTCATATCATTCTCTTGAAATCTTTAATATATTTCATAAGTGTTTTGAGCTCTATCATATTTATGTACGTAATCATAATTAAAATCAATTCACTTAATAATTTAACCTCTTGGTTCACACACTCCAAAGTTCAAATATGCAAAATGTAACAAGAAATGTATTTAATATTTTTCATCATTTCCTAGCCACACAGCACAGCTGCCACTAGGTTTATTGATGCTACAATGGCAGAAGGGTTGCCAGATGTGATTTTTGTGTTGTGAACCATTACGTGTCCGAACCATTTTAATCTACTTTCTCGTATTTTGTCTGTGATAGGTGCAACTTTCATGGCGTATCGTATATCCGTGTTTCTTACTTTGTCCATAATTGTTTTGACGGATGACACCGGAACATTTTCATCTCAGATCGTTTGGTTGTGTTTGGCTTGGGCAGCCCAGTATTCGGTCCCATACAGCATTACTGGTCTCACGAACGTCTTATACACCTTACCCTTAAGTTTTGTGGGCATCTTTTGATCGCAAAGCACACCTGTTAGACTACGCCACTTGAGCCACGCCGTATTTACTCTGTGTGCCACATCATCTTCTATAGCACCATCTTCACTCAGGACAGATCCAAGGTACTTAAATTTCGAGGTGTACGATATTGGTTGGTTTTCAATCTGATGTGTTCTGTGTGGGCCAAAGCCTGTTTCGCCGAACGGTAGAAGCAGTTACTCTGTCTTTTTTACGTTTATACGCATGCCGTTGTTGCTCAGAGTCTCGTTCTAGGTATTAAGTTTTCATGTCATCGGCATATAGGATGGTCCAAGGGGCTTAGTCTTGAATGTGTGATGTAAGGTGGTCCATAACAATGTTGAATAGCAGTGGGCTTAGTGCAGAACCTTGGTGGACTCTAACATTTACTGTGAGCGGCTGTGTTAGGCCGCAAGGTGTACGTATTTGCATCGTGCTGGAGTGATACATGTCTTTAATCAGATTGACGTACTGCTCTGGTATGTTTTTGGCCCTCAGGGACTTCCATACTAATTGTCTCGGTACCCTATCAAAGGCCTTTTCTAGGTCTATAAAAACCATGTGTAGACTCTTCTTTTTGCTTCTATATTTTTCGGTGAGTATTCGGATGGATTGTATTGCATCGGTTGTTGTTTTCCCGGTAACAAATCGACATTGATTGGACGTTATTTCAGCCAATTCTCTTATTCCACTATTTACTACCCTCTCCCATAACTTTAGAGTATGTGATGTAAGCTTGATGCCTCTGTAGTTTTCGCACATTTATATGTCTCTGAATATTTTGTATGTAATTTTTATAGAAAGAATATATTATGATGTAAAAGAAGAGAAGGGACACCGTAGGTGTATTAGAGTGAAACTCAGCCGAATTAGAATATATAGAATATAAAGTATTTAATATTAAACGAAATAGAAGAGACACCGTAGGTGTAGAAAAAGAATGTTATTTCGGTTTAATATATAATTCTTTGATTCGAGAGAAATAAGATGCTTACCCTAGGGCGATTGGATCCCGAAGAGTTCTTCTCATATAACTTAAAACTACAAGTCACCTAACAGTTCAGTTTTACAACAGGAATTCAGCAACTGAACGAAGGAACAGAGAAGATGTTTTTGTATGTACTAAAAAATTAGGGTGTTGTGAAAAATGGATAAAGATGTGTCCACTTAAACAGTCTCTTTTATTTTTATATATGGGAATCAGGTAGCTAGTCCTCCATGCAATGGGTATGCGATTGGTATGCGGTTTGTTACGGATATTTTCGAAAAGAATTCCTTCAGCCAGCGTACGCTCTCCATACCACACATTTTCCATACCTCAGCTGGTACCTGATCCGGACCGCGGGCTTTATTGTTTTTCATTTTGCGGACTGTGCAGATTATATCATCCACGTCGATATCCTCGATTGGCCCTAAAACTGGATTACCGGTTTCCATCGGTATGTGAGGATTCTAAATTCAAAGATTTCTAGAACGAGCACTATTGAAAATTAGTCAAAACCTCTTTACTAATTTGACAGTAAAAATGATTTGCTTTTGAATGCAACCATTTTATTTGGGTTTTAAAAAAGATTTCCCAAGTTTGTGCCAGTCCGCCAAAAAATAGCCGGACTCCCGGTCTCCGTATAAAGTGCTTGCAAAAAGCTATTCAGTTGCAGCTGCTTATTATTTCATACACATTTCAGTGCAAAAGGGTTTTTTTAAAATATTAATACATGCATATTTTGAATAATGGCCATCACTGTTCTAAAGTGATAAACACGATTTCAGTTCATATTTGTGATTTAAATTGTAAAATACTATAAAAATTTAAAGAGAAAAATTGATTATATTTGGCAACTATGACAATTGCTGCTGTTACAATTATCTATTGTTGTTGTGTTTTTGTTTGTCTGTCTGTGTGTCTCTCTGTCTGTCTGCGAGCTTTCTTCTTTTGTTTCTTTATGAGGCTTCCTTCTATTTTACTCCAGCACATTTTTTTGCTGATGAATTCCTGGCATTAATCAGCAAGCGGGTAGCCGACCGGCCGTCAAAAGCAAATCACAAAAAATAACAACAAAAATCAACAACAACAACAACAATAGCAATAGCAATGAGAAACATATACATACATACCTACATACATATCTACATTTGTATATATGTATGTATAATGTATAATGTATCTGAACGATTGCATCCATCCGTATGATGCTGTTGCAAATCTTTATAAGCGCGAATAATTGGTTTCCTCATTTAATGTGAGTGGGCTTTGTTTTCATCTTCTGCTGCTGCTGCTGCTTCTTCTTCGCTTGTTGTTGCAACAAATACGAATGAATTTTTGTCTCGCAGGATAAAATTGCAAAAAAAAAAAATCATCATCGCTCACACACACACAAATATATAGACACAGCAGGAGTCATAATATTGCTGCAATGAAAATTAAGAGCGTAACATTCAACAGCAGCAGCAGCAACAACAAAAAAAGTAGCAGTAGTAGCAACAGCAGTCGAAGCAGCAGCAAAAGAAATTGCTGGAAAAATTAATTGCATTTTCATTATGTTGCCGGAGTAGTTCGGAGGGTTCGGTTCGGTTCGTTCGATTTAGTTGTTGGGGTTTAGGTTTGAGGTCGTTTTGATGCGGCAAGTTGGATCTTCTCTCCCAGTATGTGTATACGTACACGTATTTGTATATATGTGTGTGTGTGTATGTATATGCACGTGTTGTAGCACATTTTTACGCCAAAGGGACGTTGCAGCATAATGACGCAAAAAAATTGTGTGGGATTTTTTTTCTGCAAAAAAAGGGGGGAAAAATTTTATAAAAATATTGCCTGCGATATACACAAAGACATAGTATACAGATTTATATGCAGTCGTAGCAGCAGCAACAGGATAATGAATGAATGTGAATGACTTTTTGAATGAGTGTGTACAGGGTGATTTGCAAAACTATTCCACATTCCAAATCAAAAATTTTTTCAATTGTGATTAAAAATAATGCTTATACAAAATTAATCGATTGAATTTTTGAAAACTAATGTAAAATACAAATTTATGCATTAAATTTCAAAAAATTAATGAAAATAAAATTTCCGTTGGATGAAAACTAAATCCGAATAAAATCTATCTGAGTGATCTTTACTCGGAGAGTAAAAAAAACACAAACACTTTCAACTTCCTAAAGTAAAGGCGTTTTAGAGGATAACCAACGATCAACACGTATGAGATATTCATCGGGAAGGCATGAGTTTTATTCACGAAACCCTTTCATTCTTTGGATCCGCCAGTGTCTCAACAAAATTCTAGAATGAAAACTTTCGCGGAAAGCCCATATCGAGCAGAAACAAGTGTTTTGCTTGCTTAGCTTCCCCTAGATTTATGTGTTCAAAGGAAAGCAAAGAAAATGATAATCCGAAACAAATCAAATGGAGCTTCGCACAATGAAGACATTGCAAGGCACATACATATAGATTTACCAACTGCTACCAGAACAATGTTTTTCATTTACGATCCCTGCTGACAGGCTTAGACTCCATATCAAACTTAACAGGTAATATGATGTGAAATATGCAGAGCGGAATTAATTAAGCAAGCCAAAGGTCAGCCCAAAGAGTTTTACAAATTGTTTGCTTACAGATGGCTACAAAATAATAATTGGAATCGCTGGTAGCTATTTAAACGATGAGAACCGTTATTGTTCTCGGTAGTCTTGTAATTTCGAATAAACCTTGCTGGATAATTAAAAACTGCAGTGACAGTCATGTTGCATTAAAGGCGCTGAAAACCCTCTCCAATTTTTCGAAGGTCGTAAGAGATTATAAAAAATAAATTAATCATATCGTTGAACTAAATATGTAAGTTGTGCCTTATATTGATTCGAAAACACTTTGGTGTGCTTGATATCAAAAAGGCTGAACCAATCGTTGGTGTCAATTGTATAAGTAACGCTCATTGAGAAATATGGTTCCGAGTCGGTTCCTGTCAAATTATAAAGTGATTTGTGACAGAAACGAATAGAAAAATAGCAAACATTTTTCTCTGTGTGGGGAGAAAACATCTGCGTATCCTAAAAGGTCTGATTAAAGGGTCACAATACATGTGATTAATATATGACCAACCAACGATCGACGGTCCAGCATATAATTCTCGCCTTGAGGAGGGAAGTTCCCTTATATACCTCTTGTTTCTGTTATTGCCTAAGCTCTTCAAGAAGAAAGAGATGCCTGCTGGGTAGTAATAACTTGAGAATGAGTTCTGCTACATATTTTTTTTTTTACTTGAATTTTTTAAATGCGACCATAATAGGTGTATGCCAGAGATGGTCCGAAAAATCGATTTATTTTTTTATCCAATATTTTTGATATAGACAACGAGTTTTATGAGAAAGAAGAGGGGGCAATGTATGGTCCTGGAATCGCTGATTAACCGTAAGTTATATCATTTGTAAGTACCATGTTTGTAAATCTTTAAACTCGTTTTTCTCGAAACCATTTTTTTCGGGACGGTGGACACGATTCACAAAAAACCACTTGTCCAATTGACTTGAAATTTTACAAGGCTACTTAGCAAATGTATAGGTATGGCCTTATCTAGGATTATAGCGAAAGTATTTGTTTAACTAATGTTTTTAATGCAAAATATAAACAAAAACAGGACAAAAAATCGTCATTTTTTTTCAAACGTCTGATTTAAATTGAAGAAAATTTGTTTTTCTTATTTCCTAGATGAGGCGATAGCAGGAAGTCTCGCGATTACAAAATGGGTTACATTTTGTGTTTCAGAATATTTAAACCGGAGATATCATGTCCACCATGGAGTAACTATTTTCGGCAGGCTCAAGTTCGAGGCGTCGAATGAACCATTATTAAAAAAGATATTTTTGACATTAAAAACCAAAATTATTGTTCAAAACCTGTAGAAAAACTTTCAAAAAACCTCGAATAAAAGTATTGAAAAGCTTTTCATTTACAACGATTTGAAAATATTAATATTTCGCACCATCTCTGGTAGAATACCCCCTTAAGCCAGCTTAGCCAAGAATGCGAACACAATTTAGTTGGAATGATTCCTCGAAACTAATTGATTCCCTTTCAGTTCAATTTCAAGAAAGCAAAAATAAATTTTTTTTTTTTCAGAAAAGCCAACCTACATTTCATATAAATGGCTAAAATGCTCCAATAAAAAATTATTACGTTTTTTTGTTCAAATTGAGTAAGTTGCTAGCATATCGGGGACGTGACCAGGAATTTATACAGGTTTTTCTCTGATTCACTCGTAACGGCTTATGAGAAGCATTTTACAATATTTTCCAAAAACACAATTTTTTTGTTTTTCTGGAATAAAAACTAAAGGGAATGAATTACTTTTGAGGAATCATTCCAACTAAATTGTATTTTAATTTCAAGAAAGTACTTGATTACAATTAAAAAATAAATTTCTTTCTATTCAATTACTTTTTCAATTCCTTTACGGAATTGATATATTTTTAATTACAAAATACAATTTCTTGTAATGGAATCGAAAATTTTTTCAATTCCGTTACAAGGAATTTAAAAATTTTAATTACAGATTACAATTCCTTGAAATGGAATTGAAAATTTATTCAATTACATTACTAAGGAATTGAAAACAAAAAGTGCCAATTACAAATTCCATGGAATTGGAATAGAGATGGAATTTAATTCCTAATGGAATCATTACTACCCAACTCTGATTACGGGACAGAACTTAACTTGGCGTTTCGTTCACTTTTGACATTAAGCCAGCTGTAGACCATTATGGTTGGGCCTTTAGGTTCCCTTAAAGAAACTAAAAAATTGAGAGGGAGCTTAAAATTCGACTTTTTGTACTCTTCATAAATCTTTCTTCTTTCAATACTTTCTGTTTTCTCCCAATAAATGGTCCAACGAACTGAGTACTGTAGAAGGACTTCCTGCCTCTAGTAAACAGCTCTGCATAGTTGAACCTATAATCATGTCAAGGATTATCAACTGTAGAGATTCGTACATATTAAAGTCTAATGAACTTTGTAATATTCTAATAGTTTGAAATGAAATATTTAAAATATACAGACCCAGTATTTATTCAAACCCCATTGGCACTTCCGGTGAGTTGGCAAGGCACATTTGCAATAGCACATACAACTATACATATGTATATGTGTATGTGCATACCATTACAACAACAACAAAAACAGCAGTAACAAATCCAATTGCAATTTCACAAAAACTGACAAATGATTCTGCCAACGTGGTGGAATGCGACACGGTGGCAGCCAACAACAACAAATTCTCTTTTACTAGTAGCTAGATACATACTTACACCTTTGATATGAGTGCACAGTGAAAGAAATGAGAAAGGTGAAAGAGAAAAGAGGGAGGTGGTGAAGAAGAGTATGGATGGAAAAAGTGCAAAAATTATGCCTAAAGGCGATGAATGTTGCCGTGCTTTCCTGGGTGGGCTGAGTGTGTGAATGGTGTCATTAAGCGATTTTTCATTGCAATGTGCTGCAGGTGAATTTAATTTTTTTCACAATTTTTTACTCCATATCGGTTTTTGGATATTTTTTAAACTAAAGTTTATTTAATACCAGAGTAGGAAACCACAAAAAAAAAAGAAAAGAAATTTAAAAGAACAATTTTTAAACTTTAATTTTAACACGTGATTTTTTTCTTTTTATTTCTTTACTAAAAAATGCATGGCAAAATGCCGGAAATTGAAATTTTTGTTCGTTTGTGGTTGGAACAAAAAAAAAAAAAGAAGAAATCGAAAGAGCGGAAATTATGATTTCATTGTTGCTTTATTTACTTTTTTTTACAGAAAGACCAAAATGCTTGCCATTGCTATTTGCTAGTTGCTGCTGTTGCACAATTGACAGCCAACATCCGTGCCAAATAACACCTTCTTCATACATACAACAATGGCCTCAAATTATTAATGCAACAATTGTGCAACATTTGCAGCAGTTGAAGGCATCGAAGGCAAGAATACAACACATCATCACATCCATACATTATCACATCATAGCGATTCTTTGCATTTACACCTTAACCCACTTCATTCACTCGTTCCTTTCGTTTTGCTTTCATTATTATTGGCAATTTTGTGAATTTTCACAAGTGATTATGAAATCAAAACACGTCTTTTAAGCAATTCAACGTGCCACATGAGATTCAATGAAGTATTACCAACTGGGGGGGGGAGGGTTATTGTCAAAGCAACGAAGAAGAAGCTTTGAATCCACATCCGTATTGGCCAGCATCATTGTGTGAAAATTAATTAAATCTTTGCTTACTATGATTTGATGAATCGAATTGATGTTAGACACACACACACATCTACACAGAAACACATACACGTATACACACATTTACATAATGCATACAATTAAATCCTCAATTGGCAATGATAATTTCAGTTATTGACAACTGAATAAAACGATTTTGTAAATGTTTGATTTATAACTTTACATGCATAACTAGATACAATTTACTTAAGAAGTTTAATCCTAAAAGTATGCAAGGTAGGATATAGTTAAATATAGGTACCCGAGCTCCATTTCTCGGTATCTGTTTATGGATTTACAGTTTGGAGTAGGTTGATTTTACTGTACCACATAATAATTATTAGACTAATAACTACAACGAAATCCCGACCAAAAATAGGTTAAATTAAAAACCAAAACCCTGTTCAAAAATTAAGAAAACTAAGACCAAATTTCCCAACAATCAGATTAAAAAGTATATTAAAATTCAAACCAAAATCTCACAAAAATTCAAGCCAAAAAATCAATTATAAAATTAGAACATAACCCTGACAAAAAGTCAACCCAAATTGAGCTCAAAACCAGACCGAAATTCCGATCAAAGTTCAGACCAAATTCAAACCTGAAGTGAAAGTTGTGATTTGAAGAATGAATGCATGAAACCGGTGATACTAATAAAATTTCAATGCTCAAAAAATCTTTGAAACTGAAATCGGATATCTTTAACCTGATATTTAGACCAGTTTGATTTTGAGATCTATTAACAACGAACTTTATTCTAACTATAGCGTAAACCTTATTATGATCAAGGAACAAAAGACTTTTCATTCCTTGAATTAAATAAAACTAGAACAAAAATTAGCCTAATACTCGATAAGCTTTCAGGCCTAGATAGTTAAAGTTTGACATCTTCGATTGATTGAGATAATTTAATGGGAGAAGGAGAGAGAGAAAGTATCTGTGAATGTTTGTTTTAAATTTAGAAAGTCCATTATTATTATTTGAAAGAAGGACGACTCGAAAGTCAGGCACTACGACCTATAAGATCTATAAGATCTATTGTTCCAAAGCCCCAAGAAAGAAAGAAAGGCAGAGAGAAAGAAAGATAGATAAGAAACATACCCAAGCCAAGAATCGAACTCAGGTCTCCAGAGATAAGAGTCTGGCATTCTGCCACTAGACCACAGTGGCGATGGTAGGACCTACAGTTTAATGCCGACTCGGAACGGCTGTGTGGCAATTTTTTATCAGCTCGGTGGTTTTGCCATTACCAACCAAGGTGTGTACTTGTAAACATTCTTATAATTCTCATCCACTTCATATCGATAGTGAATATAAGAAGTTTATGAGAATTAAGCACCAGACCAAGACGGGAATCGAACCCACAACCTTCTGGATGAAAGTATAGTGCACTATCCACTAGACAATCGAGGTCGTCGTCGTAGAAAGACCATAAAAAACAGTAAAATAATTGCTCTCCTGCTCTTAAGGAGTGAGATCGAAAAAATCTTAACATATATAAAATTCAATAATTTTTAAACGGTTGATCTTAGAGTTTTGATTTTTTTTTTTAATTGATAATATTTTACAAATTACAGAAAACTATAACTTTTATAGTTCTAACCACTATTTATGAACTCGTGGCCTTTTTTGGTAAGCCTTCCATTAGAGATTTGTTAGTTGTTTCAGACACCTTTTTGGAACAGTTTGTACATCTCTTTTTAAAATCTTCGATATTTTGGGACACCTTTTTTGTGCTCTTTAAGTTTCTTTTCACAAGAGCCCAATATCTCTCCACTGCTCTTAGCTCCGAACAATTTGGAGGATTGGCCTCTCTTGGTACACAAACTATGTTATTACTTTGGTACCACTCCAGAGCTTTCTTGCCGTAGTGACATGAAGCCAAATCAGGCCAAAAATATGTGGACACATTGTGCTCTCTTATGAAAGGAAGAAGTCTTTTTTTCAAACATTATTTGATGCATATTTCGGTATTTATAGAGCCCACTGTAACAAATGACTTGCTTCTTTTGCCGTTGCCGCAACTGCATATAGCTTGCCATACCAGGAATTTTTTAGGAAATTTTGTCTGCTTTAGGATTCTAAATTGTTCTTCGACATTTCCTCGAGCATCAGCAATATACAAATTTTGACCCGGAAGCTGCCGGAATAAAATCTGCCAGTACATACGTTTCGTCGTCCATTATACAACATGAATATTTTTGTATGAAATTCGATTTTAATTTCCGAGCCCTACTTTTGGCGTCTAAATTTTTTGCAGCAATCCTCTCTGGAACTTTTTGGACTTTGTATGTTTTCTAACCTGCATTGGCTTTAACTTTTCGCACCAAATAGTCAGAGCACTGGGCTAACCGCACAGCTTTTCTACCAGATGTGTTTGGAGATCTTTTCAATATGCTTTCTATTTTCTTGGCTTTCCCAATATCATGTGGTCCTTGTTTTCTTCCCGAACCAGGTTTCCTATCGATAGTCAAATTCTCCTGAAACTGTTTAATAACATTGGAAACAGTTTGACGGCAGACCTTCAATTCTTTGGCCAATTTTTTTAGGACCAATTTGGATTTTTTTTTTGAAAATTTTTGATAATTTTAAGACGTACTTCATTTTCTTCACACATTTTGATCAAACTCACAATAAATCAACATGTTTGTCAATAAAAATAGCAACTGACACATTTTTCAAAGAAATCAAGATCAAAGAAATTTTTGAATTTTACACCCAAAAAAAAAATTATTAGGTAAAACGTGTGTTAAGATTTTTTCAATCTCACTCCTTAATCGCGTAGTACGACAGAGGAAAGAACTATCTCTGTAATGTGTGATGCGTTGGAATACCGTGTTGTCGCGGAATACGCGAGTTCCATTAAAATAGCAGTTGAATACAGTCTCGCAGGCCTCATTTTCACGATATTCCAAGGACTGATGAGAGCGGGAAACCCCTATTAGCTTTATCGCTCGATGTTGAGTACGGTTCCGGAGTTCCAGTTGGATTCGTGAAGCTCCTGCCCACAGGTGCAACCGGGTCCTCATAATGTATCGTAGGAAGCGATTTATGGGATCGCTTGATTCGAATCCGAGGTCCAAAAGCCCCAGCACGTCAAGATTCTGACATAACCGTAAAAGACCTCATACAATTTTTTTTCGATCCCGGGGGTCAGACCATGTTTATTATACGTTTTTGGGGTGGCTGAATCCAAAATATCCAAAATATCCAAAAATACCTCGTTATCTAAGCTAAGTCGAAAACTTGTCGTGCTGGAATTTTTTGGACCTCTGATTCGTATCCGTAAACATGGTTTAATCTCCATATCCAAAAAAAAACATTTTTTATGAGGTTTTTTGAGGTTATGCCAGAACTCTGACGTGTTCGAATTTTCAGATTCGGATTCAGCGACCCCAAAAACATATAATAAGCATGGTCTGGCCCCGGGCTCGAAATTTTTTTTTTTTGTGTGTGGCTGTGTTATAATCTAATTCTAGTCATTGTCGAGTAAATTTTTTTGTGTTAGTGGCTTTGAACCGCCAAAACCCCAAACGTTGCGTTTTCGCAACCCTCCGAACTTAATGGGTTACCATAACCTGCACACGTTAAAAATTAATGATGACCCGTATAGCCTGACGGAAGCTTTGGCGTTTCACGGGGAGAGGGAGACGAGGTAGGCAACGTCTTCGAAAATTCACCGGCAACAGCGAATCTGGTGTCAAGGATGCTAGAGGACTCTGATGGAGTTTTTTTTTCAAGAGAAGTAAAAGCATTAAAAGCCAAAGTCAGTACGAGACTTCCACCCGCTAAACTGCTCATTCGTCTGTTTTTTTTTTTATTGTCGGTCTGGTCCGTTACCGTCCGCTGTGGAGTTGGGTCACTGATACCCTTCTTTCTGCGCCTTTTGGCTTCAACCGATCTGATGACATGGGCGTGGTCTCATTGTAGTCGGGAGCACCGTATCGTATAAACACGAGAGACGTCTGTGTCTATTTGGCGCTTATTCGTCTTTTGGGCTGCGCAATATTTTGGTCACTCTTCCTGATGGTCAGTGGTGAGCAATATAGCATGGAGGCATTTTGCATTGAGTAAGAACAAGGAACGAGAGCACGACAACAGCTGCATACCGGTCATGCAGCGTCGCAATCAGTCGCAAAGGTGTGAGTTGCAAGAACAGACGTAGCCATTGTGATAGTCCCGGGAGGGGTAATCGATAGGGCGGTGAGGTGATAAAAGTCCAGCAGATATTGAAGGGCTTTCAATGCTTAATCTCTCGACGAAAAAGCAGAACAGACCGTTTAGGACTAAGAATATTTCGTTATAGTTTCACATCTTTGAGAGCATTTTCAAAGTCCTATTGGCGAAATGCAAGTCAATGCTACTATTGGCAGATGCTAAATTACCTACTTAGGTACTTGGATTGTCAATATATTTTTTTTTAATTTAATTTTTGTTGCAGTTAGTCTTCGGTCCGACTGGTTTTGCATTCTCCTGAAACAATGAGTCTCAGTGTGGTTACTGCTGGTACGACAATTAGTCTCATGACTGACTGCTAGAGCATAACGACATGAATACGAGCATTATAAATTCTTGACAATTGCAGCTCTGGTATTTCTTACAATATTTCAGTTCTTTGGATCAGAATTTCAGATAATCGCAATCCTTCTTTAGATTACTTAATTAAAAATATTTAAAATCTGAGTCCGGCAATCTCACTGGTCGTTTTGATGTGCAAGCAAAAATCGAAAAAAAGCACGAGAAATAGTGAAATTCATTCTTCTCGTGTTGATGTCCTTTGCATGCAAATTTTCGGCTAAAACTCAAGCAACCGCATTTGTCGCTGGCGACATAAGTTAGCCTTTCTCCAACTCACTCCAGCCTTCCGATTTTCGAAATCGTTTTATGCTTAAGTATTAAAATTATTAAGAATAAACAGAATTTGCTATGGTAGCATTTACTTTATTTCAAGCTTAAGAGAATTTTGCATTAAATATACTAAATACAAAAAAAAAAAAAAAAAAAAAGGGAGGGGTCAGGGCGCCACAATTATAACCAAAACTTATTTATGTATTGTATTATTTGTAAGATACTTATTTATTTATATTTTTCTGTTTTGTTCTTTACTTTGATGATATTTCCTGAGGCGTAAGTAATCATGCAAAAATGGCAAAATCTAATAGGACAAACAATTGCATTGGGGGTTATCTACGCCCTCCTGTATGTCCCCCCAAGAACAAACCAAAATGCTGAACTAATGCGATGAACTTAGGAAATGAAGATAATATATTTACATTAATAACAAGGTTAGGCGGGGGAGGTCGGGAATGTTTGGGGTGAATGAGGCACATACGATACGAGTCTATGAATTTTTGTGTAAAAGAAAAATTCAATTTAGATTTTTGTTTTTTTTTTTTTAAGTATGTACAAATCTAACCAGCATAAAATATAATTTGTATATTTTTTTTGAATGGTCATCATTAAAAAGGATACAATTCAGTAAGCAAAATTTAAGACATAGCTAAATTGTAGATTTCGCTTTCTTTTATTTTTTCCTTTTTTTTCTTTTCTATTATAAGAAATTTAATTTGTTGTTAAAGATTTATGTCCCTTTCTATTTTGTGTGCCGTGCCACATATTCAAAACGATTCAGTCAGCTATTTTGGGCATAGCACTTGAGAAAAATTGACATTTAAATACAAGTAGATAGTATATGCATAAATGTCAAAGTGATTACACGAAAATGTGTTTATCGTTTTGTCACTCATTTTACAAAGCAAAAGGACTTTTCATTACATACACTTGCATACAAATACTAACTCATATATGTATGTATGTTGGTACATGGAATCATTGAAGAGAAAGTCAGTCGCAACCTTTGTGCGTACCGCAGGTGGCGCTTATTTATGCTCGAATGCATTTCTTTCAAACCAACAAAACCCTCAAATCAAATCAAACCACACCAAAATTGCAACAACAACAACAAAAGCTCAATCTCGTACTGTCTTCTTTTTTTTTTCTTGTATTTTGCCTTCTTCTTTGAAGTTTGTACTTTATTCACTTACTTATTGTAGATATATAGGTACTCGTAGAATATCTTTTCTCTTTATCTTTTTATCAAAATAGCAAACGACGATTTACAAAAATCTATTCAGCAATATTTTCAAGTAATATTGCATACACACACACACACACACATGTACTTATATATGTTTGCCCAAATGTACATCGCATTCAAATCATTTTTGCACATTTTAATATATTCTATATATTACACATAACGAAAATTGTTTGTTGTTGTTAGTATTCAAGCATATGAATATTATTCAGACTTGTGAAGATAGTAGGGGGAACCAACGCTGCTTTATGTTAGCTTCATTATGATAGTTGTAGTCTCTAGGCATCTGACGAAAGCTTTGAAAAGGAGCTTAGTTGCTGGAGGAATTAAAAATTTTGAGAGCGTCAATTTGAATTCAAAATGGTTAACATTTTTCAGAAAATACCAATTTCAGTTCAGAATAGTAAAATTTGTATTCAGAAGGCTTCAATTTGAATTCAGAGTAATCAAGTTGAATTCCGAAAGCATCAGTTTTGAATTCAGAAAGCTTGAATTTGAATTTAGATTTGTAAAATTGAATCAGGAAAAAATAAATTTGAATTCAGAATAGTTTAAATGAATTCAGCATACACAAGTTGAATTCAAAAAGTGACAAATTCTAATTCATAACAGTAAATTTGAATTCAGAAAGCAACAAAATTAATTTCGTAATCGTTAAATTTAAAACAGAACATAGTGAAGTGAAATTCTGAAAACGTCAAATTTAATTCGGAATAGCCAAATTTACAAAGAAATCAATTTGAATTCAGTTAAATTGAGCATTGCCAAGTAGAATTCGGAGCAGTCGAATTGAATTCAGAAGAATATAATCAAATTTAAGAAGCGTCAATTCGGATTCAAAAATCTGAGGGGACGTCAAAAAAAAGTAACACACGGAAAAGCTCAGACACTTAAATTTACTTTTCGGCCATAGAATCCGATGATGTACTCATTTTTTTCTTTGCAGCACGTCATGATTTCAATTAGATTTATTTGGATTAGATTAAAATTCGGCCATTTTTTTGTTAAATTTTGCTCATTCTTGAAGAGAAGGATGCCGGAATCCGTTTTGATATGACTTTAAGTAGTTATTTTTTATTACGATTTTTTTTTTCATAGTAAACATTTTTTGGGAATTTTTATTTTTTTCGTACATCAGAGATCTTAGACTTAATTAAAACTCAACTCTCAAAATGATGGCCGTTCATATTTAAGCGGATACAATTAATTTAACAAAAAAAGAAAAAAAAATGCTGAATTTGAATCTAAAATATCTCAAAAGTGACGCCCTGGGGAAAAACTGAATACAACATCGGATTTTACGACTAAAAATTATGTTTACTTGTTTCAGCTGTCCCCTGTGTTTTTTCAATAGATGAAATTTAACCTACAGTGAAATTTTTAAATTGATGCCAGGATAGTCGAGTAGAATTCTGAAGGAATCAAACTCATTTCGTAGCAGTCAAAATGGTTTCTGAATTCTGCAAATTACGGTTCAATAATAACTTCACGATGCACTAGCCTTCCCGGAAGGAATGGAGAGATAAATGGTTTTGACACACATTGAAATATGGAGGGTAAGGAAAAGGCAGACAGGTTAGCCGAGAAAGTCTCTCCCCTGCATGCACTTATGGGTGAACTAGTATTCAGTCAAGAGTTAAATTCCAAAAAAAATTGGCTTGTGAAGCCAATATTGTAGATGGAACTGGCTAACAATCTGCAAGACCAACAGGAACAATTGTAGTGCTGCAATAGCAAAACTACAATTGGAAGAGATCATCACAACTTATGAACTAAAACTAGAAAGCTCTTTAAAGACAAGTGGTCGCCTATACTTGCTTTTTCCGTATGGGTGAGCAATTGACCACCTATGGGTCAGCAATTAGCTGTAAATACCGGAAGGAAACAAAACTGTATTAAATTTTCCCAGCGAATGCTTGAACCAGGGTGAAAATCTTAGGCTAGCCACACTTCAGCAACTTCGGGAAACTTCATCATTTCAGGATCGATATGATCATTATATAAGATCCAATCATTACGTACATTAACAATCAATTGAGGATGTGATATCAAAACAAGCGTGAACAAGCGTTATTTGGGTCAGTGGATCGAAGCAACACTAGGATGGGCAGATTCAAGTGTTCGTCATAAACCATTCGATAGAATATGTTGAACTCGAATTTCGCAAAAGATTTTTTAGTATGGTTAATGGGTTTTCTAGGATTCTTCGCGGGATCAAATGTATTTAATTTTTAGTTTAAATATTTTGAAATTTAAATTTTTTTGGCTTATGTTTGTTCCAGATTGGCCGAATAGTTCGTTAGCAGTCATGCCTCAAATATTTACCATTTCCCAATAATTTATTGAAATAATTTACAAATTTTTTACACATTTTTTGTGATGAGTGTAGTCGTAAGGCGCAAGTTACAAGTTTTTTGGCATTTCTGCAATAGAATATGCAGTTGATGCTCCTGTTCTTCTTCATTTTCTATGAGTTTTTTCTTCTTCTTCTTCTTCTTCTTCTTGATCAGCATATAAACGAAATGAAAATCGTTTCGAAATTGAAAATCCTTTTTCTTCATTTTCTGGTCACATTTGTGGCTCCAAGCAAAGATGAAAGTTGGCAATACTCAACGAATATTCAAGTGTAACCAACATGCACAAATATACATAAGTTTCAGGCATATTCATTGTGAATGAAATATGCAATATGAAATAGAATATATATAGCTGTTATATATATATATATATATATATTTGTATGTGTGCAAATATGCTACAGTTTGCAAAATAATCAAAGATTTTGGTTTTTTAGTGAATTGATTTTCATATTGTATGTGTGGTAAAAATTAGTGAAGCATGTAAATGTTTTTAAGTAATTTAAATATGAAATACTCGGTGGAATGTGCAAATAAATATTTTATATTGAATTTTGAATATATGGTAAACTGACAGAAAATAAGAGAGTCAATTAAACAGAAAAACTAAACACTTTGTGTTAGATAAGCTATTCTTTTTCTATAAACATATATCTTTAAATGTATTTTAGAGAAAACTTAATCTTTGATTGTGATCTCATATAGAGCTCGGTGTTTAATAAATATAGATTCAATTTATTAAACTATAGTATGTAACAAAAGAAAAAATGTTCGCAATGTTTTGTAAGTTTTAACTTATTTGAAAGGTGAAAAAGTGCGAAATATTTTATAATATTATTTGGCAAATTAAAAGCGAGTAAATTTACTTAATTAAAAAGTTAAAAATTTCCTGCGCCATCTTTTGAAAAAATATGCAATTAACAATGTAAAAAAACTCTCATTTTCAACGGTACCAAATTCATTAAAATCCAGGGATTCTATCTATTTTTTTAAATTTTTGAACTTTCTGATCTGTGTTCCATTTCAATTTTAAAAACTCAATACAAAATCAAAGAGATTCTTTTATGAAGACGAAATTTTTTAGTTTTAATGGAAATAATATCATGAAAATTTAATTTACCTTTGATTCTCTGCCTTCATTATACCTAATTTTTACTCTTTTTGTTAATTTAGACTCCACTAATGCTTAATCTGATTATCGAAAAATTTCAAAAAATATTCTATAATAATAAATCTTGGACTTCACTTGGATCTATCAAGTATACACTTGGAAAGATCAGATAAAAGTTTTTTATTATTTTTGTAAATTTTTGGATTCAAAATTTTAAACCATAAAAGCTCACATGCCGCGGCATTATGATTAGTGTGCTGGACTACGGAGTAGCAGGGTTCGGCGTTCAGAACGATCAAAAATAGAAAACAGAAAGCGTGGGCTGCGTATTTAGGTACGCAGGAGAAGGGATGGCATGCATATGTATATCTCAACACTCTAAAGCAGAACCATTGGAATGCAAATTCGAAATGAGGAATTTACAAACCTATCCTACCGAAGTACTATACTAACTTTTAAATTACAATAAATTACAACCCTCGCGCTATTTTTTCTTGCTCTGAAATTGTTTGTAGCATAGAGAAAATGATTAGACACAGAGAGCCGACGTCGTACAGCGATTTTATCCCATACAACCACGGGACAAAATTAGAAGGAGCGCTCTGATTTTTATGGAATTTCGTGTGCTACCAAAGTCAGTTTTAATCAGCTTGTTTAGGTTTCGCCACAAACTTAGTTTAAAGTTACAATTTTCGCCATATTTGGCAAGCTATAACGGGAGAATGGTCGGTTTGATCTTCAAGAAATTTATTTTATTTAGTTATGTTGATATTGGCTTTTTCATAAAGATAAACAATTTTGATTGAAATCCTTTGAGGTTAGAATAAAAGTAATATATTAATGAATGAAACTTTTGACTTTTTCCATTTTTATTCATTTTTCAGCATGATTGCATATTTTTCTGAACTATTTTCAAATTTAATTACTTTCTAAGAGCGAAAGAAAGCGAAATATGTTTTTGCATATTCCAATAAAGAAAGGTGCCTTCTAAAATTGAGAAAAAATCCAGGAACATAATTTCACATATTTTCTAGATTTCTCTATCAAAATTCGTCAATTTTCAGTTGTCGTATTTTTAAAAGTACGTAACTTTGGAAACAATGCAGAATTCTGGGCTTTTTAAATCTTGATTCAAAAATAACACCATAAATTTTCTCGATAAGTGGCGAATTTAAAATAGGAACTTTCGCGCGGGATATCATTAAAAACTTATATTTCAATTTACTCAACGGACTAAAAAACTAAAATCAAACGATCCTAGATTTTAGTGAAACATATGTCGACTTTAAGCTGCTCTTGCAACTCACACTAATTATATTTTCGCTAAGTTTTTTTTTGGTTTTTCTTAGATGGAGTATTACCTTGAAAATAACATCAAATTTGTTTCGTTTTGACATTTCGAATTTTTTTAATTTTCTCTATGGAACGAATCACTGTGCGTAGTGAGTGTATGGAGATCGGCCACATGCAATACAAGCAGATACGTTGACTCTCTCAAGTGTCATCTTATGTGCACTACAAAGCCCGACTGTTGTGACCCCAAAGCGATAAGTTGACCCTTTAATTCCTTCCTATATCCCATGATTACTTTTTTGGTTTAATTTGAAATCATTATTTGAACTATTAGCGTATTTTGAATCTTCGTGAAATTTTTCCTTGTTGAAAAATGAAGAGTATAAAGATATGCGGGTATAGTTTTTTCAGTTGTGGGGCTATAATTTAAAATTTGCCCTTTTATTACAATATTTTAACTGCGAACACTGACTGTTACAAAAAATGTGAGCTGTTGAAATTAAAGAGCATCTAAGCAATGGGAAGGTATGTTTCATTGATTGCATCTTGATTATAAAAATACCAGAATCATCAAAAAGATTCTATATCAATATTTTCTGAATCAGAAAATACGGCCGAATTATTGTAAAATATTTTTCCTTATTGCTTATTTATGTAGGTATACAATTGTGGACATTTTTTCTTAATATTTGCACATCAAACAATTTTTTACACGGCACCATCTCTTGGCTAGAAATGGTAATCCTCCTAGAGTAAAAATTGCAAAAGAATACCTTTTCATTTTGCCAAGTGCAAATATAATTCACATAAAATGAATGTATGGGAAAAGTTCGGTCTAGGCCCTCCATTGGCTATTGTACCATAAAAGAAGAGCTTAGAAAAACTGCAAATACATTGATTACACAGTGCAACAAAAATTTTATGCGCGAAATTTTCCAACGGTTTTATAGTAATTTAGAGTAACTGATCACGACTGCGTACTCAGTTTTTCTCCATCACATCCAGTTCTCCCACAATATGGGCCTGAAGTCGGAAAATGGGGTCTTCAGGGGCTATTAAGAAATTTCTTTATTTCAACAGATACGATTTTGATGTCTGAAGCAAAGTTATTAAGCACAAAGAGATATTTTTGTGCGAACGCTTCTCCACCATCTCCTACCCTTCCTCTTGAAAATGGGTATTTAAACCCCTTTTTTCGATTAATAGTGGATAAAACAAAAACAGTTGAGAAAACTATTATACTGTCTTGGAGAAAATGTTTCTTGTTGAAAATTATAGGGGGTTTCACAACATCGCAATAACCTATGACGTACATTTTTTCCAGAATAATGCTAAAACCGACTTTTTTGCTTTAGAATCGAGCCACTCACACTACGTAAATAAATAAATGGAATCGTTTGTTATTGTAATTACATTAGGTTTCCATGTGGAGCCAACAAAAATTAAAAAAAAAATTATTTAATTGATTTAAAAAAAAATAAATTTTGACCCGTGGTTCAATCCCATGTGGAGCCAAAATGGAGAAAAACTGAGTACGCAGTTGTGAACTGCCACCCTAAATCGTTATGAAACCGTTGGAAAATCTCGCACATGAGGCAAAAGTTGAGTTTTTGTTGCACTGTGTAATCAATGTATTTACAGTTGTTATTGACCAGTCTCACTGGAATGCGGTTAATATTATTAAAAGTTATGAGAATCAGGATTATTTTTTTCTAAATTTTACTTAAAAATTTGGCTGGCGTACACAGGTATAAATAAGGCATTCACCAACCTCATGAATGTATGTGGGCGTGGTGAATTTTCGTACACCAATAGCAGAACGAGTTAAAAAGCCGACAGTCGTGGATTATAGACGTGGACGTGGTGATCGGTAGAGTAAATACTTTAAAACCTTTTTTCGAACATTAACTTCTAATATTAAATTGTTCTTTATTATATTTATTATATTATAATAAATACTTGAATTTAATTTGAATTGTTTCACTACATAAAAGATCCCACATCTATAGCTGATTCCAAATAATCATCGAAGTTATCCGATTGTTCCAGTAAACCGAAAATGTAAAGCTTTTCGGGGTTCGATTCCCGTCTTGGTCTGGTGGTTAATTCTCATAAACTTCTTATATTCACTATCGATATGAAGTGGACGAGAATTATAAGGTTGTATACAAGTACACACCTTGGTTGGTAAAGGCAAGACCACCGAGCTGATAAAAAATTGCCACACAGCCGTTCGGAATCGGCGTTAAACTGTAGGTCCTACCATCGTCACTGTGGTCTAGTGCCAGACTCTTATCTCTGGAGACCTGAGTTCGATTCTCGGCTTGGGTATGTTTCTTATCTACCTTTCTTTCTCTCTTCCTTTCTTTCTTTCTTGGGGCTTTGGTACAATAGATCATATAGGTCGCAGTGCCTGACTTTCGAGTCGTCCTCTTTCAAATAATAATAATAGATGCATACATATTTTCAACAATATAAACTTCTTTTCTCATTTAATTTCCGCACTCAAAATTACTTATATGTTGAAGTAGTCGTTTTATGGTTCGTTTTGTGGTTGCCTCATGTCTAATTTAGCGACATTTTATGTTATTTTGTTGTCGCCAATGCAGTTGCTACTGTTATTTTCATCTAATGTTACCACAAAATGTTTTACCACACATACACAAACAACAACAGAAAACAATGAATATTTTTCCTTTTTGCATTTTTGGTAAATTTGTGTAAATTTTGTGGACACAAATAAAGAAAGAAGAAACCAAAACATACGAGGACGAGTGCTCATTATACATATCGTATATACATACAAATACACACACATATGTACTTTATTTCTATTACACATAATTCAGCCACAATTTCTTGCTGGTACTGCCTGCTGCTGCTGTTTTACTTCTCACTGTTGTTCATACAGTGATAATTTTATGTACCACTCGGATGACAAAAGTTTTCCACATTTACATTCATACTTTATTAATTTTACAAAACACATTCATTTTCTTTGCTTTGTTTGGCAAAAATTCTACTCCACAAATGTTTAGAAAACTTGAAGAAATGCTTAGATGAAAAACTTGAGACATTGGTGTATGGGTGTGTGTGTGTGTGTGTGTCAACTGAGGTGGGCAAACCGCGCTATTAAAAATGCATTTACTTCACATGCATGCATACATATGTGCTTCAATGTGTTTCAAATGAGGGACACTTTCGTATGTATTTCTTTAAATTATAGTAAAAATTATTTTAAATTCAAGTTTATTTCCAACTGAAATGGAAAAAAATTTGCCAAAATATAACCTTCCTATCTATGAAAAAAAAAATTCAGCACAATCAACGTTTGCACATGGAATAGGTGAAACTCACTGATAAAAAACAAGAATGTATTGAAAACGCAGTGTCTGTAAAACACTTTGAACTTTTTTAATTTTTAATGAATGAAAAATGTTTTCACACATTGTCGCACACTCAGACACACACGTAATATGCATACCCATATGGAAAAGGCAATGCATGGGTATCAGTGTGGAAATGAATTGTTTCTACTACCCTAGTTTAATGTGAATGCAGTTCTTTATTCGTTAGGAGTTTTTAAACAAAGTCAACTTCAAACAGAATAGAATACTGACTTTTGTTAAAACTTTGAATGTTTGAACTTTTTGTTTAAATATCAACCACGGCAATTCCAATCCAGAGAAACAATGGATCCATACTGACTAACCTGTTCCCTTTGAAGATTGGTCACAACTGCCAAGAATGCTGTGCTCGTGATTAATTTTATGATGTATCATCATAAGTACTGCCTCATATAAACTCTGGCCAGAAGAAAAATTTCAATTTCGCTTGCACGTTCAGCTTTTATTTTGGCATGCGGTCCTTGCAATTAGTCTCCCACAATAAATATGTACATTGGAGTTTCGGGCATGCCGGTTGAAAATTACAAAAAATGGAATATTTATTTGAATATTTATCAGAACGGAAAATAATAAATTAAATATAAAATAAATAAATAAAATATTGAAAGTCGGTAAGCCAATGATTTGAAATGCATTGAAAAATCTTAAGAAATGTGATACAATCAATCAAACAAAAAATGATTCAGTAAAAGATTTAAAAATTTTTAAACGTAATGCTGCTTTGCCTTTCGTCACAGAAGGAACGGCCAAATATAATTTCTATAATTATATATTATTGTACGATATTTTCATGTGTTATAGAAATTGTTCTCAATATTTTTTTTGTGTGGCGAAATCAAATCAGACCACATAATTTTCTTATTTTATTTTTTGTTTTGAAATTCAGTTCCCGTGTTCAGGTTCCGGAAAAAAAAGAAAAAATAAAAGGATAATAACTCTCCTGAAATTTTGTTTATAATTTCTTATACCTCCGATATCAATTAAAAAAAAAAATTACAGGTTTAGCAATAAATAAAACAAAGTTCTGCGCGTTGTTCTGAATTTTTCACAAATCCTTTCTATTTTCGAGTCTTTTTTGTGAATGTATTTCTCATTTTCCTTCTGGGTAGTTTGGAAAATTCGCACACCATAAACAAAAATATAGAGAGCGCACACAAAAAAAAAAAAAAATATATCTATCATTGCTACACTTGTGGTTATATACTCATCCTTTTCTACTTTCCTTTTGCCCCTTTCATTCTATTTACGTTAACATGTGAGCAAGTGAGAGATTGAATACGTTTTAAGCTGGGTAGGTTACAATGTACATTGAAATGTGATACTATGAAATGTAATTGAACTTAATTCGATTCATTCTCACAGTGAGACAAATTCTACAGATGTAAACTTTCTCAAGGTATGTATTTTGAGCAGCTGGAAAGCTCTTACTAATACACATAGAAATTCAAAGATAAACCTTAAAAGCGCAATACTGTATAGAAGTATAGGAAATATTGATGCATTTTCAACTTTAAGTCTGGCTATTTAGAAGATTTTTGATATTTATTTTGCATTAATTGAGGGTTTTTGATACATTGAACCATTTGAATAAGACTTAAAAGGATCTCTTCTAAATTGCTTTAACGGAAAGCAGATTGAAGTCCATACCTCAGCTTTCTACATGGTTCCCAATTTGGCTGGGGTTTTCTGTTTTTTATTTTTAATCCCAATAAATTAATGGATTTAGATGCACTTTTTTTAACATTTCAAAAATATTATTTCTTGAAGAGGCATTTAGGTTAGATTCGAGAGGCCGATCGAATGCCCATTTAGATCCGATTGTATGCTTTGAACATCCAAATTGAGTTATTAGGCTTTTTGATAAGTTAGGGTAGTAGCTTGATGAAGGGAGAAAGGGAGCTTTGAAGGGATCACTCTGGGGGTAGCCTCATCTTATAATGAGTTTAATCACATAAAAAATACAGCGCTTGCTGAAACCTGCCTTAACCTTACAATTTATTACTTTTCGTTGAGAGCCTATGTTTCCCTAAGAGTTGAAGGAGATAGCAGAAAAATTAAATGGTTCACACAAAAGTGGAAAATATACCACCTTGATCAAAAAGTTCCCGGAATAACCACCGTGTGGCGCTCCCATAGTTCCGATTTGAGTTCTGTTTTTTTTTGTTAAGTTGGTACATCTGCTGTTGATATTCCCTCGAAATCTAAGCGTCATACCTTGACATTTGCAAAAGTTACGTAGCCAAGAGTACATCTATCTCTGCGTGTGTTGGCGATTTTTTACAATTTTATTAAATTGTATTAAATTTTGCGTAAAAAACGGATTTAATGGTGAGCGAACGTTGGAAATGTTGGAAAAGTGTTTCGGCAACGATTCTCTAAAGAAAACGGTCGTTTACCAGTGGCACGAGCGGTTAAAAAGTGGTCGTGAGTCAATCGAAGATGATGAACGCAGTGGCAGATCATCGACATCGAAAACCGATGAAAACGTTGATAAAGTAAAAGAAATTTTGGTCAATAACCGCAAATTAGCCATCAGAGAGATAGTGGAGAACTTGAACATTGCTAATGGATCAGTCCAAGACATTTTGGTTAATGATTTGGGCTTCCGTCGTGTAGCAGCAAAGTTGGTGCCAAAAAACCTCAATTTCATGCAAAAAGAAACCGTGTTGACGTCGCAAAAGACATGATTTGCGAGGCTGAGTCCGGTCCCACATTCATCAAAAGGATCATTACTGGAGACAAGACGTGGGTTTATGAGTGCGTCTCGCAATTCAGGCATCAGGAAGTGAATTTTGCACCATGATAACGCACCGTCGCACAGTGCCATCATTATTCGTAATTTTTTGACTAAAAATTCAACAAATACCATCCAACAGCCACCGAATTCACCTGGTTTGGCTCCCTATGACTTCTTTCTGTTCAATCGAGTTAAAAAACCATTACGGGGAACGCGTTTCAGCAGCCGAGAAGAAGTAATGGAAAAATCACAGGAAACACAGATGGACATACCGAAAACCGAAAATAAAAAATGTTTCGAGGATTGGATCAAGCGCTGGCATAAGTGTGTTGCAGTCGATGGGGATTACTTTGAAGGGGACAATATAAATTTAGATGAATAAACTTGTATTTTTAATTTTCTGAATAAATTCCGGGAACTTTTTGATCAAGGTGGCACATAAGTTTGTATGCATTTAAAGGGGTATTCTACCCGAGATGGTGCGAATATCGATGTTTTCAAATCGTTGTAAATGAAAAGCTTTTCAATATTTTTATTTTAGGTTTTTGCAAGTTTTTCTACAGGTTTTGAACAATAATTTTCGTTTTTAATGTCAAAAATATATTTTTTAATAATAGTTCATTCGACGCATCCCTCGATCTTGAGCATGCCGAAAATAGTTACTCCATGGTGGACATGATATCTCCGGTTTAAATAATCTGAAACACAAAATGTAACCCATTTTGTAATCGCGAGACTTCCTGCTATCGCCTCATCTAGGGAATAAGAAAAAAAAAATCTTCTTCAATTTAAATCAGACGTTTGAAAGAAAATGACGAATTTTTGCCCTGTTTTTGTTTATATTTTGCATTAAAAACATTAGTTAAACAAATGCTTGCGCCATAATCCTAGATAAGGCCATACCTATACATTTGCTTAGTAACATTGTAAAATTTCAAGTCAATTGGACAAGTGGTATTTGTGAATCGTGTCCACCGTCCCGAAAAAAATGGTTTCGAGAAAAACGAGTTTAAAGATTTACAAACATGGTACTTACAAATGATATAACTTACGGTTAATCAGCGATTCCAGGACCATACATTGCCCCCTCTTCTTTCTCATAAAACTCGTTGTCTACATCAAAAATATTGAATAAGAAAACAAAATCTATTTTTCGGACCATCTCGGGTAGAATTTCCCCTTAATGCCACATTTTTAATGTAATTTTGAAGAAAATTTCGAGGTATTTATAAGAACTTTTTTCTTTTTTTTTTTTTGGATTCCAGCTGTATGCAAATTCATTTCACAATTTTGATGAAAACAAGTATAAAAAGTTTTCTTTTCCATCTATGTTTTTGCCTAATTAAAAGAAATGATTCATCTGCTGCCAAATGAAGTACATAAGTTGCACGCAAAGAGATATGCACTATACGCTCGTTACTTCAACTCCAACTCGCTGTTATATTCGCATTTGCGTGCGTTAAGTAACTTGCAAATGCCAAAGATATTCAAAAGAAATGAACATGTTATAAACTTTTACAGTAAAAAAAAAAAAAAAAAACAAAAAAACAAAAAAAGTAGAAATAGAAAAACGTAAAAAGAAACACTAATTTACAATTCGAATGAGAGAATGAAGTGTGGCGGCAGGCAGCAGCAGTAAAGTTTCTTCATTTCGAGTCTCATGCAAACTTTAATTAAAATATTAAAATTGTAGATTCAAAGAAGTCAGTGGTGGTGGTTGATTGGTGTTGATGATGTTATGCTGTAACTAAATTGAAAATGTAATTTTTAATTAGTACCTATCTAAAATATTCGTAGCAAATTAAAAAATTTTACTTAGTAAAGAAAAATGAAACGATATTGTTGCAAAATACTTAAGTAGGAAGTAAAAAAGTAGAACTTTTGTTTTGAAAACTCTATTAACTACTTAGAATGTTTCTACAATTACAATTGATGAGATTTTTAATAAATTGTTGAGTCATATATACGTGGTGGAGGCTTCAATGCTTTACCTCAACATTAAACCACATGAAACTAATTTAAAAGTGTAAAGTAGATAAAACTTTTTCAATTACTTTTTTTTTTTTGATAATTTGTTTTTTTATTTTATGCAGGCAATAATATTTTTTCTGTCATGTGAATTTTTTTTTTTTACCTAGACGCCTTTCGAGTGGCGATTATATTTATGGGAGGCTTTGCGTTTTTTTTTTTTAAATTAAAAATTCATTACTTCTTCATTAGCGGTTATTTACATTTTAAACTAGCCCAGTGGAGGATTGGGGATGCAGCCTTCTTTAAAAATATGAATTCCCATAACCTTTCCAAATTTAAATTTGAAGTCCATAAATGGTTTTAAATGTCCTATTTTTAGAGAGCTGGATAAAAGTTTTATGTCGCTTTTAGTTTTGCTTAAGGTTTGTGTTTTAAATACGGTTTGAGTTTTGGTTTGTTTTTTCGCTTAATAATGGTATGAATTTGGTTTGAATCCAATCTGATTTTTAGTTTAAATTATGAGTTGAATTTTGATTTTTGGTCTGAACTTTAGTCTGAATCTGATTTGAATTTTGGTTTGATTTCTGGAGGGTTACTCTGTAGTTCGATTCGAAAGACAGTTCTATTCGAATGCCAAATATGATTCTGAAAGGCACAAAATTTAATCTGAACATCGAACAAATATGATTGGAAAATGTTTTCTAGAGTACCAATCATTCGAATTCGAGTAAATTTTCTTTCGAATCGAACTACAGAGTCTCCCCCTGGTCTGAATTTTTTGCCTTATATTTGTCTTAATTTAGTTAAAATTTTAGTTTGATTTTTGGTCTGATTTTTAATTCAATTTTGAGCTGAATTTTGGTCTGTTTTTTTATTTGATTCTTTGTCTTAAATTGGGTCGAAACTTTAGAATATCTGTCTGAGTTTTGTACCGACTTTAGTTTGAGTATCGGTACAAATTCGATTTGAATTTTGGTCTGTTTTTTTATTTGATTCTTTGTCTTAAATTGGGTCGGTACTTTGGAATATCTGTCTGAGTTTTGTACCGACTTTAGTCTGAGTATCGGTACAAATTTGGTTTGAATTTTGGATTTGAGCTTTTGCATTTTTGATCTGGATTTATTTTGAATTTTAATCTAATTTTTAACTTGGTTTCTTCCGAATTTTAGTCGGGTTTTTGGCTTGCATTTGGTTCCAATTTTGATTTGTTTTTGGTTCAAAGCTTGGTTTGAACGTTGGTCTGGTTTTTGGCCAGAATTTCGATCTGATATTTTGTTGTATTTTTGGTCCGAATTTTATTCTGAACCTGGTTTAAAGTTTTGGTTTGATTTTCGATCTAAATTTTGATCTAAATTTGGTTAAAATTTTGGTTTGGGTTTTGGTCTGATTTTTTATCAAAATTTTAGTTTTGTAAAGCTTTGATGTTTTTGTAAAGCTTTTTGGTGTGAGATTCGGTTTGCATTTTTGTCTGGTTTTTGGTCTCAGTTTTGGTTTGGGTTTCAGTCTAAACCTGGTCTGAATTTTGATCTGAAATTCGTTCAGATTTTTAAATTGAATTTGGGCCTTATTTTGGTTTCAATTTGTTTTTGGTCTAATTTTCGGTCTAAATTTCGATAAAATTTTTTGTTTAATTTTTGGTCTGAATTTTAGTCTGAACCTAGTTTGAGTTTTGGTTTGATTTTCGGTCTCATTTTTTATTTAAATTTTAGTTTTGACTTTATATTTTTGTCCGAATTTTTGATCTGAATTTGGTTTGAATTTTGGTCTGATTTTTGGTTTAATCCTTTGTCTCAGAGTGGGTCGGAATTTTAGTCCGAAAATCTGTTTACTCAAATTTAGTCTGAATTTCGGTCTTAATTTAGTTTGAATTTTGTTCTGAATTTGGATCTGTATTCGGTTTGAAGCTTGATCTGCTTTTTGCTTTAGCTTCTAATTTGTTTTTTTTTTTTGCCTTAATTCGGTTTTACTTTCGGTCTGATTTTTTTTTTTTAATTTTTGGCAGAATTTTTTATTTGATTTTTTTTTAATTATGGTCTAAATTCAGTTTGAATTTTCATTTGTTTTTGGTCTAAATTTTTGTTTGAATGTTGACTTGAATGCCGGTTTGAATTTTGGTCTGAATTTTAATAAATTTTTGGTTTGATTTTTGGTCTGATTTTGTATCTAAATTTTAGTCTGAATTTTGACTTGATATTTTTGTCTAAATTTTTGGCCTAAGTTTGGTTTGAATTTTGGTCTGGTTTTTTGTTTCATTTTCTGTCTGAACCTGGTTTGAATTTTGGTCTGATTTTTGGCTTAATTGTTTGTTTCAAGTTTGATCTGAATTTTGGTCTGAGTTTTGGCCTGACTTTAGCGTTAATTCTGATCTGATTTTTGTATTGGTTTTATATCTTAATTCAGTTCAAATATCGGTCTGAAATTTTGCTTGAATTTGATCTGAATTTTGGTCTCAGTTTTATTCAAGTTTTTGGTCTGAATTTTGGTACCTGGTATAGTTTGGCTTTGTTTTTGGTCTGAAAACTATCCTATAATTTAGCAAAATTAGCCGTTCATCGATATCTTAGATCCGCCACTGAACTAATCGCAAGCTTTGCGCTGATGTAATAGATGTTTCATTGCAAATTGTTGTACTTTAATCTACATGCCTCATTATCAGGTATTAGACAGTAATGATGAACAACAACTATGAACAACAAACTCTCATTTAATATTTATAACTTTTGAAAAGCAATAACTTTGAAACTCTTGTCTACAATTAACCATGCCATACAATACGATAATTATAATTATTGAAGTTTTTTTCTACGACATCAAATAAAACTCAATTAAAAATTGCAATAGTTGCAATTTATATCGAAAATCTTGAAAAAGAAAAGAAAAAAAAAACTAAAAGTTTACACTTACTACTTACTTACATTAGAATTTACTACTCGTTCGAAAAAAATTTAATGTAGTATGAGTTCATTAATATTTATAACAGCGCGCAATGCATTTTCAAAAAGGATGCTTTGTCTTTTTCATCTTTCGCTTTTTTCTCGCTCTTTTGTTCTCTCACTCTTTATCGCTTTCTTTGTATGTGAAAGAACAAAGGCCCAAATTAATTTATCACCGCAATACAATTTTGCCATTACATTCATTCTGCAGTTTTTGCGAATATTTCCGCAAAATTTCCCTTCAACTCATCAAATTGTGGTCAAAAAGGCAAACTTTCTTAACACCCACGACCGCATATACACCCACAAGAATCCTCGAGTTCTTTTCTCAAGCACACACACACACACCAACACATACGTCCTACTACATCTTACACATACTATGAAGCATACATTGTAAATGCAGAGGCGCTATACTTGATTGATTTCATTGATATTTATGTACGATTTTCCAATTACCAAAAGCGAAAAATCAGCAAAAAGAAGGGGAAAAAACACGCCAAAAAAAAAAGAGGAAGAAAGAAATAAAAGAATTGAAATGTAATAAAAAAAGAGATAAAAATAAAAAGTGTGCAAAGCATAACAATGAATAAAGTAAAGGAATGAAAAGAATTGCGCCTAATTGCGGATGTAATGCTCCGGAGAATTAGTTTTGATATTTTAGCTACTACTCGAGCAACTTTCATTTACTGCCTCCATCCATTTTCTGTAGTCTTCTTTTGTGTGTGTATGTGTGGCGGGAATCTCATTGTAAAGTCGAGCGTAAACGGCATAGGAAATAAGAAAAAGAATCAAATCAGCAATTAGCAGCGGTGGCCAAGAACAATGTCGGCCTTTAAATCAGGATTAATGCATTAACATGGCCAAATGAGTTAAGTATAAAATTGTATAAATGTTTTGCTTTCTCAGGGCAGCGAAAAGTTTAAAACAAATACAAATGCAAAAAAAAGAAAACAAATTCAAAATAAAAAAACAAGCATTAAAACAACAAAAACGAGTTAGTAAAAAGTTTTTTTACAAACAGCAGAAAATGGTGGTAAATTTTAAAGGTTAAAATAAGTAAGAAGTAATTAGCTTCTGCCATGTTAAATCTCAACAAGTCTATGTAGTTTTAAGTATAATTTTCTTTATGTACAATAAATGAAAGTACGTGCCGCTGAACACATTCATTGTAAATAGTCTATTGTTTTTATTTTATCCTTGGCTTGAACAGAGAAACTGTTTTTTGTGTACTAAAATTTTAAGCTTTAAAAATATTGATATAAAATTAATGTGCATAAAAAACTACTCTACAAAGTATCTGCTAATTATAGATCTCTCGAATAAAAATCGTAACCTCTTGAACCCAATTATGTTATATATTAATTTCTTCTTCTATATCTCGTTCAAAAATTTGTGTTATTTTTATTTTGACATTTCTAGTATCTATTTTCAGTCAAAAGGGATAGAACCAAATCTATTTCTCTGAAACAGATTTGGTTACACTAGTACAATGTGTGCTACATCTGGTGATGCTCTCAATGCCTTGCTTGACTTGCTTCCTCTGGATCTTCAAATCCGTAAAGAAGAGTCTGGCATGTCGAGGCGGATATAGGCCACAGTCACATATACAACCAATTGTAAGTACAGTGCCCACTGTTCTTGGTGCCCGTGGACAATCATGTCGTCGCCTGAGAATTGATTTGGCGTATGTGTATAAGTATTCCTATGCATATACACCAAATCAATACTCAGACGACGATGTGTCTTGTATCCACTTCGAAAGAAGGTATGATGTCAGGTTCTCGGAACGTTATCAATGGTTAAGTCCAGAGGCCGTATTCCGGAGTCTGCGTCATGTCTTCTATACCGACGGATCCAAAACCTCAAACGGTACTGGATTCAGTTGGTACTTGGACGATGAGTCCAAGTACTCTTTTTCCACTGGACAGATCTTCGACCGTCTTCTTAAAGGAGGTTTTCGCTATCCAAGACGTGGCGGGCTGGATAATTGAGAACAGATAAGGTAAGGAAGTGTATAGGCATCTGCAGTGATAGCCAAGCTGCACTGAAGGCCTTGGCTAACCCTGTCAGCTCTTCAAAATTAGTCAGCGAGTGTAAGGCAAAGCAAAACAGTGTCGCAAAATACAACAAGTTATGCCTTATATGAGTCCCCAGACACTGTGGTATTGCAGGGAAAGAATTAGCTGATGAACTAGCTAATAAAGGCTCAGCAATTGCACCATGGGGTCCGGAACCTTTTCTTGGCGTAAGTTCTATGGAGATCATGCGTTGGACCAACGATTTCGTGGGTTCTATCTATGAAGAAAGATGGTCCGAGCTTGACTCCTGCAGAACCGCAAAGTCCTTCGTGAGACATTTTCTTCTGAAACAAAGAAGAAAGGCCCTAAGATTACTGGTGGATATCATCACAGGGCAAAACACATATGGTCAGGATATGACCGATATCGACGTCATCACCGATCCAACCTGTCAATCGTATTTGGACGACGACGATACTACGGAGAATTATCTTTATAGCTGTCTGGCGCTCGCTAGAATCCGATTAAGGCTATTGGGTACTGATGTCTTGAGTATGAATAATGTCCATACTCTTCCTCTTCCTGAGCTTCTAAGGTTCATCAGTGAAGCAAAGAATTTCGAAAACGAGAGACCCTAGGCCTTTTTCTTCCCATTTATCCTCACATATCTTTCCTGTCTTTTACTCTATTCTACTGGCTCTATCTTGGGTATAGTACAATGGACTTTGAGACTGAGTGATCTAAACACTAGCGGGTCCAGAGATTTCCTAAGGGCGGTTTTAACTTTCCCCCTTCCCCCGCCTCCTAATATTTGCTTGTATTCATTACCAACTATGAAAATGCATGAACAATTTTTCGGTAAGGGAGGCGAGGAGGGGGGAGGGAGGGGCTATAATCCCAAAAACCCTTGGATTCGCCCGTAGTAATGAAAAGATTAGCTTTTTTTCTTCGTACTTGGAAAACAATTATAAGAATACAGAATTTTTAAATAAAATTCGAAATTAATTTAACATACGACTTATATTAACCTATAGTTATAATTTTCAATGTAGGTATTCGCTAACCTTGCAAAGTTTCTGAAGGAAAAAATAGGCTTGCCCAAGCAATTTTAACCAACCACAAGCTTAGGTTGAGTGGTTACAGCGTATGTATATGTATACATTTTTTAGTTTCTGTCTCATCTGCTTCGTTTCAATTTCAAGATGGGTGGTCATGAACCAACCCTATTTTTCGAGCATGGTACTTAATTAGATAGTGACCGGTAGTAACAATAAGCATAAGCTGGGAGGAAAAAGAAAATGATGAGATTGTAAAAAAAGTTTGAATATGTTGTTTTGCTTTCATACATTTATGAACCATCTTTCTTTCCTCTCTTTTCTTCCTCCTCTTTCTCAACCTTCATTTGCTCTCTTATTCACGTTCTTTTTTTCCTCTCTTTTCCCCACATCTTATCCATTCTCTATCTCTATTTTAATTCATTCTCTCCTTTGAACTTCATCTTTCTTTCCTTTGTCTTTCTCTAATCTTCATTATTTCTCTTGCCACTTATTCCAACTCATAGTCACCACCACTCTCTCTTTCGTCTTTCTGTCCTTTTTTCTTTTCTTCTTTTGTTACGGCACAACACTCATGGAGGGCTTAGTGCAAATGGAAGGCACATAAGTACAGTTAGCTCATTTACCTGTTCCCTTATCTGCTTTTCTCCTACGTTCATATTGCAGTTTTTTGTGGAAACATGCAGTTAGATCCCGAGATCCTAAAAATCCAGCTGCTTCACTGGCTAAGATATGTTGAACGAAAAACGATGAAAATGCTCCGACTAAAAATATGTGGAACGCGCAGAAGAGGACGACCAAATCTCCGTTGGAAAGACTAATTGAGTGCGCTTAGCAATACCAACTAATGGCAGCACCCGTATAGCGGCGGTCAAGACAAATTATCGGTTGTAGCGCCAACTAAGTAAGCAAGTAAAGTAAGACCCAACAAATTTGATCAGCACATATCAAATTTATATCCATGAACATTTTTCTTCAATCACGGTGAAAGTGGAAAAATTAGTTCATTGTGCCATAATAACCCATTGAGAACCTAGAGCGCTTTTCGTCGTTCCATTCATGCTGTGCGTGTTGTATTTGTGCACGATTGCAAAGGATCTACCGTTTATAGTTAATCTTAAAGCCAGTTTTTCTTAACCTTTTCCATAACCATTGGTTTTCGGTAATCCAAAATTTGATTTTTGAGTTTTTCTAAAAATCATTGCATCGATTTTGATAAATTATTCATTGAAAAGAGAATTGATTGCGTTTTATGATTTTTTAGGAGACTATAAAAATTAAACCCAAGTGTTAATTTTCCAAAGTCATGACTTCAGTTCATATTTAGGTTTTTATTTAACAGTCTTATGAACGTTTTGTAGTCAAAATTACGATTAAAAACGCCTTGAAATTATTACTCACAATTTTGATAATATTTTTCCAAATTATTTCAATATTTTTAAAAACTATTTACTCAAACATAATTCTCCTTTTTTTAAAATTTCTGTTTACTTTCTTTGGAAATTAAGTTTTTCTATGGATCACCGGTGACCCTAAAGTCCTCAATGGAAACTTTTTATAAACTTTTTCATTGAAATTGGGATCGGCGAAGAGGAATAAAGATTTGCATTTGCTCTATCGCTTCTAGTTTCTTTATGGCCAAGAAAGAGTTAAGTGAATAATTAATAGCAAAAGGCTTTTTTTATCTTAAAAAATATTTCTAATAATGTACTTAAAATGTACTGAAAGTAATGTACTAAAAAAGCTGGTTAATTGCGAATTAGTATTAAATTGCTGAAAACTATTTCATACTGATTTTTCAATAATTTTTTTTTAGTTAAACAAATTTACATTAAGGTTCCACTATATAAGTATGTATAAACACTAAACTAAATCACTATTGATTTTATTATTTATTTTCTAATCAAACTTTCATGACGTTAACTCATCAATTTCCTAGTTATAGCATAAAAAAAAACTTTTACTACTTTTCGCAGCATTTGCTAAATTTCTTCTTTTTTTTTTTGCCATTCATTCCAATCTACATGCATCCGCGTGAGTGTCTATTTTGTCAACTTCCACCCACACTCTGTTTTTCCATCTTTCGGTCGATTAAAATGCTGATTCACTTTCATCATTAACGAGATTAATATAGCGTTACACTGCCCATGACAGTTTCGATATGGCTTCCATATATTGCTGATGAGTAACTTCAAAATGTTAGTGCTAGCTAGTTGCTGCTATGTATGTATGTATATTACCAGCCAAGCGTCATTTTGCCTTTAAGTATTCATGAAGCAGTCAAATTTATGTTTATCATCTGCAGTGAATTGCAGCTAGCACCTAAGGACCTTCCTTTTTTTTTCCACTATATTTTTATAGGTACGCCTCATAAGCTCCTCTTTTCATATAGTAGTAGTATGTAATCTATAGTTATGGTAAGTACCTGCATGTCTGTCTACTGATTGTATGTATCGAAATCAAGTGTTTATGATATTGGAAAACTTTTCTTTCTTTTTTATTTTGCTTTGCAGTTGGATTAATGTTTTTCGAATGCCTTTGTCTTATAAAGGAAAATCCGATTATGTTTCAAATATTGGGTATATTAGTACACAACTTTGTTTGGCTGTCGGAATAAAGGAAGAGAATGCAAATTTCATGAAGAAAAATAATTATTTGGAAATGGTCTTTATGAAGAACTAAAGCAACATTTAAAAGAAACTCCATGATTCATTGCTCTACTCTCTCAAAAGCACAGACTTTTCGCGCCTGCTATTAGCCAATGTTTGTATCCATCATATTATGTACTAACTGCATTCATATGATGGCTCTCCCCTCTGACACTTTTACAACCCTCGATATTTTCTTGTGTCCTTTTAAAATTTACAGTACACATAAAAACGCCCATTTAATTGCATCTTCTAAATCAAATCAAAAGATTCAACTGCTTACTAACTTAAAGGTGCGACTGACACATACAAAAGGAGATTAAAAAATAAGTAAGAAATAAGGTGATAATAAAAGCACTGATATTATCATGCCTCTTAAATTCACCAATTAAATATCACCCGCATCAGCAACCAGCAAACGATGAAAGCAACAATTTCTTTCTATTTTACAAAAAAAAAAAAAAAAAAACGAAAGAAAAGGTATAAATTCCACAAGTTCGCATTTGTTGCAAAATGAAACCATTTCAAACAAAAACTCAACTGCTACGAGCTTCGAAACTACAAATTAAATACATACGAAACACACACACAAACACACATACAACCCGCACAATCTCGTATTTCTAGCTACATACCTAAATACATAGGTAAATTTTGACGATGTGACTAAACGAACTTGAAAGCCATAGAAAATAAAGTTACCTTAATAAGAACTACAGGCAAGTAGGCTAAAATAAGTATGGGAAAGGTATGGGTAAGGAATAGGTTAGGTGTAAAGGTACGAGTATGGGTAAATATGGGCAAAGTGCAGTGAAAAGTATAAAATGGGGTGTATGTAAGTACGGTTAGGTATACTCATTCAACAAGAAGACAAGTAAGCGTGTAAATGATATAAATTCAATTTAATAAAATTGTTAAAATCGCGTACTGAAAATAACTTGCAACCAGGTGAGCTTGAAAATTGCTACGACTATGATTACGACGACGTCATCGTCATCCTTGGCGTCATCAAAACGTCAAGTGTAGTACGTAGATAGGAGCGAATATTTTACTTTTCAAGTACTATGTAAGAATCAAGGAAACGGAAATCTATTTCGTTCGTTTCGTTGTCGTTCATAAGCGGAAATATGCGTTGAAATTGTACATCCGCATACAGCGTAAAATTCCTTGCAATTATCGTAACGTAAAACGTTGAACATAGCGCAAAACACAAGCAAAAATAAAGAAAGAAGAAGAAAAAAAAACGAAGAAATTGTGTAGAAAATAAAGGAGAAATTTTCTTTAATTTGCAATAATAATTTTCCGCACAATGACATGAAAGGCTCGACTCAACACAACTTGACTATCTCTCACTGATTGTATTGTATACAAAGGTATCCTGTTTGGCTTTCTATTTGTCGGTCTGTCCAATAAATAGACAAAAAAAAACTAAACTAGGCAATATGCAGTTGAAAGACGAGCAGGCAGCCGAATATCACAGTTGGGTGAAATATTTACGTTTGTATTTGACAGTTTTCTACATTTCAAAGTAGATATGGTATTTCTGTAACTTGAAGCAATTAATGGAGATAATGTTAGTGCAATTAGCATTTATATCTTTCTAACAAGAAAATCATATATTAACCTAATTTGAATGTTAACCCAGAAAAAATGTGCTATAGACCCGATATCAGTGATGCGAAAAGATTCCAACTTTACGACTGATCTACAAGCTTAACACGATTGTAAATATCGATTCAGAATATCGATTTTATCTAAAAGAAAAAAAAAGAGGGCAAAAATTTAACTCAATTCTAATCTATGTTCCTGTAGTTAATATTATTAAATTTCATATCCTTCCATATTGAACTAGAACCGATTTGCTGTTTATTCCTGTTCGATTGTCTATCCAACTTTTACCAATAATGGAGCAGTTCAAGATTTTGTCGCTATTTGTTTTCCAGCTTCATGTACGATGTAAGTCAAAAAGAAGAGAAAATTATAAACGTTTCGCAATACAAAAAAAAGCTAGAATATCCTTCACAGAAGAAGATCAGATTTTATTGGGCGTTAAGACCGACTGATAAAATATCTCCCTTTTTGAGCCTAACCAGAACTGGACATTTTCGAAAAAATGTATCCATACTTTTTGAGCTGATATAAGCAAAACTCGCTGTTTGCATTTGATTTATGGAAAGTAAAATTCTTTGACATTGTGTGGCCGCAACCTTATCGGTTCGGATCGGTTAAGGGGAGAGATGCGACAAACCCTCTAACTTGTCTTAGGCCTGAAACATTTTCCCAATATGTTAGCCCTTTCTTCCTTGCTTAAATGATCGACTGATAAAACCAAACTAAGTCCTCATGAATGGTCAGGACAAAGGTACGTCGTTAATAAATCCTTTCTATCCTGTGTAATCCACTAAACGATTTCCACAAGGAGGTAATCCATCAATCACACCTGGGAATCTCTTAGTAGATTCACTCCTCATGAAACTCACTAGTGTAGGTCGTCCAATTGTTGGTTACGCTGATGATATCTGTATTATCGTCAGCGGTTCAAACTTCTCATAATTGTGCGTACGGATGAAATCTGCTCTAAATGATGTTGAGGGCTGGTGCTGTGAACAAGAATTATTGTTTACAATAAGAATAATGCTACCACATGCATGGAAGCCTACCTTCTTGGGCACACTGTTCCTACCTTCCAATAGGGTTAAATTCTTGCCAGTCATTTTTGAACCCAAGCTTTTGCTTGCTGAGCATCTCGATGCCAGGGCAATGAAAGCAGTAAAAATAATGTGGCGATATCGTACAATATTTGGGCAGAATTGAAACTTAAGCCCTAAGATAGTTCACTGGATATATGTACGCATTGTTAGACCATATCTAGTATATAGAGCCGAGAGCGAGTTCCTCGAAACGTCTCCCGGGAAGTCTATAACGCCAGGATGTATTGGCATCTAAGGGGCGATGAGAGGAACGCCGGCCACCGCTATGAAAGCATTACTGTACCTGCCAGCAACGTATCTATTCATCCAGAAAATCTTTGTGTCGTACCGGTACATTGCTTTGAAGGAAAATATTTGTTGGCAAAGGATACAGGGGTGGGAGATTGTGGAACTTATTAAACCTTAATCGGGGAGGGTGTGACAGACAGCAAGTGCCAAACTTTCTCGTTTGTTAAAAGTTTTTGTTGCAGACACTCCGATCGGGATGAATGGAATGGTGAGGGATGGACTGTTTTTCACCTAGGGTGCAATATCTTCTACACTGATGGGATCCTTAAGAGACCGTCAATCTGGTGCTGGTATATATTACTGAATTGAGATTGCGATCACCACACAGTTGTTACTGAAGAAGAAATAGGGGGTAACTCTATTTTCATCTGCTCGGCTAGCCAGAGAGATGTTGTCAAGGTCAACAGACTTGCGAATAGTAATCCAGTAATGCTGGTATTAATGCTTGGCCTCGTAATTATTCCAAATAACGAGATGGCGGGCATGCTGGCCAAAAAAGGGTCAACAATCATCTTTGTCCACTATTGACTTCAATTCCTCTTGCATTAAACATGAAATTGAGTTGAGGTTTCGTCAGTTGCACAACGGCTATTGGCGGGGATTAGATTCCTGCCAACAGTCGAAATTGTTTATCATTCTCCTAGGCAAAACAGGTCTAAATATCTGTTACGTTTTAGAAGGTGTGACTTGAGATTCATTGTAGGACTCGTCACAGGTTTCGTTACAGTCAACGGTAAAATCCATGTAAAATCGTCGTCAAGGAATCGCGTCTATGTGTTGCATGTCTTTAAGATGATAAAACTGCGGAAAATTTCATTTGTGAATGTCGAACAAGATCTGTCATACTGGGCAAACATTTCTTGACGAATGAACACTTAGCCAGCCTTGATCTAGCCAAGCTATGCAAATTTGCAAACGCTTCTGGTAGAATCAGACAGAATCAGAATTGACAAAGTTGCAGCTTAATTAAGCTAGGAGAGTACTCATCTTCGGGATGAAATAAAATGATCTTTCTGTGATCTGTCAAAGTGCTCTAATTACAGCTGTCTTCCATATGAATAGTTAATTCCCATTGGCGTCGCGAGAGTTCGGCAAAAGCTGCACGCAGATCATGCAGCGCGGAATTATTCAAAACATTGTCCTGCCCGAGAAGGTCCTATGTTATTTAGTTTAGTGATAACGTAAGTGGTATGTGATGGACTGTTGCGCATGCTTCCTGGGTTCAATAGTCAATTCAAATTATTCCGAATTATCCCGAAAGTAAATATCGAATATAAAAACCTAAGCCTAGTATTCTAATGGGTATTGGCACTATATGTAATTGCAATAATAGCTAAAGAAACTCTGCTGGACCTTAGGCCTCTAAAAGTTTGTTGAAAACCAACTTCATAATAAAATTTAGTTGACAGCAGGTCCCACTATCATAACTAACGATGATATAGTCGAAAGCTTATATCGCTCATTTACTAAAAGACTGTCATAACTCAAAAAACGCGATTTTGCAGAAAACGTGTTTAAAGTTTTCAATTGACTCCCACCTTGCAGAAAAAAGAAGAAATCTTATAGTTCTCACGCGCAGAGTATACAAGATATTAATTTGAAATTTTTACATAATATGAAGCGTGACATAATGAATAGTTCTGCATCATTAACTCAAAAATCGTGTTTTTTGACTTATGACAGTCTTTTAGTAAATGAGCGATATGTACTGCTTTAGAATTGATACTCTATAGGGTGCCTTGCCAAACAAATTATTATTTTTTTACTTCCAAACTTAACAAATATTATTTATAATTTTTGATTGGCTTGCCCGGACAATATAACAATTACTGATACCAGTTCTAGAAGCTCAAAGAGGTTGAGCAAGATCTATAAATATTGGTGGTGAGAGATTTAGTAGAAGTAATAATCCCAAAAGCAATCCTGGAGATAAAGTGGCTATTGATAGAAGTCGAAGAGGTCGACGGCGAACTTTTCAACTAACAGCAATCCACAACGTAGTGGCTAGACTCAGACTATTCAAGGTGCCCCAAAGCTAATCAGAACCAACCTTATGCTTGTAACTTACAATTTGAGCTTTGTTCCCACCGATATTTTGATAAGTACACGTTCTTGACCTGGCATCATAAACAGAGGATTTTAAGGTGTAAAACTTACCTCAACAAATCGAAGAAGTTTTGTTCCATAAGGAGCTAAAAGTATAAAGAAGACGCTGACTGCAAAGTGTTCTGAGTGCCCTCAAATTTTTCTGTTAATAACTTACATTATATTTAACCTTGTTTGAATCAGGCTTAACTGCTGATATAATAGAGGAAACCTGGTTAATGGGTAATTCTAGTTATCGTTTGCATTTTGCAAGTTTTCTACATATTCTTTTTACATTTTCCATATTTGATTGCCGCCATGTAAAAAATCACTCAGCTGGGTAAACACAGCACAATTTTATCTAAAGAAAAACTTATAATCCATTACGAATTAATACCAGTAAAATAGCGCATTTTCTAACACTCACACAGAAACTGCACATACAGACACACACTTCCATAGTAGGAAAGAGATAGAGACGTCATTTGGCCAACATATATACATATACAGTAGTACAAATATAACAATTGTAAATTGGATTCAGCTATGCAGACACTAATTTTAATCAGTTAGCTTTGGATTTGAAAAGGGTTTCATTTATGTGTTAGCCGTTGAGTCATTTTCAATTCATTCACACACACACACATACACACATACCAATATACCCGTCATCATACATTCATATCTATCTAACTACGAGCAAGAGCATATTCTACTTACGTATAGCATAAGTGTGCGGCTGTCAGCACCTTCTTCTTATTCTTAGACCACGCTGTAATTGTAGTAAACCCTTTTCTTGAACTCCTCCCCCACCTAACACCCCCATTAACATTCCTAAAAATTCCCTATAGAGGCAGTGTCTTTATATGTACGTTTATTCTGCTATGTGTAGTAATATTGTTGTCAAAATTGTCTTGTCAAATTGTTTTTATAATAGCGCACGTGACAATACTTTGAATACGAGGTACGAGTACCAGCTTTGTATTTGCTTTAATATAAGATTGTGTGAGAAAAGCAACAAGAATAAAAGCAGCTCAGGCTCATCTGTTGCTTTTCGAATTTCTTAAGGGATTTTAATGAGAAAATATGTGAAAAACGTTTTTTCAAATTAAAACAAAAGGAATTTCAGCATAATGAAAGAAAGAAAAACCAGAAGGATGCGAGTGTGATAAGAGTGAGAGAACAAAAGCGTGAATTTCTTCACGATATAAAAATTATACATATAAATTTATTTAAAAAACAAATAAAAATTTAAGTTTTGTTAAGTTGGCATTAAATGATGTAAACACCGAATTTAAACACAATGATTGTGGACCTAAAAGAAAGCTCCTGTAGTCACCTTGGCATGTTTAGCATGTTTAGATTGAATTTTCATTGAATGGGGATTGCAGTTTTAATACACAGCTCATTATAAAACTATTATTATTATTATTAAAAGGAAGGAAGAAGCGAAAGTCAGGCATTGCGACCTATAAGATCTATTGTACCAAAGAGTCTGGCACTCTGCCACTTGACCACAGTGGCGATGGTAGGACCTACAGTTTAACGCCGATTTCGAACGGCTGTGTGGCAATTTTTTATCAGCTCGGTGGATTTGCAATTACCAACCAAGGTGTGTACTTGTACACATTCTTATAATTCTCATCCACTTCATATTGATAATGAATATAAGAAGTTTATGAGAATTAACCATCACACCAAGACGGGAATCGAACCCGCAACCTTCTGGATGAAAGTCTAGTGCACTATCCACTAGACTATCGAGGTCGTCATTATATAAAACTAAGACACTTAAGTCATTTACCAGACATCACTAGCCAAACTGAAGTCATTCAGGCACCTATCGAAAGATACGATAAATTCCAAAAACAAATCTTAATAGTTCCTTTAATAAACCCTGTGTCTTACTTGGAAAATGATTGTTGAAAGTTGGATCGAATTCAGAACATCGGCACAGATTTTTTGTGGTCCTTCGTTTCTCTCTGAAGCCCTAGGAACTTTGAGTGTCGGATTTACCTACAGTGTCAGGTTCACCTTATTTTCTTCTGCATATCTTCACTGAATCCAGGGTGGATTCCGATGTTTTTCGACAAATGAATCGCAATTCCCAGAGGAATTCTTCAGAGTTTAAAAAATAGATAGTTCTAATGCTTTCATAAAAATCAGATATAATCGGACTGGAGAGTGAGTTTTAGAAATAAACCTCCCACCCTGCCCCCTCTCTTGAAACCGCTACTGCATCAATTGAGTAAAATGTACTTATAGCAAACGTTTTAAGAGCTATATCTTTTAAAAAGCCCGAAATTTTCATAGAAAATAATTAAGGTGACTGATTTGCTTGATATTCATCCATACTCAAATACCTGAAGACATCTCAATCAATTTATTGCATATTACAAAATATTCTTCATGGGTTTAACGATGTGTATTCAATATATGAACATTATTTATATTCGGCATAATAACGTTAAACCCAAACCAACGTATCTTTACATAATGCAATCATGCATATTAAAAGTTTCTCATCAACAACAATTAAACACTTAAACATTATCATCCGCTATCATCATTATAATTATCATTATCACCAACATTTATTTTTATAGCATCGTTTTATAAAATTCAGCGAACAAAATATTCCACTTAAACTTAATTTTTGAATTTATTTGTATAGTTATTTATATAAAATTGTGGTCAGTGCTTGCTGCACGCATTTTATTGGCGTATAAATTTATCCCAGCTCTACCTGCGTTTGGTTGGTGGTAGGTGAAAGGTTAAGGCAGTAGTCAGTGTCAGTCACAACGTGTAACATCAGGTTGAAATCTAAAGTCATGGTACACATAAATGAAGTGAGCGAAATATACATATATTTACTCGAATGTAATGCGGCACTGACAGCGACATATGTTTAACGTAGTACATTTTGATGATGACGACAATGATGATGATACCACTGGAAGACAATTTTTCTCTTGCAATAATTCAATGTCAGTGTCAAATGACACTAGCCAGTGTTTCGAAGGCAAATAGGTAAGTATAATATATTGTTGTGCTTACATTCATATGTGTGGAAATGATTTGTCTGGTATATGAAAATTAAAAGACCTGAAATACATAATGCTGAGAAAACAAACCAGATACGAAAACTTTTGGTCCAACAAAGTGTTCGTGATATTAATTTTGAAATTATTCGCATTTGTTTTCTTTTTATTTGATGATTCAAATAATAAAAATGTTAAATCCACTTATGATTATTTCTTACAATCGATACATTGTATCAATTGCATTAGTATTAGAGTCCGAAGAGCGAAAATCACTCAGACCTAAAAACCTATTGTATATTCCTTCCCGAAGAGCGGCACTTTCTTACTTAGTTAAGCTTGAAATTAGTCCATAGTCTTAAATATACCCTAACGTTTGGTTTTCATGTTGTCAAAGAAAGATAAAGAGAGAATTTCCTATATGAAGCTTGCAAATGCTGGCAAATTTGATTGAATTTGAAATAATGAAAATCAGGCATAAGCCTTTGAAACTTGCTTAGCTTATATAGATTTAAATTCAACAGGATAGTTTCTCGATAAGGGGATCACATGAAAAATTGTAACATAGTTTTTTACTTCCTACATTTGTTGGAACGACAGATGAAGCCATCATGAATAACAAAACATATGAATTGGCAGACTTTTCGCAGCAACCAGGCAATGACTTTTGCGTAGCGGATCAGCAGGAAATGTGCCAGAAAAGTGCAGAACCCAAAAAAATCTAAGTTTCCTAAGAAATTTCTCGTATGGCAGGCCATTTACTAAAAGACGCTCATTTACTAAAAGACTGTCATAAGTCAAAAAACACGATTTCTGAGTTAATGATGCAGAATTATTCATTATGTCACGCTTCATATTGTGTAAAAATTTCATATTAATATCTTGTATACTCTGCGCGTGAGAATTATAAGATTTCTTCGTTTTCTGCAAAGTGAGAGTCAATTAAAAACTTTAAACGAGTTTTCTGCAAAATCACGTTTTTTGAGTTATTACAGTATTTTAGTAAATGAGCGATATGCAGTAGATGGCTTATTTTGCTAAAGTATTTCAGATTTTCCTTGCAACAACAGAATATGAAAATAGGGTGCTAAAAACCAAACAAAATGAAAAAATTTTAAATTTGCGAAAACTGGATGCGCTACTCCGAAAAGAGTGATTTAAAAGGATGTTTTACATTGGGTTTGGGATCTTGTATGGACAAAAAATTTATTTTGCACATAAAAGAATTTCAGATATCTAGCCCTATGTAAACTTAAGCGAGTCGCGTACCCAGTTTTTTTATGCTACTGAACAGAAAGCCACCCGTAGCGCCTAAAGTGGCCATTTGGCACTTTTTTTTTTTACTAATTTTCAAATTCACCCGTTAGGATTTTGAAGACAGCGGTAATTTTTTTAAAATTAAAGTAAGTAAAATTGTAGGTAATTCAATTTAGTTTATTTAAAATACAAACATTTCTCAAATCGAGTTATATTTGAACTGGTAAATTAAGTTTTAGTGAACCCATGTCGAGTACAATCAAGTTCACCTTTGATAAATGTCGCCGAAAAATTGCAAAAAACAAAGCAGGCGTTGAAAAAATTGCCATTAAACTAATTAAACTTACCAATTAAGAAGTAACTACTAACTTTTTACGTTTTCTCCATACTAAATCGCTTGCGTCAAAATTAATAATTTATATCAATATGTAATACAGGTGTCCCCCGTATAACACGATAGTTAGGTTACAAAAAACATCGTGTTGTGCGAATTCATGTTATACGGAACAAGGAAGCAGTATAAAAAGCGGAGTTAGGCTCCAAGAATTTAGGAATCTGCCGTATTATATACGAAATCGTATTATACGGGACAAGCAAGTAGTACAAAAACAGGGTCATGTTCCAAGAGTTTAAAAAACCACTTTTTGGGATAAGTGCTCATTCGAGCTGTCACATTCAGGGGCATTCATTTGCTTCATGTATATTTTAACTTTTTGTATGGTTTGATACATTATCTCTCTTTTATAAACAAATTAAAGTTTTTATTTTTGGTTGTAAAAAGTAAAAAAACAGAAAGTAAGTATATTGATTTTATATAAAAAAATTTTAATAATAAGCACTTAACAGAAAATTTACTGGAATTTATTTACAGAATTTAACAAGCAAAAATGATAATTAAAATAGAACACAGAGTGAACTGGAATTTGATAAATATAACAAATAAAAATTAGAGTTGTAGTTAAATAGCTTATTAACAAATTCAAAAAGCGATTTGAATTTCTAAATTATTTTCGGTAATCGTGTTATACGAGGAATTCAGCTATTCACAAATCGTGTTATTGTGGCATCGTGTTATATGGGGATTTCCGCTATTAATAAATGAGTGTTGGAGTGAAATCGTGCTCTACGAGTGCCGTGTTGTACGTGGGAAATCTGTAGGGGAATGTGGGGAATGTCGAACCATTAGGTTAGGTTAGATTGGAGTGGCAGCCTTCTGCTTGAAAGCACACTTAAGCACATAATTAGGCTCATTGTGATACCACAGTTTGTCGAACCATTAGTTTTAACTGTATTATCTGACATTCGATCTATACGAAACTTTTGCCATCGTATTATTTCAACTTCATCTCATTATTTTTTCATTAGCAGTCGAACCTATGTGACGTATTTTGTGCTCTCTGCCATAATCAAGTGATTTTTGAGATTCCAAAAATGTTTTTCTGCTTTAAAATTACATTGCTTTTTCAACATTTTTGCGTAAAACCAAGCAGGTAAATATTTTTCAAATCATTGTGTGTGAATATTATTTACAGTCAAAAAAGTTTTTTTTTCATTAAATTTGGTTCTGTGACTCATGGGCGGCTATTTTGTAGAACACAGCTTTTGGGGAATGTCGAACCACTTTTTGTGGGGAATATAGTTATATAGTAGACAAAAAATTAGTTTTTAGTAATTTAACGTCAATATGCCACGTTACGTTGCAAAGCATGATCGATCCGATGATCTCCAAGAATATTTAGCGGCCATAAAGGAGACTAAAATCGACAATCACTTGCAATGTGTACACATGACTGGTGGCTATTTCATATGCAAAAACTGCGACTCCGAATAAATAACATCGATTTTTCCGCTATAATTTTCACTCAAATCTTATGTCATAAATAACCGTTTTACATCAATATTTGTTCGAATTTTCTCAATTTGCAAAGTGGTTCGACATTCCCCACGATTTTTCAAAATGACAAAATCGAATATTTTGGTATAACGCTTAAAACTCTACAACAAATTCGAATTTTTAAATTCTGAAACTACCAAAACGTGGCATTTTGATTCTAGTTTAACCTCCATTTCTCAAATTTTGAAAAATTACGATTTTAGGGTGAGTTATCAGTCAAAATCAAAGTGTGGTTCGACATTCCCCATATTCCCCTGCATTTAAGACTGTAAATAATAAAATAAAGATTACAAATTTCCACGATAAGACAATTTTTTTCAACTCTTGCTTTGTTTTTTCGTGCAATTTTTTAACGACATTTGTCAAAGGTGAACTTAATTATACTAAAAGTTAATTTACTAGTTCAAATATAACTCGATTAAAAAAATTATGTTTTTAATAAATTAAATTGAATTTCCTACAATTTTACTTACTTTAATTTTAAAAAAATTACCGCTATCTTCAAAATCCTAACGAGTGAATTTAAAAATTAGTAAAAAAAAGTACCAAATGGTCACTTTAAGCGCTAGGGGTGGTTTAGTTCAGTTCAGTTATATCAAAAGACTAGGTACGCCATTCGCTTAAACGGCCTATTCTAAATAGGAGTAGACATCTGAAATTCTTTCATGTGCAAGATAAATATTTTTTCCATACAAGATCCCAAACCCATTGTAAAACACACTTTTAAATCACTCTTTTCGGAGTAGCACATCCAGTTTTCGCAAATTTAAATTTTTTTCATTTTGTTTGGTTCTTAGTACCCTATTTTCATACTCTGCTGCCGCAAGGAAGATCAGAAATACTTTCGCAAAATGTGTGGAGCAAATAAGCCATCTAATATGCAGCTGCGGTAAAAGAAGCCAGCCGTATGTAAACTCTGGGTCAATCACAACGGATATTTATATTGCTGAATGCTTGCAAAAGACATTAAAACCATTTGTAATGTAGCATAAAGTATTCTACGTCTTTTGGCCTGATCTGGCATCATGCTACTTTGAAAAAAAAAACAATGGAGTGATACACCAACAATAATATCAATATTGTACCTAGAGATGCTAATCCGCCAAACTGCCCAGAGCTGAGGCTAGTGGAACGTTATTGGGCTCCAATTAAGCGGAAACTGAAAGAGATTAAAGGTGTATCGAAGGACATAAAGGAATTTAAGATTTCAAAAAGTGAAGGGGTAAAGGAGGGGGGCGGAGAAACATAACTTTTTTCCATAAAGACTATATGATTGCAGGAACGATAACTAAACCTTCCCCTCCCTTTTTTGAAAATAAATGGTCTCTGAGGTCCACTATTGCAAATAATTTTTCTTTAGCCATGAGCTTTCTCTTCTTGATTCAATTATTAAGTACGAAAGCTTAAGATCTAGTAGTACCTTAATGGCTGCCGTAGAACAGGTTATCTTATTTAGGACGTTCACAGTACCTGGATTCTATAAGGTTCAGCCTGCTGCATACCACAGAATAATACACAACTAAAAGTTTGGCTCGATATGCAAAATTCCAGAACCCAAAGTTTTTTGGTCAAAATTGTGACAAATTTGAAGTGGAGCACATAATTTTCGACATGCATACCAAATTTATAGCTTTTTGGTATGCCTCAATGTATTCAACTAGTGCCTTCAATACTGACTCAGATAATTTTGACCCAAAGGATACCAAATTCTGTAATCCCAATTAAACCGATAAATCTAGAAAAATACTCTCACACTTTCATACTCACCTTGGGCTAAGGAATATGTGGGAAAATTTTGCACTCAGTTCTGAATCACCCTGTATAATAGACTTGATAGCTTTATCTGTTATGTTCTGCAGTAGACGGCTAGGGTTTCTTGATATGATATTTTCTGGTAACGATTTTTCGCACCAGTGACAGTTTTTTAAAGTAGGCTTATTCACATTCTGGATTTTAAAACAGTGATATAAATATTTTTTGAAATTATATTTTAGAAAATGTCAAAATCATCGATATTGTTAGTCTTCTAATGAAATATTTTCAGGCTGTGATAATTTTCATCACTGTGATATATCACAGTAATAACATAAAAATTTCTATATACTCCAAAAATGTACAAAACTGTCGAATTTGTGGGCTCTCTAATAAAATATTTTCAGGCTGTGATATTTTTCATTACTATGATATATCACGGTGATAAATTTTTCTCAAGGAAATCACCGATGTTTTCAATATATAATTTGACTTTGCATAGTAAAACAAATGTATTTAAACTTAACAGTTAATAAAACAAAAAGTTGGAGATAAATTTTCGGCACGTCAAATGCAAAATAAATGTTAAAAAGATTTTGTTTATTACATATTCCAACTGTTGTTGGTACATACACTTAACCAAATGAAATTTCTTATTCTTAAGACTAAAATAAAAGAAATCCGTTTCAATTCATAGTAAAGCGAAAAACTTTTCTTATTTCGCGTAAAAACAAGAAAAAAGAAAGAAAGCAAAAAAAAAAACATTTCTCGCCGATACAAATATAACTACTGTGTGTATTTGTCTCCCAAACAAAACTTGCCGAATTGTTGTGTAAGCATTTTCCTAAAGATTCCCGTTGAATTTGCACTTCAAATTCAACTCCAACTCCAACAGCTTCTTCAGAGATGTAAATACTTTTGCAAATATTATCACAACTCGTTACTGAATAAACTATGTACACTGCACATATCCACGGCAATACACTGTATCCACACAATTGTGTATGTAAGACGCAGATACTAAATAAACCAAAACGAAGCAAGATATTGACAATATGCAGCATGACTTTAAAGAAGAGAAAAAAAATAAACTCACACACACACGCACACATATAGAGGCAAGGAATTGCAATCAGCTTTGGTATGCGGCAGCGTAATCCTTGAAAGAAAAATTGTCAATGATTTTAAAAATGTATCACCGAGTGGTACGAGCAGCAACAGTAGCAGCATGTTCTAAAGTGACGACTTTGCCACTTCATAGCAATGGAAACGAAATGTAGAAAAACTAATGCAAAGTGGTTCCTTGATGTCATGGATGCAGGAAAGTTTAAGATTGGAGGGGTTATAAGTCCAGATATACATTCAATTATATTGCTCTGAGTTAATTGACTTATAAAGGACGTGGACTTGGAAAATTAATACATTCAAGCTGATGGATTCTTGAATGTTATTATGAAATGGTAGTCATGATATACAGAATAGTCTTGGAGGATTTTTTTTGTGGACCCTAGAGTAAATAATTTTATTTCCCTTACAGATAAAATTTGAGTTTGCCTTCCATCATATATAGAATCTTGTTTGCTTCCTATAAATGAGCATTAGCTTCTGATTCCCTAAATTGCTTCTGAGTTTGTGTTAGCACAAAAGAAGTTAAAGCTTTTTCCTTTATAAATGTTCCATAGATCCTTGTCTTCGGCATATGTATATTTAAAAAAAAAATTTTTAATTCCTGAGCCTCTAAGTTCCTTGTGTGTTGTGGACACCCATGTCTGTGGCTACATGCAGCAACAACAATTTGTAGTAGTACATTTAATTTTTAACTTCCTTTTTTCTTTCTTTATACATTTTATTTATTTTTTCTTTTTTTAGTGTATATAGTAAGAAAAAGTTTAAAAGAAATTATTTATATAAGATATGAAAACTTTTCGCTTATGTTGTTAGTTTTTTATATACACATTTTTGTTGTTTCTTTTTTTCTTTATTTAGTTAAACTTTGTGATTTTTTAAACAGTTTTCGTAGTACAAAAAGTTTCACTACAATACTCGTTTTGTATGGAATAAAGTAACAAATTGCTTTTATTAAAAGAATATCTCGAAATTAAAAGAGTAGACTTTTCTTATTCTCAATTCAATGATTTCATTATTTAATGTTATTACCATTGAAATGTTTTCTAGTGGAAATTCGTATATTTTAACATTTCAAAATCTTTTCTTGAATAAAAGAAAATTTTATTTATGTGCTGTTATTTCCTTTTAGTAACCGTTAACCGTTATATATATGACTTTTATGTCCTTGGTGACCCCTCGTGAAATTTTCTGGCAAATATTTTTGTCTAACATTTTAATCCTTAAATGTATCTTTTAAAATGATTTTTCAGGTTTTCATAAAAAAAGGGGTCAAATTGTCCCATAAAAAGGGTTAAAATATTCTACAGAAATGACCTTTGTAAAATTCTACAACATAACTTTGACGATAAGATTTTTCTCAGACATCAATTTATATCACTTTTCACACTTAGTATTTAACTTCCTTCGACTAAAAAATGAAAATTTTGACCCACTGTAAAAAAAACTGAGACGTGCTGGACTATAAGTTTGGTCTACACAACATACGCTTTCAGGATTATAAGGTGGCTATTCTGCGTTGCAGACAAAAAGTCTTAATTTGTTGGACTGTATATTTAAATGAAAATTTTAAAGTAAAACTCAGTATTGCAAGTGCTGCCTATAGGAATTAAGTCAGCGATATTTTTTTATTTTATCCATTGCAGACCTCGGACTTAGTTGTATATCTTTTCTATTTTCCAAAAATAAAAAATTTTAAGCCCAGAAAAGTGAAGCGAAATTTTTTTCATGATTAGTTTAGTTAAAGTGTAATGTCTTCTGGAAACCTTACCTTTTTCTATTTTTGAGCGAAAAGTAGGCTCAGGAAATATCAATAGAATTAGTTTTGGTTTTTACAATAGAAGAGTCAAAGGACCTACTGTGAACTCTTTGAAAAATAAGAAATTACAATAGAACAGAAAAATTTAAAATTTTATCTTCGCCCTTAAATTTTCCAACGGTTTGATAGCACTGATCTAGGGCTGCCTACTCTACTGGTACCAGAGCTGTAAAAGATTGCAGTCATTTCGAGCTGCATTCATTGAAGACACGGGAAATGAATTATGTTTTCTGATTTCATTTGAGATTTATCGCTTTAAAAAATTTAGTCACCAGTCTTTTTGAAGTCAATGACTGCTCTTGATTATAGCATTCAATTTGAGACTTCAAGGCAAATAAGTCACAATCATTCACATGGCTTCACATTATAATTGAAGTCGCAGTCATGACTTCAAATTGGTTTCAAGTCACAATCATGACTTCAGATTGGTTTGAAGTCTTGCAGTCAATTGAGACTTCACCTTCAGTGAGTGAAGTCTATTATTGAAGGATAAAAAATATACAGTATTTATAAGTAGTATAATTATTTAATTAAACACAAAAAATCTTTTCTTTTTTATTTTAACGACAATTTTAAAATAGATAGAAAAAACACGGTTCAAAAATCTGGCTACCCTAGTTTGGGCGGATATTTGTAACAAGAAAAATAATTCGTAACAAATGTGAACGTGAAAATGTGTAAAATTTTGAAAAAATAACTTAAATTCAATTAATTTATTTCGGTGAAGTCAATTGACTTTATTGAAATAAATTGAAGTCAGTTGACTTCAAGTGACTGCAATCGACTTCAAATGACTTCAATTGATTTAAAATGACTTGAAATAATATTTTGTAGAGATCAGGATTGCAAATAAAGGACTGATCATTCATGAGTTCAGAAATGAAGGATAAGTCATTGACTTCAACTTGTGACTTTACAGTCTTAATTCTGCATTCACAAAAAAACTGGAATATTGCAATCATTTTTTTAGAAGTCATTTGACTTCAAACTAAAAAAGACTGTAATCTTTTACCGCTCTGACTGGTATACCCCAGAATCAACGGGTTTCCATAGTCATTTTAGGGGCTACAGGCTTAACCTTAGAACCGTGCATGTTAGTTCCAACTTATTTTCGTGCATGGGGCACTGAGTGCCCGTAGTGTATTTTGTAGGGAGTTAAGTACATTTTTATTAAATTTAATCAAAAAAATTTAATATTTTTAGTTTTATTTATGTATTATGTTTATATTTATATTGAAATAATTATATACGTGTCATTAACATATATGATCTCATCAAGTCCATGGCAATTTTTACTGACTGTTTTACTGGGACTGACTGCGATTTTCCAAATGTTTTTGTATAAAATCAAATGTTAGTTCTTTTTTCCGATTTGTTAATGTTCCACGCCGGATGACTTAGTTCATGCAAATCGAATGTTGTAAGAAAGCTGCATTGGCCAGCGATTGGTTTTTCTTTTATAACTGAAACCGTGCAACTTTTTATCGAATGTGTTGACACCGTCTTTGTTCTCGTTGTAGTCCTGTATTATCAGTGGTTTGCTGGTACTCGAATTAATTTCTTTGCTTCCATGTGTAGTCGACCAAAGCAGCATTTTTTTTTTTTTTGTTTGAATCAGTTGTGTAGCTGACTAGATCTGATTGTACCAACTAAAGCTGTATTGCGTTCACACAAATCCTTTGGCAGTGTATAACTGGCAAAAAAAATTATCCATTGTGATAACGATGAGCAAGTCGCATTCATAACTAAAGCATGTGAAATTCACCTTAGATCTATTTTCATTTGGTACAGCATACAAGTGAAGTAAAAGTTCGTTAAAAAATGTTTCAAACACGTACGAAATGCATGGTAAAACAGATAGGACACTCAGTACCCTATGCATGTATAGAATATGGTGTTGGTTTCAATTCTCTCTAATCGAAACTATTACAAAAAATTATCCGAATTCATAAAAGTGGAAAAATATATATTATTTTCGTTGTCAAAGTTGGCTTTGGGCACTCAGTGCCCCTAACACGGTTCTAAGGTTAAGCGCAAACTCTATGGGCTTACATTTTTTAGAAGTTTGTTTGAAAGTGTTTCATTTTTTAAAATTTTTATCTGGTTTATTCCATTTATTCCGTTTATTAATCTTTTTAGTCCCTTCAAAAATTGGTATGAGATTTTCATCGGTAGAGAAAGGGGGCGAGAGTAGGAAGGTTAAAAGCTATTTAAAAATTTAATTACATAGGCCTCCGTAATTTAAATTTTTTCAAGATGATCGACAACAAGGACTGGTTTCCACCATTTACTTGTGCTCTGAATCCAAATTGAGATGCTGAATTTTTTTATCCCGTCAGGATTTCGAGAAATGTTATTCCAAAAGTACGAGAAATTGCAACTTTCTACTTATTATAAAATAACAAAACAATTTTTTTAGTGGGTTTGTTCCAAGCTTTTTGTTTTATAATAAGTTAGTTTTCAATCCGATCCTTAAAATCTTAAAAATTTTGACAAAAATCTAAAGATGTAAAAATGCGAATTTTGGTAATTTTTTACCATTTATAAAATTCAGAAACCAATTTTAATAATTTGTTGTACTAGTTTCGGCATAAAATTTACCTTTTGCATAGCTTAGGTAAGTTTTTGGTTCAATCTTAAAAGTGAGATTTTGATAAGAAAATAGGATTCCATTTCAATTTGATTTTATTTGAATTTGTAAAATCTATTTTTCGAAATTTTCTACTGGTTTCAAAATAAAGCACCACTCACGGTTCAAAATTTTGAATTTTTTTTTTTTTTTTTTTTTATTTAATCATTTTTTGCTAATAGCAAATTGAATTTTAAGCTCTTCTGGTGATTTTATGGATCGGTTCATAAACTAATTTAGGATGAACTGAAAGGAAAGTTGGTATTGAAACTAGTAAATAAGTTGTAAAAAATTATTTCTACATTTTGTAGATGATACAAAATGGCCGCAATCAACCTTAATATCGTAATATTTATATAAGATTTCTTGAAATCCTTACATGATAGAACAATTCTGCATTCCGATTCCGACTCATTGCACAAAACCACAAAGGAACTCACTACTTATTTTCAATAAAATCTACGGGTCTATTGGTTAAGAAAGTTGGTAACCCTAGACTGATCACAAGTCTCCAAAAATTGCGGAAAAAGTTGAGCTCAATTATTTCTGATTTGCGAATATGAATATGTTTGAATCTACTTGAAGAAGATAAAAATTTAGAAGCAATGTAAATATTTCACCGTAATATTAAGTAATTACAACAACAGACAAAATTATTGTTCCTCATTTAAGTAGGAAATTTCAGGGTTAAAATTAAAAAACAAAAACTCGGTTCTTATTTTGGGGAAACATGTGCATCGGAGGTGATTTCGTTGTTTCAGAACTTACCTCAAATTTCATTCGCAAACTTTTTCTCCGAAAACAGTATGAAAATTTTCTCAACGGTTTTCTTTATATCGTTTATTTTTGGAAAATGAGGGTATAAATCCCATTTTTGAGGAGAGGGTTCGAAGAGAAACGAGAGTATCAACAAAAATTTGTTTCTTTTTATGCTGACAGCTTAGACGACCTCGATAGTCTGGTGGGTAGTGCACTAGACTTTCATACGGGAGGTTCGATTCCCGTCTTCGTCTGATGGTTAATTTTCGTAACTTTCTTATAATCACTTTCAATATGAAGTGTATGAGAATTATAATATAGTGTATAATGGCACAACCACCAAGCCGATAAAAAATTGCCACACCGCCGTTCGGAATCGGCGTTAAACTGTAGGTCCAACTATGTGGTATCACAATGGGCCGTTCAGGTCTAAGTGTGTCTCTCGACAGCCACTCCAACCTAACCTATGCTGACAGCTTTGCTTAAAACGTCAAAGTCATAGTGAATTTATGACCAGAGCTGATAAAAAAACTATCTTGAAATTGGCCATAATTTTTGTTTGATTTTGTGCACTGTGTAATTATCTATGTATCTATCGATCACCAGTCACTAAATCTCTTTGAATCCAATCAATTTCCTAATGTTGCCATTGTCTTTCTAAATATGTTAGACATTATAAAATCTCTCTCGGAAGCAAAAAGACGTAAATGTGATGATGTCGAGATGTTTGGCAGCAGGAATGAGGTCCTAAAATTATTTGAGAAAAGAGGACGCCTGACAAACTGTTTCAAACCGTAGTCTTTTCCTGCGAAAGAGAAGATGGAATATGTTAAATAGATTTTCACGATACGTTACCTTTGTAAACTTTGAACTTTTAGCTATGCTTTACTTAGTAACTGCCAGATTTGATTAATAGGTTTGAGTCTTTTGTCCGTGTTTGTTTATAAATTACACAAGGCATTTTTAAGATAGTTCCTTTATTATACTACAATTCATTGATTCAAAACACGTTCATCTTTCATGTTTTATTTTGGATGCTTGTCGGTGATGTAGGGAAATCAAATCATCCTAAATATCTCATCCTAGCCACTGTCGTGGCTGGTATTGAATGAAAAGGAAAACTTCAAAACAGTTGCAGCCCAACTTATACTAAAATCAGCGATTGCGAGATGTTTGTTTTGAAGTTCAGAGCAGTTGGTCTTTATTCAAACTTTAAAAATGAGTATTCAAGTAAACATTCGATGTTTTGAACTTGCTTTTGGGTTATGGATACTCCGGTGGCAAATCATATAAAAGAAACAAAAGTGGCTTCAAAAAGTCATGGGTATAAGTGATGAATTGACGTTTCGCAGCATGATTCAACGTAACTTCCACAAAATATCTACTCTGCACATTTTACCCATCATCATTTTGTTGTGAGGTAAATGAATACATATATACATACACACATACATTTATATTCGCTTATAAAAATATTTAAATAAGCTCAGTGAATCGTTCAAATAAATTTCACGCGCTCACTCGTCTAATTGTAAAAATGTACTCAAGCATAACCGTAAAATCGTAACGTAACGCGACGTAACATAACAGCATAATCACCCAACGTAATTGGCCAATCAATTCTGTCATTGTTCACATTTATTACGAGAGGCAGGACAATTTTTTCTGCCCCATGTGCGCTCTCATTGCTAATTTTTCTTGCTTTTTGATTTTTTTTGAACAAGGGTCAGCGTGAAATTTACGCAAAGCAAACAAATTTCAGCGGCAAGGAGGGGGTTAAACTGCGCGCATAATGGATAGATAGAATTTAATTATTTTTTCAACATTTGAAAATCTCAGGCGATAAATTTAACACAAAATGTTAGAGTAACTTAACTAAATATGGTAGGAAAATTTATTTTCTTTCAAAAATTTTGCGAAATAAAAGATTTTAACAAATTCACAAATGAAACGACAACAAATGACAATTTCCGTTTCCGCCATTTGCAATGTAGCGAACAAGCTGTCACACATAAAATTACATGTACGCTTTGTAAGAGAAAAAGTTTTGCCTCTTCATTATATACGAATATACTGCGAACACATCAGCTTTTTTGACTCAAGTCTTTTTCGTTTTAGTTGCAACCGACTTGTTATTTCTTTTCGTGGGTTTTTTGAAAATGCAGCAAAAGGTTTTTTTTCTTTTCTCTTCTACTTCATGTCTTATTTTCTTAAGACAAAGTGTGAAAACCAAAAAAAAAAAAAAAAAACCGAAACAAAGAGAGAAAAGTTTGTGGTTTACAGCAACAACAACCAGCAGGAAGTGAAACGAGCGTACATCTTCAACGCACATGCTGCATATTGAAACATTTTTGTTGAATTTTAATCACAATTCAAATCACCGAAATCATCACCACCGTCATCGTTTCCGTCACCACCAGCGCTAACATTGTATTTCTCTGATTTTTACCGCAGACGATAGCATTTTTAAAAATTGTTAAATGCAAAGAAAAAATATTCAAATCTGTGAACTATTCTATAAAGCTTTAACTAACTGAAAGAGACTGGTTCGGTTAGTTTTCTTTTTTTATTCTAAAGCAATACACAATATCTTTTACGCTTTTATAGTTATTCGAATTTTTTCACGCTTTAACAATTTTTATTAATTAATGATTTTCGGTAATGCCCGATATAAGTCGACATTAGATCTTAATTTAAAATTCACGAAAGCATTTCATCACACCGAACCAAACGAAGACTCTTCAGCCCCAATGCCAGGACACCTCAAATATTAAGGTAGTGGCTATAAAGCATGAATCGGATTAGAACCTTATATACAGACTCTATATGTTATCATAGACTGGTGCCTACACAGAATTTTACAAATACAATCTCAATTTCAAAAAAACATCGAAATTCAGTGCACTTGAGATGCAAAACAAGAAATTAGAAACGGTTTCGCAGACAACACGATGACATTTCAAGACCAGCTATTATTTGAAATTCTCAAGGAAGTTGAGGCTAAGGCAGATCGGCGAATTCCTGGAGATGACTTTTAGAAACGGAAGCACGTTCTATGAATCTAAGTTCGAAGTCAAAAAATCCGAAAGAAGTCGTTTCGGCGTGACCATTCATCGTTGGATTTTAATAACTACTACTACTACTATAATGGCACAACAGCCCTTGGAGGGCCAAGGCGGAGCTTTTCGCATCCATTCATGTTGTGTGAGTTATATTTAAACACTAATGGAAGGGACCTACAGTTTTTATGCCGAATCCGAATGGCGAAGTAAAAAACTTTTCATAGGCATTTTTTTTTACTTTTGGAGGTTTGCCAATGCCAACCAAGCGAGCCGAGATACGAACCCATACACCTCTTCGTAGCAGTCCAACACACTAACAACTAGGCTACGAAAATTCACATAAATTAGGTTGACAACTTCTCAACCCTAGCGGTGATGTTTGAAATGTTAAAGGCAATTGGCCACGAATGTTATATGAATGTCTCCAGGGTGATGAGAAATTCATAACCTAACGACTTGAACTTTTGGAAAATCTTTAGGTGGAGTGGCGGCCCTTTTTGATATTTCGAAAAGACACACATAAGCCAAAAGGCCTATTGTACTACTACATAAATTTTCGTAGCAACCGCAAACCTTAATACGGAAGGGAGTCACAGTTTTATGAGGAATTGAAGGAAAGCTTATAGAAAGCTTCTAACTCGCATTTACTTCATGCCGGTATTCTTAAGATTACCTATTTTTAATTGAAGCTTGAATTTTCAGGAATACAATGCAAAAGAATTCAGCTGCCCCTTTCTTTGTAATAAAAAAACTAAAACCATATGAGGTATACCCTACACACATGAAGAGAGGAATGTTCTGTTGTGTAAGTGTTACATATATCCCAAAAAAGTAGTAGTGGCAAACTAAAATTATGAAGTAATACCATGTTCAGACCTATATGATATTAAGTAACATTGGCTGTTTTCGTAATATCAACTCATATCACATTCACGTACGTTTTTCTGTCAAGAATATTAACTCAAATGCTTAATATTGTGGATATTACCTCCAATATTACGAAAAATGTGCATTCACAATAGGATTTTTGACACTTTTAACACAGAAATAAAGGAGAAACGTCAAATAATAATAAAAAATATATTTATATAAATTAAAACATTAAGCCGCCACTGCAACTCTCTTTAAAGAAATGATCAAATGATAACACTGTTCAACAGCCAAAAATGAGCAGAGACGGGACAAGTGTACTTAGGGTAATGAGGGATCGCTGAGTCCGAATCCGTGGTCCGTTTTGCTCTGCTACGTCAAAATTTTAAAAATTGACATCAAAATTTTTAAAATTAAAAACAAAAAAATTAAAAATGCAGTTTATATTTTTTTTTCATCAAAACATCCATTTTAAAAAAAAAAAATTTTTCGATTTTTTTAATTTTTAATATTAAAAATTTAAAAAAAAAAATTTTTTTTTTAATTAATTTTTTTCATCCTCGTTATCATCCTTCACTTTTATCTCATTGTTAGCTTAACCCAGTAATGCCTAGCCTTGACATATGGCACCTTGTCCCTGAGCCGTTCCTTAGCCAAGTTCAAAAACAATTTTTTTCTCAAGTTAATATGCAATACAATACTTACATTGCCAAAACCGATCTTTTTTTTCAATGTTTGTATTTATGAATTAAAAATAAATAAATATTTGAACTGTAAACAATATTACTTCAAATCAATGTGAACAGTCGAAGAAAAAGGACTTTTACAATACATTAATGTAAACTTTTATAGTGATCCTCAGCGATAAGAAGGAAAATATTTATTTTTTACAATCATGTTGTATGGGAGGTGGGCGTAGTCATGGGCGAAATATTCTTATTTTTGCACCCTGGCAATGAATTGACATAAGCAACTCCTGTATCAAAATTTGTAACTCTACGACGACTCCTTCTATTTTCATCCAACTTTGGTTGTATGGGTGATGGGCGTGGCAGTGGGCGTATTATTTTATTTTTTGCACCCTGACGATGTATTGACATAAGCAGCTCCTTACCAAAATTTGTGACTCTATGACGGCTCCTTCTATTTTCGTCCGTGAGGAACCGTAGTGGGTTCCGAAACGATCGTCAGATCTGCTAGTTCTATGAACTTTCTGAAATTCTTCTGGCATCATTGTTCATTTAAAGCATAATAATTGAATTTAATTCAATTTTTACTAATTAATTTGAAGTGTGAACTGCCAAATTTGGAAGAAATTTGCAAAAAAATTTTCCAAATTAAAATACTAGAAAATATTTTCCGTCAAGGATCTCAACTATTTTACAGAGAACTATTTTCTCCGAAGATAGTAGGTTACTTTCCCTAACCATTAATTAAATAATTATAAAGAGATTTATATTACATAAAATATTCACTTTTGGTTTGTAAAAAAATGAACTTAGGTGGTTCTGACCTTCGGTAATCCCAAGGCAGTTGTCGTTTTTTCAACGATAAATCCGGTATAAAGTCATTATAACAAAAACAATTTTAAGTTTTTTAAACATTAATTTCTGGGAAAAAGTTGGACTTAGGGAGTTTTAACCTTCAATGACTTCAACTCTGCAATCTTTGTATATTAAAGCTTAGATTGCTCTCAAGTAGGGGAATGTACCCGGGTATGAGACAGCACCAGGTATGAGACAGTCGATTTTTTACATACAATATCAATATTGCCGATCTGACTACTGTCAAACTTTTCCTTTGACATGAACCAGTTTTTGTGATAACACCGAAGTGAATAGATGTATTGCTTGTATCAGCTGCAAGCATCGTATGTGAAAATCAATCCCGAAAACTTTTTTTGATTTTTTCCAAAGTGATATATTTTCGAGTGAATGAATTGAAAAAGGTAAGTGTAATGCATTAGCATTTAGTGTTTTTCGTATATTTTGCTATCCAATTTTGGATTATACCAATATATGATTGGAAACAATTCTTTTTAAGATTGATTTCTATTTCGTGCGAGTTTCTGTTTTTACTCAAGCATTACTTCGTGTCACTTCGCGTCACTGCAAAGGTGCAGCACTGTCCTTACTTTAATCAAGACGAATCTGTTAAAGCTCAGAATGAAATAATCATGTCTCAATGAAAATTTCATAATTATAACGTAATGTTAAAATTAACCTGACTAAATTTCTTACACCAACTAAAACATCAATATTATTTGTTAAAAATTATAAATTTATATTCTTTTTTTTTTTTTGTCTATAAAACATTCAAAATGTAATCTTCTTATCGTGTCCCAAATTACCAGAACTAATAGAAGAAAATTATTTGACACGTCTCAATAATAAATAAGGAAAAACTTTAATGCAATTGTCAAATGCGATTTGGAAAAGTTTCCACCAGTTTTTTTTTTTTTGCAACTGTATACCAAATAGTAATAATTTTTACTAATAATACCATAATTTTTACCACTCCCACCAATTTTTTTCATATTCTAAAGTGAGCTGACAATTTTTGCAGCAGCAGCAAAAAAAAAGCTAAAAAATGCTCTGCAACTTTTTCTTTTTTCCCTTCTCTGATATTATCGCGAGCGGCAATTAGCATTTTGTGGCAATGTTGCACAACAATAACTCTTTCAAAATGGACGACCAAAACTTTGCACACAGAGAAATGTCATAATTTCTAAAGGGGCAAAAGACGAGATTGACAAAAAAAACAAAATTCCCATCTGTTTTTTTTCGTTTGGTTTTCATTTGGTTTTTTTTTTTTTTTTTTTTTGGTTCTTGTTGTCATTCCGCACACAGCGTGTGACAATGTGAAACTTCGACTAAGAGTTAAAAACGAGTGGAATAAAAATGAAGTATTTAAATAGCCTGCGGCCATACGCTGTCACAATTTTAAGAAGAGTTTTACACGGTAGTATGCTGGCTGTTGCTTGAGTATGTGTGTGTGTGTGCACCATGTGCGGCAGAGAGGCAATGCGTTATTTTGTTGCAACATCAGCGAAAGTCTGGCAACTTCCGGCAACGTGGCGTAAAGTAGCGCGATGTGTGTGTGTGTGTGTGTGTGTATAGACTCTTCAGCTACCCGTAACCCAGAGGAAATATATGATATGCAGGAAGCTTTCAAGATGCGCTACTTTGTTAGGTAGTAACTATTTATCACCTGTTGGTTTAACCTTACTTCAGGTTAAAGAAGGTTAAATAATTATGTTCTGATGACTTTTTGGTTATATGGGTTCTAGAGATGTAATACCTTTTTAGACACATCTGTATATTTTATTCTGGAATTGAAGGAAGGTAACTAATGTAAGTCCGATACGGGTAAATACTCGATACTTTTTTCAAGTACTAAGCACTTTTTGTACTAGATGCTTTTAAGTAAGTACTCAGGTGGGTATCGAATGCATTCTAATTTCGCATAATAAATTGATTGCTCTTTTTTTCCTTATGAATTTGTATCATGAGTATGAGTACCCAGTACTTTTCTCCAATATTTTCACCGATACTTTTAATGATAACTGGCCGGTTTCGGAACAAGCACTTATTTGTCATTTCTTTGAGAATAAATTCAGAAGGTGTTCCTCATATACTGGCTTTGATTTGAGTTGGTTCATTTTCCAAAATCTTATGATATTTATCGGACAAGTAAAAATTATTATCAAAACTCAGACCGAAATCAGTCAAAAATTTAAATCACATGGTGCTTGATTTTGGTGCCCAAAATCGATTTTGGCTGAAAACCCGTTGAAAATTGAATTATCGTCATAGAACAATTGTCAAATGAAAATCTGATTTTCAGCCGATTTCCAACGAAAAACGGTTTTTGGCAATGATTTTTCGCTATGCAACTCTGTGTTTCTGAGAGAATTGAGAGAATGCTACTACAATACTCCATCTATTATAATATTTAGCACTTTTTCTTTTGTATCTTCCAAACATGATGACATTAGTTATTTATAAAAAATGTGTGAAAAATAAATGATCTCAAAAAAATGGAAATAAAAATTGACAGATGAAAAATCAAATGCCGTCTGAACAACTTTTCTGAAAATCGAATTTTGGGCAACGAAAATCGATTTTCGACTTCCATGTGAACACACTATAACAAGAAAATTCAGTCTAAGATTAGTCCCGAATTCACACCAAATATGAGACTAAAACTCCAACTAAATTCGTAACCAAAAGAACACCAAATTTAGACTAGATTGAGGCCAAAAGTCAGACTGATACGAAGAACAATACTCAGACCAAAAACCAATCAAAATTCAAACCGAAATTAAAACTAAAAGTCAGAAAAAAAAAAAACACAACAACTCTCGAATTTTTTGAATAAAAGTAAACCAAATACATAACAAAAGGCGACTACAAATCCGATGAAAATACAGACTTAACCTTAAGCAAAACTTTTACCATGAGGTAACAAAATTTAGGACTCAAATCTCACTAAAAGTTTGATAAAACTCAGACCAAAATTCAGAAAAAAAAATCAAACCAAAAATCAGATAAAACTTTAACTAACCAAAGACCAAATTCCGAGCAAAAATCAAACAAAAATTCAGATTAAAAATAGATCAAAAATGTGCACCAAAAAGAGACCAATTGCAAGCGAAAATTCTGATTAAGATCGGACGAAAAATCAAATCAAATTTTGGACTAAAATTCAAACCTAAACTCAGACTAAAATTGAGATCAAATTCAGACCAAAAGTAGACAAGAAATTAGGCGAAAAATTGGACAAAAAATTAAATTAAAATTCAAATAAATTTCAGACTAAAACTCATTCCAAACTCAAACCAAAACTGTGTTTGGAAGCGCTTACTCTTACAAAGGTAAATATAATCCAACGAGCTTGAGAGAAGCGTATGCTCTACTATTACACAAAGAGCTCTCTAAGTCAAAGTTCCCTTAGCTGTGCATGATATTCATTTTGCTGGGCTGAGCTGGGTAATGTATTGTGTGTGTGTATGTGTGTGGTTGGTTGTGGTACCATTCTTTTTAATTTTTTTCCGCTAGATCTTTACTCTTCATTCTATACTTCACTCCTGTGGCTGCTGCTGTTTCTTCTACTTCTGCGACTAATATTGCAGACCTTCGTTTTCTATTAAATCATATTTTTTGTAATATTTTTTCTCTTCTTATTTTTTTCGCGTTGGGCTTCCTTAGATTTATAATTAAGATTTGGTTTTGTAGCAATTGCTGCTTGAATTTATGTTGCAGGCAACTGTTGGTGCGGCTGCTGCTGTTGTTGTTGTTGCAGTTGTTGTGCTACTGCTACCGACTGTTGAACGTGTGCTTCAATTTTCTGCGACTTTAAGTTTATTTTTGCTTTTCGCTTACACTTTACGTTCATTTATCATTACAATTTTTTTTTTGCGCCATGGTTTGCAAAAATTCATGAACGTTATTTTTTTGTTCAACTTTAATTACGTTATGAAGTTCCTTGGATTTTTTTTACAACTGTGCGATTTTTATCAAAACTTTATTTTGATTTTTTTTCTATTATTTCGTGTGCACTTCACTTCATCTTAACTATTTCGTTGGTTTACTTCCTTCCTTCCTTCCGTGTCATTCGTCCTTCCTCATATTGTCGTCCTAGTTGCAGTCGATCGTGGTTGTTTCAATTTTTTTTTTTTGTTAGCTTTTGTTTGAAGGATTTTAAGTAATTATAACAAATTTCATGTTCATTAAATCATAAATAAAAATTGTTTCTGCTTTTACACTTTTTTGTTTTTTTTTTTTCGCAGCGCATGCAGCCGGAAAACTTTTAATCTTCTTTGCTCTAATAAAAGTTGATGGCACATGGACATAATTTCATGATATCCAAATATTAATTGGTTAATATTTTGTTATGACTATGGGAAAAGTTAGTGTAATGGAGTTGAGGAATTGGGGTAACCTCTGATTAGTATTATACATGTAATTGTAATGTTATACGGGGTATAGACACGTTCCGCCGCTGATCAAAGTGCCACACAAAATGTGCTTTGCTCGGTTCTGTCTAACGTCAGTTCTGCTTTATTTCGTCCCACATTTTGTTTCTTGTTTTTGCTTCATTATTTACAAATCTTTTCCTTAAACGTGCAGGTATTGGTTTCTGCCAGCTGCCGATTTTAGTAGTGTGCGCTGATATCATTGTGCAGCATTTGCTGATTGAGGATACTGCTCATTTTTATACTTGCATTTATATCTAGATAGAGTTTTGAGATGGTGGAGGACGCTGTGCTGGTCAATTCATCCGAAGCCACATATAGGCTGCTACGCCATAATTTATTATTAATTAATTTATTTTTTTTTGCATTGTTCAACTTCCTGGTGGTAAGTTTATGAAAATCTATGGGTAAGTTTATTATTTTATTCTGAAAAGCTAAAAATTTAGTTGTGTTTCCACCAACCTTCCTTTACCTACCTGGTGTTTTTGGCTCAAAGTTTTTTAAACGTGTTCAGAAGAAGAAGAAGTAGCCCAGAAGGTAGTTTCAATATTCAGGAGCCCGAATGACGCGAAATGTTTTGTCTTATATTTTGATTAGACACTTACTTTACTTCTTAAAAAGCCCTCAATAGCTCAAATGACCTGAAGTTGACAAAGTCGGGCGCTAGATTTTACCAGTGGTTTGAATGATGTTGTTCTCCACTTGGTCAATTGTTGTTGGTTTGTTGGCATAAACCTGCGACTTAACGTAGCCCCCCAGAGAAAAAATTCTAAGAGCGTTAAATCGGGCGATCTTGGCGGCCATTACACATCGCCTGAAAATTTCCTTGAAACAACTTCAATGTAACGCCCGCTGTGTGATATGTTACGCCATCTTATTGGAACTAAATGTTGTCCACATCCATGTCATCCAATTGCGGCCACAAAAAGTAATATATAATGGTGCGTTCGCCTTCGACAACTCCCGTGTGGACATTCTCGTTTCGGAAAATGTATAGCCCAATGACGCTGCATAACCAAAATCCACATCAAACAGTTAGTTTCTCCGAATACAATGGAGTGCTGTGGACTACTGTCTACCCAAATGCGGCAATTTTGCTTCTTTACGAAGCCATTCAACCAAAAATGAGCTTCATCCCTGAAGATGATTTTGTTGGCATAAATTTAAATCCATTTTCAACTGCTCCAGAGCCCAATCAGCGAACGTATGACGAGCTTGGTGGTCTTGGGGCTTCATTTCCTGTGTCAATTGATTCTTATACGGATGCGCGTCTAAGACTTTTCGCAAAACTCGACAAGTTTAGTTCACTGAAAGGCCAACTCCTTGTGCACGACGAGTAATCGAAAGGTTTGGATCAACGATGCCAACTTACGGGGAATTCCCCGATTTTCGGGGAATCGTGGAATGAGCTGTTTTTGCGGGAAATTCGAAGTAGTTCAGCTTTTAGCCATAAAAGTCTGTAGAAATTTTTTTTTGTTAAATTTTATGTAATGTAAAACGTTTAACTTATGAAATATTTCATATTTTGGGTCTTAAATTTTTCATCTTTTCATAAGTGGCCCTGCGATTTATTGGTTTGGAGAAATAGATTTTTAAAAAGAAGTTCCCTTGAAGTGAAATCTCCCATGTGCCAAAAGAATTCCGTAGTCAGAAAATACATTTCTATTAATCTACCAGTCCCGTTAAAATTGGTTAAGTTTTCGAACGAAAAAGTTCAGGGTCGCCTTAATATAACACTCATTGAGGTAAATTTTAGGTAATTTTTCGTTTTTGTAAAATGTTTATATGGAAAGTGCGTATCGCGGTGTTATAATATGAAATTGTATCGATGCGGAAAATTAGATCGAAAATCGGGGAATTTCTCGGGAGGAAGAAAAAATGAATTAACATCCCTGGTTTGGATATTCAGCCGCACTTTTGGCAACATCAGCAATAATATCGCTTGACAGTGCGTTTTGACAAGGGGCAGGGACTGCTCGATCGGTAACCGAACCGGTTTGCTTGAATTGCGCGAAAATTCTTTAATTGGATCGATTATTTCGACCATAAGTATTTCGTAGCTCGTGAAAAGTTTGACAAACAGAACATTAATTTTTTTTGAATGGTGGTGCGCTCCATGGCAAAATGGTGAATATGAGAAAACACAAACGTCAAAAAATGGCAGTGCTGCCACTTGAGACGCCAGAGCATTAAGTTGCCAAAGTTCGGGCATAGCTTTTGAAAAACCCCTTTACTGGTTCAATATTAGTTTAAATAATTTTATTCTTGTATATGTTTTTAATAGGCTGATCTTGTGTAAGGTATTGAACCTACCATAGTTTCTGTTTATCAGATCTTGATCTAGGTAATTCTGGTTTCCACGGTGGTTCATATATGTACATTTTTTTAAAACTTATCAAACTTCAATTTCATTCAATTCCAGAGGAGTCTCAATTAATAAAAGTGTATTATCTACTTTCTTAGGCTACAGTATTATCAAATTAGTGAAGTGCGCGTCTTTAAGTTATTCATGGCATATTTTCTTATAACTAAATGGAATTTTCAGGATAAGTTTTCCAGATATGAAGTTATACTTGACAAAACGATTACTGAATGATGTTAGCGGTTGTATAAATGAATTAAGAAATTCAAATGTTAATACAATACAGGATGACAATTTCTTCTCTTTTTTGCCTGATTTGGCCCCAGTCTTTCACTTTTTTCCCCAAAATGTCTCTAAACTGCTTCTCTTTCTTAATATGTAAATTGTAAATTCAAACGACAACGATTTTTTACTGCCTTTGTATTACACATTGTTTCGTCTTAATTTAACCCATTGATGCCACAGCGGCAAAAAAAAAACTATGATGACCCAATGTAACTTATATGAAACGGCGTTACTAAAGGGTGCCCAGGACAGCATGTTGGCCACCAAATTTTTTTGTTTATATTCCACAATAATCTGTGAACATTTCTCAGGAACTTTACATACAAAATTGTTCACAACAATACATCATAAAAAAAAAGTTTATTTTTTTAGCTTCTTCTATTTTCTGTTTTCAGCTTATTACTTAACCCTCTAACCCGTAAGGCCGCCCTGGGGCAGCCTTCATTCTATTTCAATTAATAGATAAGTACAAATTTATTTTTTCTTAAAATTAATTGCCAGCCCTGAAGAAAGAATAAACACAAAATATATGGTCAATTTGCGCTTTCTGCGATCACACTATTGTTTTTAACAATTATTTTTATGTGTAAAGTGTTATTTTATGACGAAAAAAATTAAAAAAAAATATTTTTAAGTCTCCAATTTTGATGGGAATTTTTGGGTAAGTAGATATACATATTCACTTTCATAATTTGTTACTGTTTGATGTAAATAAATAGTTTAATGTAGCTTACGTAATATTTTGTGAAGGCATCCTCAGGGCGGCCTTGCGGGTTTAGATCAAAATTTGTGTTCTTTTGCAAATTACATACAGGGTGTAAAATTATTTTTGCCTAGATATAATATGTATACTTTGGATTTTTATAGAAACAATGGAGAGTGATAATCGTAAAACAAAGAAAATTTCAAATGAATTGTGTGAATATATAACACAAAAATAGTGGAATGTATATATAATATCTGAAGAGGAGTTGGCCACTATAATGAAATCCGTTGAATCCGATTGCTCTGATAACAGCGATTTCGACAATGACTATTGGACTAAATAAATAGGGTTTTTTTTTGGCAGCTCGAGGTCTTTTCAGCTATCATAGTCGTTACGTCGGATCCGAAATTGTGTTGCACAGTGTTATTTATTAATTTTTTTCTTTTGAATAAATAAAAAGTAAATTATAAATTTCATTACTAGTTATTTTTGTATCCAATTTTTTTCAGTTTGTGTTTAATAAACATTTATAGAAATGAAAAAATGTATCTTTATTTTTGGGTTAAACCTGCAAGGCCGCCTCAGGGAAGTCTTTCGTTTTTCTCATCTAATAGCTAAACCCTAACACTAATCAAAAAATGAACTTCATCTTCATTTTTCTTTCATCAAGTTTAAATGGAAACAAAAATTCCGGTGTTTGTGTTTTTATTATTTCAATTTTGCGGGTTAGAGGGTTAAACTGTAGCATAGCAAAATACACAACCATTTTGAAATAAGAAAAAACCCAGTTGAACTATGGATGATCGTAGGAGTAATCATTGAGCGCTCCAAAGCGAGTAATCGATGACTCCCTATTGCTCCAGAGCTCTTGTATTTTGTACTCCTTTTTAACATTGCATGTCCTAGGGCATGGAGTACTCGTTTTAGCCTATAAAAGGAGCAATGAAGGAGGACACGATTACGAGCATGAGATCACTTGCATCTCATAGAAAAACAAAACTCCGAAATAGTTCCTTACAAAATTCATGACGCCATAGACTAGTTGTCTAAACCGGCAGTAAGCACGCAAGCACTTGTGTGTGCCAAGGTTCAAATCCTACATTTTTTTTTTTTAATTATAATGTTATATTCATTTTATTTTTTTTTTTTTATTATTTACTATTATCGTTTTATGATTTTATTATTTTCTTGAGTTGCCTTTTTCCAGGCTCGAACCTGTAGCTGAAAAATTCGCAACGCGAATATTAAACGACGCGCTTACCAACTGAGCTACACAAGCTAATTTATTATCATTGAATTTTGTTTCTTTTACTCTTGCAATGATTCTAGTACTGGTTACTGATTTTTAACTCTTTGATGCAAACTAAATAAAATATTAAACTGTGTGACTATAAGTAATTTCAACTTTTCGATGTGGGTTAAAATATATCACACTATGCATAAAGAAATATGAGGGGCAGTTTTTACCCTACCTACCGTAAAGGGTTAACTGGGCAAGAGAGAGTAAGATATACAAATTTTAACTACTAAATCAGGCTGTCTTTGTATATCATTATTTCTAGAAATAGACCATATAAAATTATGAAATTGTGTTAGTGAAATTCAAAAATTTTGTTACTGTATTGGAGTTGCTCGTTTATCCCTCCTTTTGGAGTAATGAAATCATTAATCGTTTGAGGAGTACTCACTGTTTGTGCAACTGGGAAGGAACTGATTAAAATTTGTTTCGTTATATGTATGGCTTTTTAATTCTGTTGCCGGCAGCGATATGGATAAATAATTTTTACCCACCTTTTAAATTAAACCATAAAAGGTGTTACATAGATGCAACAGTAGTCATAAATGGGTTAATATAACTATCATACCATAGTGTCGAAAACAATCATCACTTTAAACAGTGAACAAAGTCAATTAAAAGTAGTGTTAACGCCTTGTTTCCTCTTTTCTTTGCCTCTTTCCAGAATTTTCCAACTGTTAGCCAAGTTACCTGAACTGATCGCCTTCATAGCATATTGCAATCACGTGATTGTTTCTTTTAAGTGCGCTAAAGCCTAACTGGCGAATTGAAATGCAATCTACTTAAATAATATCAGTGCTAATGAGACCACCTACTATTTGATAGCAAGACAAAACGTATTGTAAATTATGTCCACATGTGTAATCAAGGCATGCAATTATATACGAAATCAACTTGATTCATTACAATCAACTATCGGCAATTACGACGTCCACTACAACAACTACATTCAGCACACGAACATATCCGGAGGCAATAATTTGAATGGCAAATAAAAGAAGGAAATGAATGGAACACATCAGACACATACACACACACACACTCACACAAACATACATATGTGTAAAGTGTCGTAATTATCGCAGTGGGAATTGAAGCAAATTGGCGCGGCAAACAAAAGAAAGAAGAATCATGTTGTCGTTGTTGTTGGGAGGAGAAGAATGTTGCATATGTATGCTGCTGACTGAAGATGTCATCATCATACAATGAATGTCTGTGTGTGTGTGTGTGTGTATGTTGCGTGGTGTTGCCAATGCAACAATTAAGGAAAACGTTTACGTTGCATAAAAAATAAGGACAACGAAAGGAAGGAAGAAAAATATTTAATAGGGCAAACGGAAATTAACACCATCTTGCGTGTATGAGTGTGTGTTTGTGTACAATTATGCGTTTTTATATGAAAAAAATAACAAGTAAATACCTAAAATGATATTGACATTTAAACTAAATGTGAGTGCTACACCGTTTAACTTGAATTCAATTGAATATTTTTTCTAAGGTTTCTCCATTTTTATTACGAACCTGAAAAAAAATAAAAAATCAGGAAAAAACATTTTAACAATAACGCAAAGGAGAGGTAAAGAAAATCCCTGAGTGTATGTGGATAAAGCTTAAGCGGATATTATTATTTTTCATCAAATTGTAACTGTCTCGCCTGACTACATAGAAAGAAAATTCAATCATATACACACACACACACACACTCATTCCCTCTTAACAACTCTCCTTCTTCCTCTCACCCACTTACACGCTCATTGTGTGTGTTGCAGTTGATTGCAGGAAGTGTCAACATCATCGATAATGTTGTTTGATAATCGTAATGATGATGACGTTGCTGTTGATGCTGCCGAGGTTGCTGCATGGGTTGATGTTGCAGCTGTTGATGATGTTGGTGCTGGTGCTGCTACTGCTACTGCTGCATGTTTAACGTCAATTTGCTTTTAGCTTTTCATGATTTCCTTTAATCATTGCTGATACTCTTATATCCTTTTTTCTTTCTTTGTTTTTTTTCTGTTTTGTTTTTGCTTCCTTTATCCTTGAAACTGTTGAAAATACTCTTGGTTTTTTTTTTCGTTCATTTTGCACATCGATGACGTTGCATACTGTGTAAAATTTACTGCAGTTTTTTTTCGGTATTCTTCTTCTTCTGCACCATATACGTCTGTATTTATGAATCAAATTCTTTACTTTTTTTTCTGCGCTTTTAAAGAAATTGAAGCCCTAGAATTATGTACTTCATTTTAAGTTCAATTGTGTATAGAGGGTGTTTAAAAGACAATGCTGGAAAGGAAATATGAGCGTGTTTGATCAACAATGAATGAAATGATCAACTATAACAAACTGAAGAGTAAGTCATACAGAGCTAGGGCAGCTAGATATTTTAACTGAAAAATCAGTTCACTGAAACTGGATTGACTTAATCCATTAATGCCTAGCAGTGCCATATGGCAACTTGTCGCTGAGCCGTTCCTGAAGCAGGTTCAAAAACAATTTTTTCCTCAAGGTACTTTCTTAATCTATCTACTTTGCTACCCGGCCGTCCTTAATGGGTTCAAAAACAGAACAAATCTGTACATTTTTTTCCGACGGTTTTTTATATGTACAGGGTGACAATCGTAAAGTGACGCACACATTTCAGCAGTTATTTTCAAAAGGACGTACTTCCATTAAGTACAATTAAGTGTTAACATTGCTGAATATATAAGCATTCATTTGAACCCCACCTCATTCAATATAACCTCCTTTAGCCTGCACACATGCCTTCAATCGATCCGGAAATCGTAGGACTGTTCGCCGCAGGACTTCCTGATCAATTTCAGTCCAGGCTTTCTCTAATGAATTTGTCAACTACTCCAGACTGTGGTGTTGATATGCACAAGCCTTACTCTCTAAAATACTCCAAATAGAGTAGTCCATTGGATTCAAGTCTGGGGAGTATGGTGGCCATTCTTGAGATGTTATGAATCCAGAAAAATTGTCTTTTATCCATGTTTGCGTTAATTTTGCCATGTGGGAAGGTGCAGAATCTTGCTGGAAAGTCCGGTTTTCATTTCCAAATGTATCTTGGGCCCAGGGAAGAACATGTTCATTTAAAATGATCCGATAAACAACCTGGTCAATTTTAACACCCTCTTCAAAGAATATTAGAGGGGTTCTGGCATTAGCGGAAACTCCAGCCCATACCATAACGGAAGCTGGCTTGGTTGAAGTATTTTAGGGTATGTGTGGGCTCAAATAAAATCTTATTATCTCTAGAGTTTCAAATGAAGCATGGTCTTTTTTGATTCGACGTGATTGCGGACCAGTATGGCGGCTGCAAGTCTACGACCTCACCTTGAGAGAATAGTTTTATCAAAAACCAAGTCATCATAAAAGAACTGATAAAGCCTTTTTTTCCTATATTTTTTTTCGCTGAATATGAATCTTATATTATTTTTCACGGGAAATGTTATGTGTTTTCCCTAACCTCAAACAAGGCTGTTTTTCGGGTCTTACGCTTACCCAAGTCATCATAAAACGACTGGAAAAATATATTTTTGTGTAATTTCGGTTGATGAACATGAATCTAATATTAAATGTTACATGTTGTCCCTCACAACAAAAAATAAATTGTAAACACTTTGAAAAACTTTTAGAAATAATATTTTGGCATTTATCTCGGAGAGCAACTTAACGAGCGTCTGAGCTATCGAATTACTAATGAAAAATGAGGGGTGTTAAAAGCTACAGATAACGGTATTTAATTAAGTCAAATGTTAACGGTAAGTGCGAAAAAATGCCGTGAGTCTCATCATCCCAAGAGTCATTTTACCCCACCTTACGCTATATATTTTTCTTCGGCCAATTTTTTATGTTTCAAGTTGTATAGGAAGAAGATTTTTTTCAACCTTCTCGAGCCAAAATTTGTAACTCTCACTCTCTCTATACACAGCTGATCTACGCTATACCGTTTCAGGATTGAACTAGTATTTTGCCAGCATCTAAAGTTCAGTGGAAGTACCAATAATCGAAGACCTACCATCTTGTTTTCATGAAGGCGCTCACGTTTCGAGCTCAAATTTCACGACATGAATTTCATCCACAATCATACATTTCTTGACAGATTCGTAAGCCGAAGATTCAGATTCTTTACCGGTTTAGTGGTAGAAATAACAAAAAATAAACATTTTTTTTATTATTAAAAGTCGAAACAAAAAGCCGAACAATTATGCACTTATATACCTAGAGATGTGTTTAGGTGGTCTGAAGTAGAGTAAGTATATTCGGTTAGCTCATATACACGTGTATTTAAGACAATTTAAAATGTTATTGTAAGCCAAACTAAACTAACTAGTTCACACTAGCAGTTCAGGTTATTGATTTTAAAAGAATACTACATGGGATTCAAACACAAACAAAAAGTTATTTTTGGTGATATTAAAATTATTTGCGATAATTTTAATTATTAACAAAAAATATTTATAGTGGTTTGTTGGAGTTGAAAAAGTATTAGGATATTGGGAATTGATTATATTTTTCATTTATGCAATTTTAATACGCAATAATTTTTTATTTACATTTCCATTTATTGGGACTACAAGCTTTTTGTTGGATCACCTATTTTTTCAACTCGAGTAAAAATAAAGACTTCAATTCGATTTTCGACTACATTTCCGAGTTTTATACATTAAAATCAAGCAATCCTCATATTTTTATTGCTAAAGAATTGGCCTACTAGAGGGCTAAGGGTAAATGAGTAAAATTTTATAAAGCTCAACTAAAAACTTAAACTAATGTAAGTACAGTATATCTACTCTTAAATTTACGTCACCCTGTAACTTTCTATCTTGTCTGCCTGCAATCATTGAACAATATTTAACGATATACCATAATAATGGCGGCAATTTCCATCAAAAAAAAAAAAAAGAAAAGAAAAACAAAACATTTTTATTATTGTTTCAATAGTTTTCGAATCGATTTCGCTGTTCTCAACATCTTTTTTTTTTTTTTGTATTTTTCCTGCTTTCCTGCGTACATATTTATTTGCTTGAATACTTTCGCAATGATTTTGAAATTACGCTTGAATGAAAGCGCAAACGGAAATGCAATGATAGTGTATGCTGAGCGTAGTGGCAGCAGCAACAGCAGCAGCAATAGCAACAACGATACCAAAATGACATCCACATCCGATACTAGCAGCAACAGTAACAACGCCATATTGAGAAATAAAAGAAACATTCGAATGTTGCACGGTTATTTTATTTATTTTTTTTGTCGCCCGCGCCATGCGACACTTGCAGAGGATGCTTTGCAACGTTTGAAGAAAGAAGAAGAGCAGAGCATGTAGGTGCAGCAAGACGTGCCGAGTGCTGAAATAAGGTGCCAGTGATGACAATGATGAGCAAAAAATGCTGCATTTATTTATATATACGTATAGATGCACTTGTTGAGATGAAACTTCTTTTTCTTTTTTGTGCTTCCCCTCAACAACTTGTGTGCCCAAACTTAATGTTTAAATTATTTGAAACTTCTTTTTACTTTTTGTCCCCAGCAGCTTCTTCTTCTATCAGGTTTCTTCAGCAAAACTGTTTAGATTCTTTTTATAGCGCATAAATCTTGCAACTATAAACGCAGTTTAGCTCACTTTACTTTGGGTTCGTTGTTGTGTGCAGCTGTTGAGAAATAGTTTGGCCAGTTTTAGATAGTATCCTTTCAGCTTCTTCATTAATTTATTTATGTGAAATAAACGTGTTTGCCGCACGTTTAACATTTACTCAATTGGAAGTGAAAAATAATGGCGACAACTTTAGCAAAAATGCAGTTCAGGATTTGGGGTTAATGCGACAAATTGGTGAAACATTCAATGATTTTCCCTGTTAACAAATTACGATTAATTTTGAAGTAGTAAACAAAATAAACTTTAAATAGTTAAGAAATAACAGTCAGGTAATCCACAAAATATTAGGAACTGTTAGTGTTAGTCCGATACAAGTAACAACGACTAAATACTACATACTTTTTCGAGTACTGAGTACTTGTTGTACTCAGTGGCGGTTCTAGGATTTGATTTTGGAAGGAGGCGGTGGTCTGATTTTACTAAATTAAAAGATAAATATCAGACTCACTATCGACCAAAACTCAGACCTAGACCAAAAACTAGTGCAAAAATTTTATCAAATTCAGGTCAAAAATTAAAAGGTGACTGGAACAAAACTGAGACCAAAATTCAAACTAAAATCGGATAGAAATTTTGGCTGAAATTTCGACCAAATTTCAAATACTTTTTTCAGATCGAAGTTCAAACCAAGAAAAGAACCAAATCTAGATCAAAATGAAATCAAATTCTGATCAATATCTTGATTGTGACTTTTCTGATGGATTTATATTGTTAAATGATCTATTTTGAGAAAACAATGTGAAGGAAATTTTAATTTCCTTTGAGAAAAAATTTTGATGAAACAATTTGATACATCTCTATTTTTTGAGTCATTTTTGGTCGAAACAAAAACCCGGAAAAACATTAAATTAAGATAACAGCTGATTTGGATAGTACTTTAAACGAATTTTTAAAATATATATTCATATCACTATTAATATGGGCCTGGTGGTAAGTTTACGATTTCAAAAGTCCATAACCAAGCACTTCACTTTTATGAAAAATTAAATACGTTCGCGTACCGGGCAACAACCGGTTAAAAAAAAAAAACAATATTCAGACCACGAATTGGACCAAAATTCCAACAAAAATCGACCTAAATGAGATCAAATTCAGCTCAAAACTCATACTAAAAACCCAAAATTCAGACCGAATCAAAAAAAAAAAAAAAAAAAAATTAGACCACAACTCAGACCAATAGTTAGACAAAACTTTAGGCCAAAAGGACACCAAATACCGAACGAAAGTAACCCAAATTTCAGACCAAAAACTAGTGGGAATATGTGATAAATATTTACATCAAAAAATTTTAACTGAAATTAAACAAAAACTAGACCAAAATTCCAGACGAATTAGAGCAAATTTTAAAACAAAATTCAGACCGATTTCGGACCGAAATTCAGGCCAAAATAGTATCAAAATCAAGCCAATTCAAACGAAAATATTAACCACAACTCAAACTAAGAGTTAGATTAAAACTGATGCCAAAAAGACACGAAATACAAATTAAAAGCAAACCAAAATTTAGACCAGAAATCGAATCAAACACTGGTCTGCAAACGCTGGAAAGCAAATCAAAATTTAAACTCTAATCAAATTCAGATTAAAATTCAAACTAAAATAAAACAAAATTCTGATTTACAATCAAACCGGAATTCAATTCAAAAACGGAATATTTAAACCAATATCAGACTAAAATTCAGTACAAAATTCAATCCAAAAACTAGACCATTATCAAGCTTTCTAAAAGTAAGCTGGAATTGAAATTGTAGATTCAATGTAGTCTGAATGTATTTAATAACCAGTTGCACTGTAACGTGCATCGTATTGGCACGCTCAGCATGGCTGCCAATCAGAATTGATTCAAATATATGACCTAATTTTAATATTTATATTAAATTATTATTATTAAAATAAAATATAATATAAAATATTATTTTAAATCCTTATGTTTTTCGTTTGGTGAAAGTATTTGCTTTTCACTGCTGATGGCTTTTTTTTTGGAAAAATCTAAATATTTTTGATTTCTGAAAAATGACTGTATATTCTATAAGATTGTCGAGTTCTGGGAGAGGGCTTAAGCCCCTATATCCCCTTTCCCCCTCTGGATACGCTACTGGTTGTACTCGATACTTTTGTGCGAGTACTCATGAGAATATCGAGTTCATTGTGCGAGTATTTACACACTGTTTGCTTTGACAACACAGTTTAACCTTCGCCTTACCGAAGATTTTTTTTACATCGTTTACCAATGCCCACTCGGGTGATGGAAAGTTGAAATTCTGATACTTTGCACTCGTTTCAGCAATCAATTTAAATTTTTGGTTTAGTTTTAGTTTTGACACAAATTAACTCGTTATCAAATTTAGAATCAATGAACAGCAATTAGTAAATGATGATTTTCTAATGATATTTCATAAAATATATTATAATTGTAAATAAATGTAAAATCATACCAGTGCTACATTAAGAAGCGTGATTTAAGCAATGCAAACAAAAATTAATCCGATGTGTTCGTTAGAAAATTTAATAAAAATATTAAGACTCTGTTTAGGTTTGAGCATATTTTTGAATACTGCAACAAAAAATCAAGGCAAATATTTTTCCTTTTTTTTTAGATATAATCTATATATCTTAATTTCTAACATTTACAGTACATGGACACTCCATTAAATTTTTATCGGCTAAAGTCAAATTCAACTCCAATCACATCAAAAACTTTACTACTTGGATTGATAATGATACAATGAACGTTGAATTTACAACTGTTAAAGATGTGGTCTCCGGTTTCCGAACAACATTTGATTTTCAATTACGCCTTCCTGATTCGAAACGTTATCAAACTTTATTCTCCTATGATTTTGATGTGTGCGCAATACTTACACAATTAAATCGTGCAAGTATCATAAATACTTTGTATAGAAATGCTTTAAAATATAGTAATATAAAACAGAATTGTCCAATTGATGTGGTAAGTAGAATATTATATATCCAGTCAAGTAATTTTTCATTTACTTATTTGTTTTTCCATGCAGGGATTCTACTATATAAGGGGTTTGAATTTTCCGGCTCCTAGCATCCCATCTTATTTGAGTTCAGGGGATTATCGTGTTAATACCTATCATTATTATGGCAAGCGTAAATCGAAAAAGGAAGTCACAGTTGCACATTTTACAACCGATTTGAAATTAATTTAATATGCAAGAGTTTTCAAACACATTTCTGTACTTATCTAAAATTTTTCGGGAATAAATAAAAACTTTAAATCATAGATCTACTCCATTCATATGATCTTAAAATTTAAATTTCAAACCCCAAATTTCGTTTGGGGTTGGTATCCTTAGGAGCTCATTCCCCTTTTTAAAATAATAAATGCTGATAGAAAAAACCTATGCAGGACAAACCAATCGAGGTTCCAGATAAGGTAATTCACTTTCGTGGGACTTCTAGAGAGTCATGATATTTCCATATGCAGGTGATATCGACATAAACGTGCGGGTAGGCAATGCAGCTTTCCTCATGTTAAAGACAGAATATTTGTGGAGTAAATCTATTGGACTACCAGAAAAATCTTGTTGTGGCATCTTAGACAAAATATTATTGCACACGAACAATTACACTTTCGCTGTTGTCAAAGGTTCCGGTATTCTCAGATCCAGGTATTTGAGGACACTTATAAATGTTCCTGCCACTTCGCATCAACACTTTTTATCCTTTTTTTTCAGATCATAAATGGAGGACAATAAGCTAACTCACTGTTATCGTCGCTAAACATGCGATTCACAGCGATCTTGAAATCTCCCAATTTTTGAAAGTCGCACGATAGCTTGTTCACAAAGTTTGTCGAGAGTTGGGAGCCTCTGATGGCAATGTGGAAAGTGTTGCCAATCTCAAAAAACATGAGGCACGTTCAGACTATATTAGAGCATCACAGTTTGTGCAGCGAGTCCAGGGAATTATTGATGAAGACCCTTTAAAGTCCATATCGAGAGATCTTTAAGTTTCTGAGTGTACTGTCTACGAAGACATCAGGTACGAATCCTACGTGATGCGCAGAGGTCAGTTTATGTCGGCACAAACTCGAGAGCAGCGATTTATCATGACACAACGGCTTTTAAACAAGTTAAAACATCCTGATATGTTCTGATTTTTTTCGGACGAAAAAACTTCTAACCAGGATCAAAAATTAGCCGATGAAATGATAGGTGGCTACAGGCGCGGATACAAAGAGGGGGAAAATGGGGGAAATTTCCCCCTCAAACAATTTTCAAACGCTTAAAAATTTAATAAATTGAACAGACAAAAAGGTGAAAATAATTAGATATTATTGTTTTTAGTTATTACGGTTTACTTTCAATTATAAGAATAAGGAATCGTCTTTCTCATTAAACAACTTTTCTTCTCAATGGAAATGTGCTGAAATAATAATGATACCTAAACCAAATAAACCTGAAAACTCAGTGTCCTCATAGGTCTATAAGTTTGCTAACAATATTCTCGAAAGTATTTGAAAGAATACTCTTGAGTAGACTGCTAATAATCGTAATAAGCACGGCACTCCTTAGCAATATCATCGTATAGTGAATATTGTCACTGACTTTCTGGAATGCAAAAAATATTGCTCTGCCATATTTTTGGACATTCAGCAAGCCTTCGACAGAGTTTGGTATCTAGGGCTGTTATACAAATTAAAAAATTTACTTCCAGCTCCATTTCATTTGGTCTTAAAGTCCTATCTACATGAAAGATCATTCTATGTTAAAATAAATGATGAAACTTCGGCCATATGTCAAATAAAATCCGGAGTACCACAGCGCAGTGTTTTGGGTCCTGCTCTTTATTCAATTTTTACCTGCGACTTGCCTGAAACTGATGGTTTTTAGCGTCAAATAAATCTCCTACAGAAGCTAGTTCAGAAAAAGCTCGACAACACTCAACAATGGTTACTTCGTTGGAAAATAAAGCTAAGTACAGACAGGTCAGCAAATATCACGTTTTCATTAAGAGGAGGGGAATGTCCTCCATTAAATCTGAATGAATTGCTATCCCCAATCGTAACTGTGTTGAATATTTAGGACTACACCTTGATAAAAGATTAAATTGGAAAGAGAATTTGAAGGCTACACCTTGACATAAAAACAAAACGCAAGCACTGATTATTAGGTCCGAAATCAGAGCTGAGTCTTGAGAACAAACTATTACTTTATAAAACGATATTGAAACCAGTTCGGACATACGGAGTTCAATTGTGGGGTACCACTAGTAATTGAAACTTAGAAATACTACAACGCTATCAATCCAAAACACTGATATTCTTAGCTAAAACACCCTGGTTTGTAACTAACAACGCATTAAATATTCTAAAGGTAAAAGCTTTTGTATTCCCTGGCTTTGTTTTTTGTTATCACATTTGCCAGTACATAAAGAGTAATGTAGCTCAATATCATTTTGGGAGGATATTTTTTATATTTTCCCCCAGCTTCTATTTGCATATTTTTTGAAGTTTTAATAGTACTATTACATTTGATTTTTCTTTATTTTATGAATAGCTATACAGTTAACGTTCAATAACGTGAACATCCACTAACGTTAACAAATTTTTTCTTCCATTGACTATACTTAAACGTGAACAAAATCTTTTAAAATTCTATTAATTCTCGACCGATTATAAACCAATCTGAAACCGAAAACTGAATAAATGTTTCCTATGGTTAATATTTTCCACGATCTTTTACGTTGGAAACAGATCATAGAAATTGTGAAATGGTTTACTACAAAAACAGGTTTTCTCCAAAATACTTAATGTTCCAGTCCATCTTCATACGGCCATACCTCCGAAATTATTAGAAATCGAGATAAAGTTAATGATAAGCAGAAGTTAGTGATAAGCAGAAGATCCCTCAGAAGTTCCACGTGATATGCATAAAAAGTTTCCTGCAACTGTCATAGTTTTGGGAGTGGTGAGCAATAAAGGACAGGTCATGCTACCCCACTTTTTTCCTCAATGATATCGATTGAATGCTGTTGCCTGCATTTAGGTTTTCTAACAAGACTCTGCTCCTTCACACAAAGCTATGACGACGTAAGATTGAATGTCCGAGAATATGCATGATCACATAACCCCAAACAAGTGGCCACCTAGCTCCCCGGATCTTAACTTTTTGGACAACTACGTATGGAGCGTTGTTGAAAACGAGACCAATAATGACGTAAATGGACAAGGATCATTTGATGCATGGCATGTCAACGTTTCCGGCAGAGAATTGAAGCTATTATTTCCGCTGAAGGCGATTTTATCGAGAATTAAAAGCCTTAGTTTTCTTTAAAAATTTCATTAAAATCAAATAAGTTTTCTAAGAAATTTACAAATTTTAGTTTTAAAGGGACCCTTCCTTAGCGGTTCCCAAAGTATCATTTTTATCAGTTTAACCTTCAACTGATAGAATATCTCTGGAATTTGAATAATCAATTAATTTTTTTTTAACATCTTGAAAACTTTTTGAACTAAAGTAAATTTTTTCTTTTTTTTTAGTGTAATTTTACTTTTCGTATAACCGAAAAAATAGTGCGAAATGCAAAGCTGGTTTGATAACGTAAAAAAATATTTTTTTTTTAAAAATATCTCTAAAACTTTCCAGGATATTATGCAGAAATAAATGGATTATTTTTTAATTTTAAAATTCTATCAGATGAAAAATGGTTTTTTAAAAATACATGGCATAGAAAAGATTTGGGAGATTTGTAAATATGTATGCAAAATATAAAATCTTCGAAGCTTCTGAACTGTGAAACTTTGTATCTGAGAAACAACCGAAAATAGATAAAAATAATTCTCCAAACTTCTTCACGACCAGCAAGATTGTTTGAAATGAATCATAGTTTATAAAAATTGGTTCACCTAATGTCATCTAAACAGGCTGAAAATAAATACGAAGTAAAAAATGATAGCTAGCAAAAATGCATTAAAAAAATTTGAGTGCAAAAACGAAACAAAAATTTGCACTCTGCCAGCGTTATTCTACTTCGCCATCCCTTATTTTTGTTGTCAGGTGGCAAATCTTTGGAGTGACTCTTCGTATGTGGTAGCACCAGGCAAAAACACAGTAGGTGAGACTTAACTAAAAAGGAACTCCTGATATTTCCAGAAAAAAAGTAATAAGTTAAAATACTTTGCTTGAAGATTTTTCAAATTTTTTATTTATACGCAGAACATTACAAAATATTTAATGATCAAATTTTATACAAATTATCCTTTTTAAAGTGTTGCTTCCATCTCCAAATTAAGAATGAGCTCTTGATTATCGCTCTTATATTTCCCATAATGAATATAAAATTTAAAGCAGTATTCACCCCCAGACATAAATGGCGATATAAATGACGAATCCATTTTAAAATTATTTATAGTGATGCGCCCTTTCGATATCGGGCAGCCATTCAGAATGCGGGTGGACTTTATGAAATCAAAGACAACCCGCTTAAAAACCTCAGCCCTGCTTGAGTTCATAAAATTACAAAGTTCGGTATTGTGTGTAATCAGACTTCGATATTTCGTTTTATTCGATATACGAAATTCTCCATCGAACTTTAGGAAAATACTAGGTTTTAACTCCTTTACAATAAGCAAATCCAAGGATACTGCACCATTTGAAACATATGATGTAGCATGTGAAATATATTTGGGATTAAAATCTACTCGAAATTCATCAAATAAGATGGTGCGAGACTAAAAAATAAATATATAAAATAAAAATTGTAAGTCTGATGGATGATAGTACAAAAATAATCTGAAAATACTTACCGAAAATACTAAAAGGATTTTACCTGCAAAACATAGTAGCAGAGTCACTCTAGGCAAAGAATTCTTGATGGAGGTCATCATTTTTGAATTCTCTGAAGCGAAAACGATACTTTAGCTAACTGCTGCCAAGTTCATTTGAAATAATTTCATTTTAATGGATATGAATGTGGTAATGCTTTATTTAAACAGTGTTCAACATGAAGTGCAGCAATTAAATCTTTAAAAACTAAGCTCTAATCTTACTGCTCATTCCTCACTGATGGGGTTACAGTTTTACTTTCTATATTAATTCCCCCATAATCATAGACGATTTAGCAGAAGAAAATGAAAATATATTGATTTGAATGTCGTTTCATTGTTATGTCAGGCCTGGCCCAAAATTGTACGGTCATAGAACCACCGTCAGCTTTTAGCTATAAGAGAAATAACAAAGACTATGTTAGGACTGGTTATTAGAGATACGACATTTCAAATATTTTTTCAATTTAATTCCATTATGTTACAGAAACCAAATTACACTATATTCATTAGTTGCCTTTTTTAAATTCAAATTCGCTTAGTGAATTCAAACCAAATCTTAAATTCCTATATCAAGACAAACGTTAAAGTAAAAATTGTTAACCAGTGTTATTTATTATTCATGGTATAATATACATAGAAATTATATATTTTTTTCAATTATAAGTATTTAACATTATATAAATAATGCTATTTCAAATCATAGTAAATCAATGAAAATAATCGATATACAAAAATTATGCCATTAAGCCGAAAAAAAAATTGTGTAAAAACTATTTTTGGATTAAAGACCCGATCTTAATTCGGACCATTTACCGAATTAAGAAACGCTCAGTGAAAATATAATTTTCAAAGTACAGTATTCCCCGCACCCTTTATAAGCACCCTTTAAAATGTATGTGGTCGGGTGCTTATAAGCGGGGAATGCTTATTTGCAAGCCCAGCTTATATACAACTCCCATTTATACCAAGGATGTATGCCCAATATTTCTATGAAAAGCCAATCCAAAAATATGATTAACAAAAACAAAAGAAATACATTTGCTATTTTTTAAGAAGGAAAACATTGGCTCATATTAAGGAAGTAATAGTTGCTTTTGGAATGATTGTACATTAATGTTTACGCGTAATGGCACTGAGATCATATGTATATACTATACACTAGCTGACCCGGCAGACGTTGCTCTGCCCTTTCTACGAAGAAGCGGAAAAATTGAAGTTTATTTGAATGAAGAAGAATGAAGTTTCTTGACATTTAAAATTGAACATTGGTAATGACAATTCAAGTTTAAAGGACGTACGTTGAATTCGGTAAAAATTCTAGATTTAAAAATGAAGCATCAAAATTGGCATTTGTAAAACTATTTAATTTGCAGAAGAATATCAAATACCGTTCTAGAAGTTATATGTAATAACAAAAACTATTTAAAAATATGGACCCATTTGCTATTTATTATAAAAATAAAATTTATTATAGAATTTGTTACAGCGCCACCTATTGGATTTTAAGATAGCTAGGCAGCATTTTAAGATATTTCATAAAGTAGTTGAAATAATAGTAGAAAAAGAAATGAAAAAAGTAGTAGAAAATAGCAGCAAAAAAGTAGAAGAAAATAGTAGTGAAAAAGGTAGTAGGAAAAATAATAGAAAATAGTATTACAAATTGTTGTAAAGAAATAGTAAAAAGGTAGCAGAAAAAGTAGTAGAAAAATAATTAAAAATAGTAGTAGAAAACAGTAGAAACTAATAGTAGAAAATAAGAAAAAAGTAGTAGAAAAAATAGTAAAATAGTGGTAGACCATATTGGTAGAAAAGTAGTAGAAAATAAGAAGAAATTGTAGAAAAAATGAAGTGTAAAAGTAGTAGAAATAGTAGTAGAAAATAGTAGTAGAAATAGTAGTAGAAAATAAAAGTGGAGCATGGTGCCAAACCCACTAATCCAACAAACTGAAAGAGTTTAAATTTTAGTACCGTATCAAAATCGCCTCCTAAGATATCTCATAATGGAAATTCACCCCCTTTGTCAATCCCACCAATATTTTTGTTGTAGCATGGCATTGTCAATTCTCGTTATTGTACCAAATTTGTGTACTGTGCTATAAATGGTTCTTGAGATATACCCAAAAAACTATTAGGATTGTATGGGAGGTGCCACGCCCACTTTCCTAAAAGCTATTATAAATAGCTATGATTTATCCTCCCGCCTAAGAAAATATATTCTGGAAATATGACTTCAATCGGTCCAGTTGTTCAGAAGTTACACGATGTCATACACACAAAACTCTACGATTATGTACATATATGAAGATTTATGTCCATACTTATGTATGTATCTAATCTTAATTTAATATTTTAATTAAAAAAAAAATCAGTTATTTCGGACTGAATATTGAGTTTAAGTTAAAGTAGTGTGGTTCTATATCTTCAATTTCTTTCACAATTTTCCTCGGAAAATACTAATGGTGTCAAAAACTTCGCCTATTGACGGTATATTGCCTTCCAAAATATTCCTCACAAAACTTTTTTGAATGGGTGATTATAAACGAACTTATTTTTTGTGGGAAACTTGACAGATAGTATCATAATTTTAGTGCTAATAATCGGGTAGTGCTTATAAGTGGGGTGCATATAGCGAAATAAATTGTATACATTTTAAAGAGAAAAAGTAAATTGCACAAATTTTGGTGATACTAAACGGAGAATGCTTATATGTGGGGTGCTTATAAGCGGGGAATACTGTAATTCTATCTAAAATTGCAGTGAGCTCTCCATATCAAAACGATATTAGAGAAATGATCTCACTGAAGCGTATTTTGAGGTGAAAGTGGCATCAAACTAGAGCATCGCAAGATAAATCCGTTCTAAACAAAATAACTAACGCACGTTGAAATTTTTCTAAACAATTTCACGCATGTTCACACACGCAAATAAAATTTGGTACACATTTTCACTGAGTTTTCATGAGGTTATGGTCAAAAGTAACTTATACTCACGCATATTCACGTAGGAATTATAGAAACCAAATCATGCTCACGTGAAAATTATGTCACGTGCTTACAAGTGTCACGTAAAATTCTGTCACGCGCCCATCTCTACTAACAACATCATAACTTCGTTTGTTATTAGTTTCGTATGAGTGCAACAACAACGCGATTTCCGTTGTCAAATTTTCAATTCACCCTCGCTAAAGAAGTTTCACTTCTAAAAATTAATTAAGTTAAAACTCTTGATTTGAAGATTTTTGACAAACATTTTATTTAAATACACATTCATTTCTTTTAAAATTCACATTAAAAAAATGAAAAAATAACTGAAAAATTAGTAAAGACTTGCATCTACTTCAAAATTTATGATGAGTTCTTGATTATCGCTCTTATATTTCCCATAATGCATAAGAAATTTAAAGCGATATTCACCATTAGCAATGAATGCCGGTATGACTGATGAATTCAGTATCCAATTATTTATAGTAAAACGTCCTTTGGTTATAGGGCAACCATTCAGATACCGGGTTGACTTAAGAAAATCACTGACCATTCGCTTGAGAACCATAGCCTTGCTTGAGCTCATAAAAGTGCAAAAATCTGTAATATGTGTGATTAGACTACGATATTTCGTTTTATTTGATATACTATATTGTCCATCGAAATATAGGAAAACTCGAGGTTTTAAATCTTTTACAATAAACAAATCCACGTTTACTGCACCATTTGAAATATGTGATGTAACATTTGAAATATATTTCGGATTAAAATTTAAACGAATTTCATGAGCCAAAGAGACACGTGACTAAAAAATTTTTAAGTAGAATAAAAATTATAATTCTGTTAGATAATAATGGAAGAAGAATTCGCTTACCAGGGTTTTACCTGCAATTAGTAGTAGGAAAAATATTTGAGTCAATAAATTTTTGAAGGAAAGCATTGTTTTTAAATTTTCTACCTCGAAAGAGATACTACACTTGCAACTAACTGTTGAAAATTTCATTCATAATAATTTAATATTAATGCACATGAATATGGAAAAGGTTAACTTTTACACTGTTCAACATAAATGGAAATTAATGTAATATGGAAATTTTTGCATTTTGTCCAGTTCCTTTCTAGTTTCAAAAATGTCATAAACACAAGATGGAAAGCGTAGCCCAAATGTGGTCGAGCTTTAAATACCCTACTACTGCTATTATATGAAAATGACCCATGGAGAGTCTAGACCAACGGTTCTCAACTATTTCGTCCGAGTGCGAACGGCGAAGTGACAAGCTTTTCATAGGCAATTTTTATCTTTGGAGGTTTGCCATTACCAGACAAGAGCTGGTGCCATGTACAAAAATTTTGTATTCTCAATTTTTGATTTTTGACTGTGCCGAGCATTGAAGACTTCCTAGCAGTTCAGCACACTAACCACTAGGCTATGGTAACCACAGGTTTGAGGATAAATTTGTATGATATTACTAAAACCAGATTACTCTATCGATATTTAAAACTTTTGAGATTCCCTTTTAAATTTTCAGTTGAACCAGCTCTTAAATTTTCCTACAACGTAAAATGGAAAAATTTGAACCAGTGTTATTTAATTATTCAATTGGAATAATAATGCAAAACGTAGGCTCAATTTTTTTTCAATTATGAATACATTTTTAGTTTGTTATAATATTCTTTAAAATGAGTTAAAAGTTAATGAACTGAAGCAATAAAGCAAATTATCTATATACCATTAATAATACTAATCGATTCACATGTAAACAAGATGTAAACGCATCCTAAACGCAATAATTGTTTGCTTGTTTGTTCGCACACCACGCTTGTGTTCGATTTTTAAGTACAGAATCCTAGATAAAAATGATTTCGCTTAAATAATGGAAAATAACAGATTCATTGTAAAATCCATCCAATAACTGCTGGAAATGATCAAAACTTATAATTTCAACTTTTTTTTGCAAATGTATCCGCTAAACACAAATTTATTCATTTATTTTTACAACCTTTTTAACCTGCATTCGTCTGATAAGTTAAGTTTATCAGTAATCAATACTAATATTCGACCAAGTAGAATACAAAAAAGAAAAAGGCACTTCTAAATATGAGAAACCAACAGGCTCATCGTAAGATCTATTCAATGATTGCCCGAAACGATCTAAATTAATCGACAGCTGTCAGAAAACTTAGTCTGTTGACTCTAGGTCGAAAAGTTACATACCAAATTGCATGATTTTCTTACAACCATGTCCCAATTAAAAAAAATGCCGATCGACAAGCAGTGGCGGGTTCTAGGATTAGAGTTTGGGGGGGGGGGGGGGCGAGGCGGAGGGCATATTTCACTAAATTAAAGGATAAATATCGACCAAAACCCAGACCTAGACCGAAAACTACTGCTAAAACTTTATCAATGTTCACATAAAAAAACACAGACCAAAAATTCAAATATAACTTAAACAAAACTGAGACTAAAATTCAAACTAAAATCGGGTAAAAACTTAGTCGGAAATTTCGACCAAATTTCAAACTAAGATTCAAACACTTTTTTACGTCAAAGTTCAAACCAAGAAAAGGACCAAATTCAAATCGAAAATCTAGATCAAAATGAGACCAAATTCAGACCAAAACCTTGATTAAAAAAAAATATTCAGACCACGAATCGGACCAAAATTCCAATCGATCGAAATGAGGCCAAATTTCGACCAAAACTCAGACTAAAAACCCAAAATTCAGACCGAATCTAAACCAAAACCAGTTCAAAACTTACACCAAAATTCAGAAAAAAACTTTAGAGCAAAATTTCTACAACAACTCAGACTAATAGTTCAACAAAACTTTAGACCAAAAGGACGCCAAATACCGAACGAAGCAGCCAAAATTCAGACCAAAGATCTGATAAATATTCACATAAAAAAATTTTAATTCAAATACAGACCAAAACTTTAGACCGAACTCAGACAACAAATTAAACAAAAAGCAGACCAAAATTCCTGCCGAATTCAGACCAAAATTTAAAACGAAATTCAAACCGATTTCGCACCGAAATTCAGACCAAACTCATATCAAAATCAAGCCAATTTCGACCATAACTCAATATAAGAGATAGATTTAAACTGAGGTTAAAAGGACGCCAAATACGAAATTTAGACTAGAAATCAGATTATACGCTGAGCAAACGCTGGTCTGAGCGAAATTTGGTCCACAATTTAGACTAAGAGTTACACCAAAACTCAGACCAGAAGGACCGAAAGCAAATCGAAATTTTAACCAAACACGGATTAAAACCCAAAGCAAATTCAAACCTAAAATCAAAACAAAATTCTGACATACAATCAAGCCAGAATTCGGATCAAAAACTGACAAAAACGTGAAAATTAAACCAAATATCAGACTAAAATTCAGTGCAAAATTCAACCCAAAAACTAGACCATTATCAGAGCTGTAAAAGATTGCAGTCTTTTTAAGGTTGAAGTCAACAGACTTCTAAAAAAAATGATTGCAATATTCTTGTCTTTTTGTGAATGCAGAATTAAGACTGTAAAGTCACAAGTCATATTGAAGTCAATGACTTATCCTTCATTTTTAAAGTAATTTTTTTGAAGTCATGAATGATCAGTCTCTTATTTGCAGTCCTGATCTCTACAAAATATTAATTGACTTGAAGTCATTCATTTTGAAGTCATTTAGAGTCAATTGAAGTCATTTGAAGTCAATTGACTTCAATTTATTTCAATAAAGTAATATTACTGATGCTTTTAGCACGTATTATACCTAACTCTTATCTAAAATATACAAAAATTTACAATTCATTGGCTGAAAATTAAAGTTTCTACAAGCATTTATGTAAAGTATGTGCTCTCAACAGTGCCCTTTCTTGAATTTTGCCATATATATATGGAAAATTGGGGTTAATCGAGAAAAATCATTAGGATATTCAGATTCTATAGAAAATGTTACTATAGGAAAAGTTATCACTATTCATTGTGGTGAAAGTTTTTGTAAATTTGTGGAGTAGTGTATTTATACAACTTATAAATACTATATATTTTTATCATTCAATAATAGACTTCACTCAGTGAAGGTGAAGTCGCAATTGACTGCAAGATTTCAAACCAATTCGAAATCATGACTGTGACTTCAATCCAATTTGAAGTCATGACTGTCACTTCAAACCAATTTGAAGTCATGATTGTGACTTCAAGTATAATGTGAAATCATGTGAGTGATTGTGACTTATTTGCCTTAAAGTCTCAAATTGATTGTTATAATCAATGAGCAGTCATTGACTTCAAAAAGACAGGTGACTTAATTTTTTAAAGTCATAAGTCTCGAATGAAATCAAAGACTGTAATCAGAAAACGTAATTAATGTCTAGTGACTTCAATGAATGCAGCTCGAAATGACTGCAATCTTTTACAACTCTGACCATTATAAAGTTTTCTAGAAGTAAAACATCTATAAACTGGCGCTGAAATGCTAGATTTTATGTAGTCCGAGTGTATTAACCTTTAGCTGTGGAGGTGGTGGTAAATTTTATCCCACCTTGTGAAATAAAGTGCTGTGCACTTTGTTGAACTTAAAAAATAAAGTTTTAAAATTTTAGATTTATTTTGATTAAAAATGTTATTAGCTTGTTTTCAAAGAACAAATAATTATCAAAAAACCTTTTTTTTACTAAAATTTTTTAGTAAAGTTAAAAGGTAAAAAATTTACCTCCATAGTTAAAGGTTAAACCCTCATAGCCCCCGATTTTTTATGTAATTCGACCAAGTCAATCGACAAGTTCTATAGTGTATGGCCGCTATTAGAATTAATGTTTAGTGTGACATTTTCTTGAAAAAATTCCGAGCAATGTCGGCGTAGACTCGTACAATTATTTATGCAAAAATATTTTTAAAAAATATATAATTTGAAGTGTAAATTCATTTTTCAAAAATCTACCAAATCTATAATAAATTATTTAGAGTATCTTCAGTACAATCGCTCAACAATGCAGACAAAAAGAGTTTTTCAAATATTAGTACTAATATTTTTAATAGCACCCGCAGCACCTAAAAAAGTTTGTATTTTTTACTAATCAAATCCTTCAAAATGTGCATGATTAATTAAATTGTTTTTTTTTTATTATTAGAAATTCAAAGGCCTATTTTTTCGTGATATTGAAAAAAACTTTAATCCTAAATATCTTGATGATTTCACAACAAATATCAGCAAAGATCATCGTTCAATAAATTTAACATTATTTCTAAAAAAGGCAAGTCCTGTAGATTTCTGGATGAAAGTTGGCATTGCGCACAGGATTTCGAAAAAATTTCGATCCATATTTTCATATAATATAAATCTGTGTAGCGTTTTGGGCATGGAATTGAATAAATTAAGTTTGGTACATTTATGGTTGGATAATCTTTTGAAATATAGCAATATGCCACGTGAATGTCCATGGAAAGAAGTAAGTCCCTATTTACATATTATTATTATTGAAATGATCAATAATATTTTTTTTTATATCTTTGTTTTTTTTTTGTAGGGTATAGTTTATTGGCATAATTTGCGTCCGGAGAAGAATAGTATCCCAGAAGTAGTTCTAAGTGGATTTTATCGAATAAATGCTTTATTTTATTTGCGAGATTTACAAAATGAATTATACACAAATTTGTCAATGTTAGTTGATATTAAAATGAAGTAAAGTTTTTTTGTGAACAGTTTAAAAAACAAAATTTTTTGTTATTTTAATTTATATAGAAGTGTTTTCTTTTCTGACAGAATTTTTCTGGTTATCGCTCTCGTATCTGGGGGCCTTGGGGGCGGAGGACACAAGGTAAAGTATGTGGCCGGCTCAGGAGAGTCCACATTCGGTTCTTGCGCTTCTCCGTTTTAAGTCGACACACGGACTCCTCGTGGCGCCCCCTGAATAGCGATTTGACACCCGTCAGTGAGCTAACTAATGAGTGCGGCGGGTTTCTCCGTGACCTTAAATGAAAAACAATCCCCAGTGAATCCCATAAAAAAGCTTCGGATAACGGACTCCCCTAATGTTGACGACCCCCGCAAATGCCCAAAGGACTACGAATTACGGATATGCGCCTGGAATGTCCGTTCGCTCGGACCACTTCTGTGCCTGGCTCCAACAACGCAGCGAAACATGTACGTACCAGTGCACAGAGAAAGCTGAATATCAAAAAACTGCAATCATAACGGACAGCCGACTCCTTCGCTAATCGACTCTTACTCCTTGTTTCCCAAAATACCCCTCAACTTGATGATATATGCGCGCAGTGGACACACAATTCCGGTTCTATACGTACAGTGCCGAAGAGGTGCTAGGCTACCGTCGACAGAGAAAATGTGGTACGACCAAGAGTGTCGCGATGCTACTAAAGCCAAAAATTCAATATACCGAGCCACCCTGCAGTCAGTTTCAAAGTGAGTTGCTAAGGAGTGATACAAAGAGTTGAGGATGGAGGAGAAACGTCTTTTCAGGTACAAGAAAAGAGACGGCAGAAAGTGAGTGCGACGTGAGTGAGACGATATCTAGATGCTTGAAGACAGGAATGAGATTCGAAAATTCTTCAAAAAAATAAGACGCCTGACTAACGGTTTGAAGACCGACGCCTCTTCCTGGAAGGAAGAGGCGTCTCGCAGCTGATTAATGATGATGACGGTAACAATCCCACCACTGGCGAAGCTGTTCCGGAAACCCCAATTATTGACGGCGTTGAAGTTCCGCCGCCTGACTATGACGAGGTCTTAACAGCCATCGCTCGGCTGAAAAACAAAAAGGCCGCGGGTGTAGATGGCCTGCCTACTGAGTTGTTTAAAACCGTAGGTGAAGAGCTCACAAAACGCATGCACGAACTTTTATACAGAATATGGTCGGATAAAAGCATGTCCAGTGATTGAAACCTCAGTGTACTCTGCCCAATCCACAAGAAAGGTGATTCCACGATCCGCGCCAACTGCCGTGGGATAAGCCTTCTTAACATCGCATGTAAGGTTCTATCGAGCGTACTGTGTAAAAGACTGAAGCCCATCGTCAACAAACTGATTGGACCTTATCAGTGTGGCTTCAGGTATGGTAAATCCACCATCGACTAGATATTCACTCTACGCCAAATCCTAAAAAATACCCTAGAAAAACCAATCGAAACACTACATCTATTCGTTGATTACAAAGCCGCCTTCCACAGTACGATTAAAGATCACCTATACGCCGCAATGCCTAGTTTTAGTATTCCTGCAAAGCTCATTCGTCTTTGCAAAATGGCACTGACCGGCACCACCAGCGCAATGAAAATTTGGATTGGACTGACGTCTTCGCACCATTTGGATATCAAAAGAGGTTTCAGACAAGGTGATTCACTATCGTGTGACTTCTTTAATCTAATACTGGAGAAAAAAATTCGAGCTGCGAACATTGACATCTCTGGCACTAAGTTTCACAAGAGTGTCATGTTGCTGGCATACGCTGATAATATTGATATATTGCCACCAATGCGCGAGCAGTCGGTGCACCATTCTCCAACTTAGAAAGGGAGTCTCGTCGAGTGGGTTTAGTGGTGAACGAGGACAAAACGAAATACCTTGTGTCAACAAACAAAGAGTCACGGTGTCTTGGAAAAAATGTCACTGTTGACAATTACAAACTCGAAGCCGTCAAGGATTTAGTTTATCCAGCATCAACACCAACAATAATGTCAGCCTTGAGATCAAGCGAAGAATAGCTCTTACCAACAGGTGTTACTACAGGCTCAGTAGGCAATTGAGAAGTAGGGTCCTCTCTCCACGTACGAAAAAAACGCTCTTCAAGTCACTCATCCTTCCCGTCCTAATGTATGGCGCTGAGACGTGGACATTAACCACCAACGATGAGAGGCTGTTGGGAGCGTTCGAGAGAAAGATACTTCGCAAGATCTATGGTCCTGTGTGCGTGGACGACGTGTATTGTATAAGATGGAACCATGAGCTGTATGAGCTGTACGCCAACATTGTCGTGGTCAAACACAAACCAGCGGCTTATATGGTTGGGTCATGTTGAGCCAATGGAAGAAAGAACTTCGGCTGGAAGGGTGTTTTATTCGATCCACGGAGGTGGAACGCGCAGAAGAGGACGACCTAATCTCCGTTGGAAAGACCAGGTACACGGGGATATGACTGCACTTGGCCTTGCTAACTGGCGACGGCGCGCGCATTGCAGAAGCAACTGGCGAGGCTTTATAGAGGCGGCCAAGACCGATCATCGGTTGTAGAGCCAACTAATTAACTAAGTAAGTAACGCTCTCGCAGGCAAACTTCATTCACTCGAAGTTATAAACAGCTGGTATTCTGACTGTGTACTCTGGCCTCTGAGATAATTTTTCTATTATTCAACTTGTTGGACGAGTCGATGGAGCCTTAATACATCTAAATTTTGTGAGAATTTTGCTTTAAATTCAGTCTGATATTCGGTCCGAATTTTGGTCCGATTTTTGGTAAGAACTTTTTTCATTTCGGTCTGAGTTACGGTGTGATTTTTTTTTAATACTTCAATTCATCCTAGATTGTCAATATGGGTATCAAATAAATAAAGAGAATCTCCACAAATAATAAAAAAAAGTTATTTTGATTTGTCAATATAGAAAATTTTAAAAATTCGTTTTTTAAATCTTATTCCATAATATCCTTGAAGTTCTCTAATAAATTTGTTTCAAACAAATATATATATGTATGTTTTATAATTTTAGCTTTACTGGTTCCGGATAATACAAATCTTAAATTTAAACTATGTACGAATGTCCCATTGACATTTTATCTTGGAAGACCGATAAGTTTTCAAATATACTCTTCAGCTCTATGCTTGTTTCAATATTTGTAAATAATTTTTTATTTATGCATTACTTGCACATTTCCTTATTTCTAACTATATCCAATTATTTTTAGTTATTTTTTTTTGTGTTAAATATACATTTATATATATTAGACAAATAATTTTCTCATTTAGGTGCTCCAGAATTAATGAGCTGAAACAACCAAAACAATATAATTTACTGTGAAAGAAATTAACGAAATATGGATGCAAAAGTGAAAATTTTATCATCACATAAAGACAAAAAAAAGTTATGTTGAATAAAATAATATATATTTTATTAACCATAAATTTATTAGTACTAGTGGAGGAAGTTATTGCAAGAAAGGTTTCATCAATATACTACAACTACTTAATTATACCTATATATTGATTAATTAATTTTTGCATATTTTCTTTTTTTCAGAAATTTAAAACCCTCACATATCATGAGATCGTGTTCAAATGTTCACCTACATACATTGACAATTGCTCAGCGGCCCTTAGCAAGAATCATCTATCAGCGAATTTGACAATGCATGTAAAAAAAGAGAACCCTGTAGATTTTTGGGCGCAAATTGGCATTATGCATAAAGAACCAATCACAGAAACATTTCGCAGCATATTCTCATATGATCTAAATATATGCAGTATTCTGGGTAAACAATTGAATCGTTTCAATTTATTGCATTTATGGTTGAATAATCTATTGAAATATAGTAATATGCCGAAAGTATGCCCCTGGAAAGAGGTTGGCATCATCAGCTATGTTTATACCATATTGTATTCATTAATAATTTTATATATTTATAGGGTTTGATATATTGGTACAATTTACGACCAGAAAAGGATAGTATACCTGAATTTATACTAAGCGGATTTTATCGCATAAATGCTTTATTTTATTTTCGTGATTTAAATAAAACGTTATATACTAATCTCTCAATGTTGGTGGATATTAAAATGAAGTGATATAAATAAAATTTGGTTTAAATTATGTATATATGAAAATAAAAATACATTTCCTTCATATACTAACCCAGGAAATTTTTTTTTTTTTTTTTGATTCACTTTGACTATTCCAAGCAAGCGAAATGCTGATCTTAGGTTCAGCAACTTTCATCTCAAGTTAATATACATAGTTACACCTGAAGACAGTACTCTACTAAGCTTACTCTGTGCTCTGAAACCGAACTGAAGTGTGGATCTATAACTTTCAAACTCTACAAACATTTATAGCTAATTTTGAATTTCCCTAAATCTCTAAATACGAATAATACCAGTCTTAATCTGCTCCAAATATCAATTTCATATTTTTATCATCCACAAACAATTTTCGAAACTGTAAATGGGCTGAATTGAATGGTGTTAGAGTTTATATACTTGCTTTTGTTGTATACTTGTTATATAAAGGTTTTGAGTAATAAAAAATATATACATATACAGGGTGACAATTGTTAAGTGACGCAAGTTTAATACTCTGCAGCAAGCTTTGCCATTTACCGTTACTTTAATTTAAAAAGCAAATTCATTCATCATTGGCTTTGCTTTTAATTTCATTTGAATTTTTGTTATTACATTTTGAAATTTCCATAAAAATGGACAAGGAAAATATTCGTCGTGAAATTATGAAATTTCATTTGGCAAATTATAGTAGACGTCAAATTGCAAAGGCTTTAAATTTGTCAAGTCGTACGGTAGACCGAGCTATTATTCGATATAATGAAACTGGGTGTTTTGGAGATAGAGACCGGGGAAAATTTTCAACAGTTGCCACTACTGGTTTAACAGAAAAAATTCGTAAACGAATCAAGCGAAATCCAAGGCGCTCAATGAGAAAAATCGCTAAGGAAGTGGGAGTAAACCGTGAAACAGTGCGAATCATTGCAAAATCAAAGCTTAATCTTAAGCCGTACGAGCTCCGAAAAGCTCAAGATCTGACACAAAAAAAGAAAGATTTGCGACTGCAAAGATGCAAGGCGTTGCTACGCTCCTCCGTGTTAAAAAATGTTGAAAATATCTTGTTTACAGATGAAAAAATTTTCACGGTTGAACAACATTTCAATGCGCAAAATGACCGAATGTGGCTAACATCATCATCGCAACAAAATAGGACTGTTGACCAGCTTCCGTTATGGTATGGGCTGGAGTTTCCGCTAATGCCAGAACCCCTCTAATATTCGTTGAAGAGGGTGTTAAAATTGACCAGGTTGTTTATCGGATCATTTTAAATGAACATGTTCTTCCCTGGGCCCAAGATACATTTGGAAATGAAAACCGGACTTTCCAGCAAGATTCTGCACCTTCCCACATGGCAAAATTAACGCAAACATGGATAAAAGACAATTTTTCTGGATTCATAACATCTCAAGAATGGCCACCATACTCCCCAGACTTGAATCCAATGGACTACTCTATTTGGAGTATTTTAGAGAGTAAGGCTTGTGCATCTCAACACCACAGTCTGGAGTCCCTGACAAATTCATTAGAGAAAGCCTGGACTGAAATTGATCAGGAAGTCCTGCGGCGAACAGTCCTACGATTTCCGGATCGATTGAAGGCATGTGTGCAGGCTAAAGGAGGTTATATTGAATGAGGTGGGGTTCAAATGAATGCTTATATATTCAGCAATGTTAACACTTAATTGTACTTAATGAAATTACGTCCTTTTGAAAATAACTGCTGAAATGTGTGCGTCACTTTACGACTGTCACCCTGTATATAGCATTTGTTTGCCTGAATTTTTGTATAGATCAAAAAAAAATATTTTTCACTCACAATCGAACATTTCTCAATAAAAGATCTCCAAAATAATAATTTTCTTATGTCTCAATTACTTCGTCCTTATATCCTGTTGAAGACATGGATTTAATAGTTTTGTGATGCGTCTAATGTGCGGCGTACTTCATTTTTTTTCTTTATAAATTTTTGAATTGTGGCAACTCCAGAGCCCAAATATGTAAAAATGTATAGTATTACTACTTTTTTTTTTGAATTTATGTAATTATAGGTACCGATAAGTATATACGAATTTGATATTATTCATTCTTTTTGGAATCTTACAAGCGTTAAGTCGCATTCTCTCTTAATTTCTTACTTGAATTTTCTTTCATATATAAAATTATTTCTACCATTTAAAATTTGTTCGTGTACTGAATTTATTCACAATTAATAAATTATAATTGAAAATTGTTCCTGAACAATTACATTCAACTCGCGCAGTTTTCATTTATCTCATCGAGCCTAAAAGGCCTTTCGGAGCGTTGACTAGTCAGCTGTAGGCGCTTCCTCACCGTATGACACACCATTACGTTTTTAACATTCCATGTCATTGGAAAAAATCACTACGTTTTACAATCGTTTTAGAGTGCTTCGAAAGACCTCTCACGAGATTTTTGCGTCAGCAGTTCCTTCGCTTTTTTCCACTGCCCTGGTCTACAATATTCTTCTTCTTCTTTTCGAAATGCTTCAATAGACCTCTCACGAAATCTTTGCGTCAGCACACTCAAAAAAAAAGTGCAATGTAAAATTGATATTTTTGTAATGTTATTTTCAATGTAAAAACAAAAATGTTAGTTTTACGGCAAAAAATATCAGACTGATCTGTTTTGTGTTGTATTAACATTAAAACAATCATATTGATAATAATTCGTTGTACATTGTAATGTCGAATTATAATGTTAAAATTACATTAAAAATGTTCGCATTACTTAATACGTTTTTCATGTAAAATCGATATTATTCTGTGTAAATTTAACATTCCAAATGTAAACAGGCTACTATAGCATTGAAAATTAAGACTGGTAATACTTTTTGAATAAGTATAACATAAAAAATTTAAACTGACAAAACTTTTTAATTGTGAAATAGTTTTGCGTTTCGTCGGGTGAGAGTGAACGTATATATTTATTTGCAGTCACAATAATAATTTAAATAAAAACAGTGTGAAAAATAAATTGTGAAAAAGTATTCAAATAATAATTAAAGAGAATACACACGTAGAATTAAAGGATGAGTTCACTGTATAATATTGAAAAGCTTGAAGAAAGTAATTTCGACAAATGGAAGGTGCACATTCGATGCGCTCTTATTAGCTTGGATTTGTGGGGCTATGTAGATGAGTCGATACAGAAACCAATGAGAAAAGCCGAGGATAGCAGTGCAGACTCCACAGACTGAAAAGCAAAGGACCAAAAGGCGCTGTCAACAATTTTATTAAGCATGAAACGATTACAGTTGGGATACATAAAAAACTTGAAAGCCTCTAGGGAAGCATGGATTATCCTGCAACAGAAATTTTGCCCACAAAGTCCTGCAAGGAGAGTCTTGTTATTCCGAAAGCTGCTTGCTGTCAAATAACCAGATAAACTTCCATGGCTGTTCATATACGAAATTTTTCGGATATTGTAGAGAATTTGGTGAAAGTTGAAATTTTCATTCCAGACTAATTATCCTGTTAAGCGAAGCTTAAACGAATTTTGTGATTGCTATTAAGTCGCGTGATGTTTTGTCGGAATTGAATGCTTTGAAAATAAAACTGATGGAAGAACGGCGCCACAATCATTATGAAATTCAAGGTGACGAGCGCGCGTCTGTAACGAGAGAAAAGGAAATGTTGGGAAGTCGAAGGATCTGAAATGCTAGAACTGTGAGCAGGTAGAACATTTTGCCTGAGAATGCAAACAGCGTCAGGAGAGTTGCAGCGTAGCACGTGAGTTTTCGACAACGGTTCGACGAGTCATTTATGTTGTGACAAAAACTTGTATGACAGTATGAGGTAAAAATTGAATTGGCCAGTGATTTTGTTATTTTTTCAAAAGACATCGGAGATTTTTATTTAAAACTACATTTGGTGATGAAGTCTTATTTAGGAAGGTTCTATATGTTCCACAACTCAAATTTAATTTAATCTCAGTTAGTAAAATGGTGGAAAATAAGGTAGTTTGTCATTGGCGAATGGTAATTATACTATCTTGAGTGGTAAGAGTCATGGTCAGTTGTTTATATGACATGGCGAAAATATCGTAGAAATGTCAATTGAAAATTGTTGCTTAATTTCTAATAATGAGCTTTTATTACGGCATCAACGTTATGGTCATCTTAACGCAAGTAACTTTTCTGAGCTGATGAAGAAATTGATACAGGGTTTAAGAAATTTACAGGGCCAGCTATAGAGCGAAAGAAACGCTTGAGATTGTATTAATATCTGCGGTCCAATGAGCGTTGCTTCATGTGGCGGTGCACGTTATTTTGTGTTGTTCACTGATAATCACTCGCGAACTTTTCGCTGCAGATCCTTTATTTTAAAGAAAAGTAGATCAAAATTTCAATCGAAAGGGATTGAATGTGTGTTGACTGGATACTCTTCAGAATCGAAAGCTTATCGATTGTATGACACAAAAATGGGAAAATTGTATAAGAGTTGTGACGTGAAATTTTTGAAAAATTTGTACAATTTATTACATATTCGCAAACCGACGAACGACGGAGAAAACAATGAAATTGTTTTAGAGAACAAGTAGATGTTATAAATAATAACAATAAAGAGGATAAAATATCCAGAAAAAGTGGTTGAAGTACCTGGCGCCGGGAATGTGAATTATAAAGTTCTTAGATCTGGGAAAATGATGTTCAATAGTTACTTGGGTAATGACGATAAGCTATTTTCCGCTAACGGTGGAAGTGGTAATGTCACAAAATGATCATCAAATGTGGTTAAAATAAATGCGAATGGAATTTGATTCGCTTATGTTAAAAGAGGCATGAAATTTAGTTGATAAACCACAGACTATTCATACAATTAAATGTAAATAGATTTTTTTGCTATCAGAATGGCAAAATTGATAGATACAAATCGAGGTTGGTTGCAAGGGGTTATGGTCAGAAGTATGGAATAAACTACTCTGAAATATTTTCTCCCGTTACACGATATTTCGCGGAGCGCATGACACTAGCATTAGCGGCAGAACTTAAGCTACACGTATACCAACTTGACGTCACAACAGCTTACTTAAACGGCGATATTGATACGGATATATATATGGAACAGCCAGAACTATTCGTAGATTACAAATTTCGAATTAAGGTCTAACGAGGGAATGGAAAACATTCTAACCACTACCAGAGTTCCTAGAGGGAATGACCAAATTGAAACGAGTGAATCGCACAATCACAGGCGTAGTTACAAAACTCTCAGCGGAATAGCCAACCTACTTATTGGTACAAGCACGAAAAGCGCGTAACAGCAACCGACATCGATCCACGAACATACACCGTTTGAAGCTTTGTTGGGCATAAAAATGAGGTGCGGCAACAATTTGGAAAGTGTGCCGGGATTACTTAACCAGCAGTTAGCGCAAGAGTTCGATGAAGAAAGTGAGGCGCTATGAAAAGACGCTCGACAGAAAATTCAAGCAGCCCTCGGATACTCATTGGCTTATCGTATCGCTATCAAAGGAACTCAGTTTGTAGCCGGCAAGAGATTGTCCGAGTTCACAGGTCCTTATGAAGTAACCAGAGTAAAGCGAAACGGGTGATATGGCGTAAGAGAAGCTGCCATGGGGCGGGTAATAAGTCGGATGGTCGGTTGTAGTTGGCAAAGAAAAACTGATTACTTCATTGTTATCAGAGAAATGATAAGGTGCAAAGATTTCGTGTTGAGTAGTGTAATTTGTCTCTTCAAACGAGTATTCGATACAAGTATGTTCATACTTAATACTTTTTCCCTTCATTTTCGGTGGCACCTACATTTTTATTCAATACAATTAATGAGTAAAAATATCGGTACTATGAGGGCATCGAATCAACTCTAATCACATCCCTTAACCCAAGGCTACCCACATTTTTGTACAGAATTACATTAACCCTTAAACGTCCAGTACTTCCGATTTCAATTAATAACATACCTATAGGTAGTATTTGTGTTTTCAACCAACGTTTGTTCTACGCGTTTTCAAATAAATTAGTTTAAAGTACCGTAATTTCGATTTACATGGCTGACCTCTGTAGTAACCTTTAGGGACTATCTGGAGAATAAATTAAGACATAACATATATGTAATAGTTTTCCAAAACAATTATTTAGTGTTAACTCATACCGATTGGCACAAATTTTTCATCGTGGGAATATAATTGTTATATAAAGATTTGAAAGATTTTGAGAATTCAGGTTAAATGGAAAGTGCACCGCCCTTTTTTCCAATCCCACCCACACTTTTCTCGTAACTTGGTTTTGTCAACCAACGCCGATGCACACCATAATACATCCAAAAAAGCCACGCCTACTTATCCAAATCACTTCATATGCGCTTACGTTCTTACCTAGAAAGCACGCGCACGTGCATATGCAATTTGGTTAAGATGAAATTAAAATCCTGGGAAAATATCGAAAATGGAGACACTTAATTTCAGTTTTATATACAAATTAGTTTCGTGCAAAAAAAAAAAAAAAAAAAAAAAATTACATTTCAAAATAATATATAAAATTATTGCAAAACTGCATCACTACTGAAAAACAAAAAATATATTTATGATAAATTTTTATAGAAATCTTCAGGCAGCGCAAATTGATCCGGTGAAAATTCTGTACGATATTTACGTAGATAATTTAGCAAGGTTTTTTCCACTTCTTTGGTTGTGCCTAGGTCATTCATATAACGTATCATTAAATTCCGGCGGGTAGTGCGATCTGTGTCTTGATTCTACAATAACAAAAAAACGTTGGGAAAAAAGTATGAAATAGTTAACTATTTGCGTATGAAAATTTCGACCATAAAGCCTGTCATTATAATCTCACAAAAAAATTTGTTTATATCAATAGAAATCATAAAAGCATTTTGTAGATACTCAAAGTATTGTTATTATAAATATATTGCCTTCCCCACTGAAGAATCAATCTATAATCTGATCCAATAAAATTGAAATAGGCATGATTATGTATATGATATCTTACCACACTCATAACGTCATGAGCCGTTTCCATGCATAAATCTTTAATAGCAGCTCGCAAAACATTAAATTTACGATGCGTTATTAACTCAGTCCAGGGTTCTTGAAAGAAATCAAGAAAACTATCGATTTCTTTTAGATACCAGCGTGATCGTAAATCATTTAGAAGAGCCTGATGTTTTCCAACAAAATACATCAGAAAATCGAAGGGAATTCGCTTAAAATTAAGAACATAGTAGAAAAAATTGTAAATTTCTCAGCAATTTGGTTTTTAAACAAATTTATCATATACAAACCTGTTGTGTAACACACACAAATTCCTCAACAATTGAGTGCTCATTCAATCGAATGCGACAAAAAGTATAATTTTTATAGGTAACCAATCTGGTGCTGTATTCATTTGAAAGGTGATGAGCCAAGTAAGGTTTAGGTAATGTGATTTTTACAAATTTATAGCCCATGGGAAGTTGTGCTTGAAAATACGTAGGGCTCCGATATCTTGCACCGATGTCTTTATCGGTCTCCAAGTTTAGTCCGAGTATTTGTACCACCTAAATTCAAATATTTGTAACGCAATTAGTTTATATCTACATAGGGACAAGAAGATATGAAGAACTTATTGATTTTCAAATACCAACCTTCTTTGAAGTCTCACTAGAACTAACATATCTATATTGATAATTTGGTTCGACTCTTCGCTGTATGATACTTCCCAATGCGAAAATGTTTGGTTCACTCGTTCTAAAGCATTCATCAACTAAAATGCGTCCTTCATTTAATTCTATCCCAGCTGCCTTGAGTACTACAAGCGAAAAAAAAAATAAAAATATAAATGGCTGCATTCACGACACTCATCAATTGTTAAACAGTTGCAGCTCATCAATTTGCATGTCGTGAACATGCTGCTACTTTTTAGCCTTAACTATTCTATTGTGAATAGTATTTTACTATTTTTAGTCTTTAACAAAACCAAAAACTTAAATAATGAATATAAATAATTTAATGTTTGTTTTTGCAAAGTATGTTTGATGATGGCGTTAGTATGAATATGTTTCGTCAATTATGACAGCTATAATAAACAAAAGAATATATATAGAAAAAATAGATAAACATAAGCCGCTGTACAAAAATCAACCGATGAAAAGTATCATACAATTTTTTCGCTACCAAAAATGGGGCTTGCTTATTAAAAATTTTGCCATTCACAATAGAAATTTACAACTGTTTAGGAATTGATGAGTTTCGTGAATGCAGCCAATGAAGCAATGTTTAATCAATCGATACTCACAATTGAAAGTGTCTGTATCCGATTTATGGCATTCAAAGTAATTAACGAATAGGTCACATTCCAAGGTCAATGGTGTCTTCTCGGGAAAACTTTCAAACATCACATGTGATATACAATAATCAGTAGAATAACATTTCCATCCTACAAAATTCATACGATCGTAGCTTTTAACGCCTAAATCCTCGACCATCTGTTCTAGTATTAATTCAATATTGAGATCAGCGTATGCTATATTATATATGAGATGCATATCTCTTTCACTCAAATCGAATGGAATCACCAATGCAATCCACTTAGCATCAATACCATGTTTTAGTAGAAAATTGATAAACTCAAATGCACGAATGTGTGAACCGTAGACGACTATTTTTACTGATGTCATTTCCTCTCTTATATATCGAATTTGGTGATACATCACCAACTTATCAAAACGACTATTGACTTGTGCAAAGTTATGTGGCAAGTCTGCTTCAGATACGTCCGTTGTTATATTGAAATATGTTCCATTACAGATCAATAAAGTATCATAATAAAATTCGCATTTATTTTCGAGTATAACAAGACTTTTCTTTCTAAAATGAAATTCATATTGATATTCATAAAATATTCATATTAATCATGAAACAGTGAGCGGAAACAAAGGCAAACAACAAAAGATGTAATCTATAATGACTACACAGTCCAACCAATTAAGATTTTTTGGCATTTGATTATGTAAATTCAAATTCTACATTTTCGTATTTCTGACTATGACGCTTATGAGAAAGAATAATATAGAAATAATAACACAGACCAAAAGCATTTTTGCAAAAGAATAGCCACCCTATAATCTTGAAAGGGCTTGTTGTATAGACCATTTATGTAAAACAAACTTATAGTCAGCACGTCTGTTTTTTTTTAAAGTGGGTCAAAGTTTTCTTATTTTGGTCAAACGGAGCTGAATACTAAGTGCAAAAAGTTTTATAAATTGACAAAGTTTCATAGAAGAATTTTACGAGGATCATTTCTGTAGAACATTTTAACCCTTTGGTTCCACTTTTTATGGGTCAATTTAACATTGAAATCGTTAAGCTAAAGTTTCGCTGCTAAAACTAAGGAGTTAAGTAAAGCCAAAGTAGGAGTGCCCAAGTCATGAAGTTAATAAAAGTTCTACAATTTGAAATTTGTGTTAAAAAGGTCGTAAATAGAGTAAGCTTTTTAAAACACAAAGGAATAAAAATCATACTAGTGAGTAATTGCCGCCGAAGTAAAAATTTCGAAATAGATTTAAATCCGAGCCAACTTTTCGTTCTAATTAATCCTAATAGTTTTATTGCTGTTCCATATCATCAATCAGAGAAAAGTACGGCGGAGATTTACAACGGATTGTTGTGCCATAATAGAAGTTTTAGAACATAAATCAGTCATGATCCCAATTACATTGAATCACAGCTGAGATTTTAAAGTTGGGTGGTGAAAATCGTGCAGCCAAAATCATTAAATTCAAGCAGAAGACGAAGAGAAGAAGATACGAAGTGTGAAAGTCGGAAATAATATTGCATTCGAGAACACAGAGTCGATTTAATTAAATACTGAAAGCCGGAAGTTCCAAATTTTCAAAGAGCATTAGGTACTTTGAATAAAATTACACTGTCTAACAAATTAAAACTTTTTGACTGCAACAGAATAGCCACCATATAATCCTGATAGGAAATGTGGTATAGACCATTTTTGTAAAACAAACTTATAATCCAGCACGTCTCAGTTTTTTTTACAGTGGGTCAAAGTTTTCTTATTTTGGTCGAAGAGAGCTGAATACTAAGTGCAAAAAATGTTATAAATTGATGCCTGAGGAAAATCTTATTGGTAAAGTTTCATAACAGAATTTTACAAGGGTCATTTCTGTGGAACATTTTAACTCTTTAGTTCCTATTGTTATGGGTCAATTTGACCCTGATTTTGATGATAACCTAAAAAGTGCTTTCAAAAGAGACATTTAAATATTAAAATATTCCACAAAAATATTTGCCAGAAAATTTTAGTAGGGGTCACCAAAGACATAAAAGTCATATATATAATGGTTGACGCTTAATAAAAGGAAATAGCCGCTTACCAACAGAAACAAAATGTACTATAATGTGAATCCAGCAAGATGATTAATTAAGATAACTGTAACTTTAATTTTGACTACCAAGGGACCATCCCCAGGTGCACGGTGCCGATTTTTCTCATTTTCATAAAAGTGGGGGGCGAGAATCTAAGAGGCACGTATGTATGTTCGGTTATGCAGTACTGCCACAATCTGATGCTTGACCAGCCGCCAGATATTGCATTTTGAACGTTTTTGCTTCCGCAAATGCTGCAGACTGCATTAGCGAACATACCTATATATTTTTTTATCGGCGGAAAATCTAAAGGATTGGTTTTATTTATGGAAACTTGACGCATCATCAAAAGCGAAGGGAAGGTTAGGTTGGAGTGGCAGCCTTCTGCTTGAAAGCACACTTAAGCACAAATTAGGCTCATTGTGATACCACAGTACGGCGCGACTCCCCCATTTACGGAGTGGAGAACCATGAGGATTCCATAATGAATCTGGCTATGTCCTTAATATTTATGGATGATAGCTCGGACAGACTAGTGAAGAAAGGTGAACCCAGGAGTTTTAGTCTCCTCCTGGCCAGGGATGGGCATTCGCACATGAAATGAAGGACTGTTTCTTCCTCCTCCTCAGAGCCGCAGCCCCGACAGAAGTCATTGAATGGCAGTCCAAGTCTTGCAGCATGTCTCCCCATTATGCAGTGTCCCGTGAGCACCGAAGTCGTTATGCTGATGGAGCTTCTGCTTAGGTTGAGTAGCTGTCTAGTACGTCTATTGTCCATAGTGGTCCATGTTAGCCTGGTAATACCACAGGTATGCTCCGCTACCCAGGATCTTTTTGCTTCCTCAAGGTAGTTTTGCTTAATGGCTAATTTAATAGACGTAAGAGGGATACCAATGGTGCAGGTAGGTGATATATCTGTAAGTTGCGAGCCCTGTTTTGCTAACTCGTCGGCATTGCAGTTACCTGAAATATCCATATGTCCAGGCACCTAATATGGACCTGAGAGTGACTCGACGAAATGTTGAGTGAAGATCGGCAGTCGAGAACAAGCTTTGATGTAGTGAAAACACCGGCAAGGGACTTGATTGCTGCTTGGCTGTCCGTTTAGATGCGGATATTCGTATCGAATGAATCGTTGCGAATAAGCCACTTGGACGCTTGATAGATAGCCATTACTTCCGCCTGAAAGACGCTGCAATGGTCAGGAAGTCGGAAAGAGAGTCTGAGATGTACGGACGTATCGTGGATTAAAATCTTGGCATGGCCCAGGTTTGACCGGGTCCAGCGAGTTAGGGCACTGAGTCTGACAGCAGAGCACTTAGCTTGTTGCTTGACCAGAAGTGAGGTTGGCAACCAATGAAGGATTGCGAAGAGAGCTTTCGTGGAGGTAGTACGGAGGGCCCCAGTAATCAATATGGCTGCCATTCTTCTAACCTTATCCAGTGGTTTAAGGTTGACCGCCTTTGAAGTAGCTGGCCACCAGAAGACGGATCCATAAAGAAGATTAGGCTCGACCACTGCTGAATAGAGCCAGGAAGTGACTCGAGGTTGAAGACCCCATCTTGTTCCTAATGCCCTCTTACAGCAGTAGAGAGCGCAAGAGGCTTTCCGTACTCTCTCTGCTATGTTAGCTTTCCATTGAAGTTTAGGATCAAGAACAAGTCCTAAATATTTGACGCGCTTACTAAGACAAAGCGAGATACCATTAATTTTGGGTAGGGCAAAAGTTGGTATTTTATACTTTCTAGTGAAAAGCATAACCTCTGTTTTGGCAGGATTAACATTAAGACCGAATTCACGGCACCAGTGAGACAGAATGCTAAGTGAGTGATTTAGCCGTTCTGAAAGAGTAAGCGAAGGGAAATACGTAGTACAATTGAAGAACCATATTTTTAATATTTTGAAACACGATTTGAATGTTCATACCAAAAATTATATGTACAACTTGAGACAGTGGGCTATTGACCTGTGATAAAGGTGGTGACAGGTCACTGGCAGATCAAATATCAGGCGCATACTAATTCTGCTTAAATTACAAAAAAAAGCTATTTCCTTTTATCAGCCGTTGACCGTTATATGTCTTTTATACCTTTGCTGATACCTAGTAAAATTTCCTAGTAAATATTTTTGTGGAATACTTTAATCCTGAAATGTTTTTTTTTTTTTAAAGAGCTTTACAGGTTCTTTCCAAAAAAGGCCACAAAAAAAGGAACTATAGGTTTAAAAAGATCCTCGCCCTTTCAAGATTATAGGGTGGCTATTCTGTTGCAAAAATGATTTTAGTCTGTGTTATTATTTCTATATTATTCTTTCTCATAAGCGTCATAGTCAGAAATACGAAAATGTAGAATTTGAATTTACATAATCAATGCTAACTATGGATAAAAAATTTATTTTGGCTTCTTTCCGCTCCCTGAACATGAAATACATGCCTGCAAAGTAAACTTATTTATAACACTATACAACACTGTTTTTTACCCATCTCCAAATTTGATGGTACTTAATGTCTTTTGGTCCGCTGAATCCGAATCCATCAGTTTTGTCGTAGAAACTCAGGTGTTTGAAATATAGGCAATTTTTTTATTTCCCAGACATGAGTCGACATTTTTATCAAAATTACCATTTTTTCGAAACGAAAAGGAAAGCATCTATATCTCTCTAAAAAGGCAATTAAATTATATTTAATTTAAGAGTTTATTTGAATCTCTATTCCATTTCAGTCAAAAGTTATAGAGATTCGAAGTTGAAATTCTGACCAAACCAACCTTTTTTTCGAATTTTCTATTTTTTGGTCTTTATTACGTGCTGAAAACGAAATACCCCATCGCTGATATATTATATAAATCGATAGCGTGAACTCTTGCGCAAAATTTGAGTGCTCAGTGATGGGCCTCTGAACTCTAGTTCCGGAGCCAAAAACAAAAAACAACCATTTCATTAATTTTAATTCATAGCATTACATGTAATTAAATAAAGAATTCAGTTGTGTTGACACTTTGCCTGTTGTGTGTTTTAGGATTACTGTCTCCAATGGTCATTCAACAATAATCGGCTAGCATTTCCTCATTCCATAACCCTTGATACCGAAAGTCTTGGTGAAACCGTTCACCCAGTTCATCACTCACTTCACCCAAGTTTGGTGGAAAAAAGTTGAGATGAGAATGGAGGAAATGCATCTTCAACGACATATTAGCACCAATATCTTCGAAATCGTTAAGCAATTTTTTTAAATTCCATTCATAGTTATTGGCTCTTGAGTTTCCCAGAAATTTTTTTAACGATTTCTTGGAAAGCTTACCAAGCTATTTTATGTTTAGTTGGTAAAAGCTTCGCAAATTCGTCAGCCTTCATCAGCTTCCGTATTTGTGGCCCAACGAAAATACCTGACTTTATCTTCGAGTCACTGAGTGATGGGAAAACTTTTTGTAAACGATCATTAGAGACGCCAATCCTAAAAACCAACAACAGACAAAATGTAAAAACTACTCAATTCTCTGTTTAATTAAAAGCAATGTTATGCATTCCGAAACTAGAGTTCAGAAACCTATCGCTGATCACTTAAATTTTGCGCAAGAATTCACGCTATCGATTCATATAAAATTCAGCGATGGGATATTTAGTTTTCAGCCAAAAAAGACCAAAAAATAGAAAATTCGAAAAAAAGGTTTTTTTGGTCAGAATTTCAACTTCGAATCTCTATAACTTTTGACTGAAATGGAATAGAGAATCAAATAAACTCTTAAATTAAATATAATTTAATTGCCTTTTTGGAGAGATATAGACGCTTTCCTTTTCATTTCGAAAAAATGGTAATTTTGATCAAAATGTCGACCCATGTCTGGGAAATCAAAAAAAAACCTGAGTTGCTACGACAAAACTGATGGCAGATTCGGATTAAGCGGACCAAAAGACATCATGAACCATCAAATTTAGAGATGGGTATTGTCATTTTTTTCATTTTGTTGTATAGTGTAATGATTGAGAAATGCAATATTTATGCGCAGAATCTGAATCAGGTTATAAAATGTTCCTATTCTCTTCAGGATTTCGAGAAATCTTAACCCAAAAGTACAAAAAGGTGGATTTTTCTCATTGTTTACAGTCTATAAAACCTAGAAATAATTTTTAATATGGTAATAGGTTTTTTTCGGAATCATCAGAATTCTTAAAAATTCTGATTAAAATAAATCATAAAATTAAATTTGCAATATTTCAGCATGTTCGGATCGGGATAAACTGAAGAAATTCGCACAAGTAGTTAATTTATAATGGAATCAGTAGTAAAGCCAAAATCAAATGAAAATCCCCAAATTACATTTTAAGTTTAGAGTTTTGCTATATTATAATTAATTCCATGGTCGGATATAAAATTTACTCAAAATGTTTCAAAAGGAAAGTAATAATAGTTTATATATATTTCCAAAAATTATTTAAAAATTCGGTCGAGTTTTATATTTATAATCAAAAATATATGATAAAACATTTTCGATCTTAGGTCGAACCACAGATTTAAAACAAAGTATAACGGATAATGACAACACGCATGTTTCCTTGGCAACATATAAACGTATGCCATTTCTTCTCTGAGTAATTTTTTACAAAATAGTTTCTCTCATTTTCTGCCACCTTAACTCATTTACGTCTGCTCTGCTGTATCCAAAAAGTTACCATAAGAAAGTGAATACTATAGTTGCATAAACAGCCTTTAAATAGAGGCACCCCATTCTTGCAATTTTTTTTTTTTGCAGGCACAGCAGGAACTTGGCATTCTTAGCATTTTTATTTGTATTATTTGTTATACACAAATTTGTTTTGAATATTTTATATATTTTTATTTTGTTTTTGAGCACAAACGCGCCAATTTTGTTTTCAAAATCTAATTTCAATACATGCCGCTATGTTAAAAATGAGAACGAAAATTTGAAGCTTTTGATGCTCTGTACGTTACTATGGGAATATACGTGTGTAGAAGAGGCTGCCATTGCTACCCGTTCAACTTTGTTATTAATCTTTGGGTCGAACTAGGCTGTTTTTCATTTTCACCACAGAATTGTGAAAAAACTATCAAAATGGGCGTTTTTACATTTTTCAAAAATCTGATTATTTTAAGAATCGGATGGAAAAATATTAAAATTGCAATACCAATTAAAATCATCAACTGACCTTCTTGCACCTTTGGGTTAAGATTTCGCGAAATGCAAAGAATTCTGAGCACAAATATATCTAAAACGTCGCAGGCCGGTGTAATTTGTAGTAAGTACCTATTAATGCGATCGATTCTTGAATGTACGAAATTTACCCACACCCGAAGGTCCATACGTTCCACTGTATCTCGTAAATATTCACAGAAATTAGAATAATTTATCCAACATGTATTTTGATCTTCACATGTAGAACATCGAAGATCTCTATCATATTCGGCTTCATCTTCCCCAGGTTTTACAATGACGATTATTTTTACAGATGGCACACAGCAATGCGAAGTCTTTGAACTGTAAGTAAAATTCATATTGTATTACATTTTACTGCTTTCCCCTTATCATAAAACCTACTCCAATTTATTCCAGTTAAAAAGAAGTATGCGTAAAAATGCTCTGCATTCATTTGAAAACCCCAAAATGATAATTGGATTCTTATTGCCAAAATAGAGTAAAGGTTTCAAATTTATATTGAAAACAGAAAAAGTATCACTGACTAAGTCAAGGGTGCATAGATTATCAGCAGCGTTCAAATCGGCATCAGTAGCTTTAATATATTCATAATTCTTTTTAATGTGAATAGGCTCAATGGGTTGCATTTTGGTGACTAAGTCATTAGTCATACGTCTGTGAGTAAACTGATGAAATAAAGCAAAATAAAAAAATTTTATATGGTAAGTTTAAACTCATGGTGTGTTGTATCACTCACCATATTTGGTAAAAAGTAATAAAAATCATATATATCAAAATGACTGCCAATTAGTCGAAATATTACATCCGATTGCGAATGATATAATGGCTGTAGCTTAAGAATAACCACTTCACTTCGTACGAAATTATTATATGCATCAGTTTTTGGTATTATGAAATGATTCTTTAACAAATGCAAGTCATGGAACTTCCTGGAAGAACATGATATGGACAAGGAACTATTTACATATATCCATATTCTTATAATCAAGCCAATTGTTATTACCGCAAAACAGCAAAGCCCACAATGGAATTCTCATCAATTGGTTTGGATGAATTACCGCAGCGTATGGTCAAAACATTGTAGGAGCTATATGGATTTTTGAGTACTTCGTTGATAGCTTCTTTCACCAAATCTATCTCGGATTCAAATTCTTGTTTTACGAACACGCCAAAGGCGAAACGTGTGATGCGACGCTTAAGATTTTTACCTAACGTTAAGCAATATTCAATTTCAGCAACATCCTGCTCACGGACCGAGGCTACAGTGATATCCCCAAATGAACTGCTGCGATGTGTGATATAGAGATAATCCTTAAGTTTGCATTTTGGCCGTGGCACAACCGCCTGTATACATTCATTTACAAATCAGATATATGAAGTACCAATATATATGCGAATTTCCAATCTCGAATACTTACAACAAAATGTTTTAATAGCTCAGATAAGTATGGTGTGATTTTCGTCGATCTCGGTATCGCAATAATGCAATAATCGCGATCAGGATACGCAGAGAAACTTGTTGCCACAAAGCGAAACAATCGACGTTTATCATGTGAAGGGAGCATACCGAAAAGTTGTAAACAAAATGCGTTCAATTCTGGTTCTGGTGATTCCCCTTCTTCATCTTCATTTCCTTTATATGTCTCAGCAATGTTATAGCGTAAGAAATATGCTTTGCCAAACTTAGTGGTATAATAACTTGATTTTCTAAGGGCTAGTGGTAAGGGATAACGATAAAATTATACAAAATTTTATATTTGGGATGTTCATAAGTTGTCGTATACTGTCGTATAATTAAGTCGTGTAATTTTGTATGGAGTATACGACACCAAATGAGACACCTTGTGAACATTCCAATTGTATTCTTGAGTTAATCTGGGCTATTCAAGTAAATTTCTTCGTATTCATGAGCAGAACATAATTTTAATGTACATAGAACAATTAAACTTTTATGCCTATTGAAGAATAGCCCATATTTTGGTATCCCTCCAATACAAACTTACTACTTTTAATCCTTTTCATGTTATGCAAGAGTTCCTCTTGTAAAAAGTAACGTTCATCGATTGAACTAACACTGATGATGCCTTGTATGGAGTGAAGGTTCAGTTTGCTGCTACTAAAAAGGCTATAATTTTCATAATAATTAGGAATGAAATATTAATACTTATTAGGATAAAAGCAGTGATTAAAAGTTAAGGTTAAAACTTCAATTCTTAGAAAACAAACATTTTTTAGTGACAAATGACATTTCTGTAGAGGGTGGGGAGCAAAAGTTTTTTCAATAACGTTTAATTTACCCGCCAGAGTCATTAATTACCCCCTAAATACGGCCCTGGTCCCAAGTCACACTTTTTTGGGTAAAGTGCGCTGCGATTTTGTGCTCTAAATATTTTATAGTGCGAAATTAAATATTTTTTAGGGTACTGTGAAAATTAAATCCAAGGGTTAATTTTCAAAGTGATGACTACTGCTCATGTCTAGTTTCTTATTTAAGTCATGCATAACAGGCTCAAACAAGTAGTACAATGCGTAGTCGTCGGATTCAGTATGAACACGGCGTTATGATAAATGGTTATAAATCATATCGCTTATTCCCATGATAAGCGTTATTAATAATATTTTTTAAAAGAGCAGCACGACAATATTTGCACCATCTGGTCAACGTTTCATTTGACATTTTTACATTGCAGTGTAGTGGTGCATTTTTACGCATTTTCGTGATACCAATATTAAAGAAAATTTAGTGATATGAGTAAAAGTACCGAATACCAATCGATAGCTGGTACCTGAGGTGAATTTACTGGGAGGCTTCTGTGTTTCAAACTCTCCCCTCACGAAGGTACTGGAATTTTTTTAATTGACTTTTCGAAAGAAATGTAATTCGCGAAAGTATTTTAACCCAAATATTGAACGCACAAACTTTTAATCAGAATGATCAGAATGAAATAATATCCGCCACTACTTGGTACTAGAAAGTAGTAGAATCTAATCGAATCGTATCGAAAAAATACTCCGATGACCTAAGTATCAATACTTTATTTGTTTTGTCAAAATTACTGAAACTCTACTTACGTACTCATTGATTTATGGGTTCACCCACTTAATATTTACCTCAGAGTACTATGACCCTCTTGATAAACATCAAGTAACTTTTGTATGGCGTCGTTAGAAAAGAGATCAGCTTTAGGTTTTTGTTGGATTGCACTACAAAATTAAAATTCAGAAAGATGCAACAATTTCGGGTAAAAAATTAAATAGTTTTTTACTAACGTGGTGTGCATAATTTTCTCAAAACTGCGTACATCTGGTGAGCATTTGATCAAATTACCAAATATTTCCAATTCATAGTTATCAATCAATTTCCAGATATCCAGATTCTTATTAAGCCAAATAAAGCCCATTGCTTTATTATTAACCTGTAAGTGAAAAACAATTGCAGAAGTAGAAGAAATCCGAAACATCCAGATATTCTCAAGTATCCGAATGCCATATAAAATTTTATGAACTTTCATTGACATTAAAGCTTTTAATGCGAATGAACAATTCATTATCATTGAATCCTTTAATGTTAGTTAAATTGCATTGAAAATTTCTTTGCCATTCCAATTTTTCGAAATTGAAATACATAACTTCAAATAAAATATAATTAAATTGCCAAAAATAATAAAACTAAACGAGCACTGAAAGTTCTCAATGATATTTTGAGCACATATTATTTGCATTTTACCTCAGTCACAATGAACATACAACTATCGTCGTTTTCACTTTTCTGTCTATTTATTGTTTCAGCAATGTAAAAATCACCATATTCTTTACGTAAATCAGAACGTTCTGCATCGAGGATTTCAACCAAGTCATCATTATCTTCGGCTCTGAAAAAAGATTTGAATGGCGAGCAACATTTTAAGATATGTACATACAAACACTGATCAGAAACAAGCTTACAATGCCAATCTATAGCGCACTCTGCCAAGAATATCATCACGATTTAAGACATGAATTCTTTGCGTATTTTTACAATGTATGTGATGAAAAACACGCGGATATATGACTTCCGACAGACCTTCCAGGAACTCATAATTCGGATAATCTGTAAAATTTAGCGTTAAGCTTTAGTAGATGCAAAAATTTTACAAAAACAAAAATACCTTCCGCTGGAGTATCTTCCGTTTTGACTTCTTGGGGTAATTCGACAATCAGCATGTAACGTTTCTTATGTTCTCGGAGAAAAATTTCCGTTAGAATTTTCAAAAATAAATCAGGATTGTGTGATGGACTGAAGAGAAAATAGTTCATAAACATAACATTTGCTTCAGACAGGGCGTCATTGGGGCTGTAAAGTTATGGATATTGGGACAACAAGTATGCGAATTAGTTAAGAAGAGGAAATAGAATGAATTACCGTGATTTCATTCAAAATTTTCCTTACTTACCAAAAATGAAATTTCAACCAATCCATCCAGCAATCTCGTGGAAGTGCACATATTCTTGGAAAACTGGCAAACTCTGCATATCCGATTAGATCGCCACCTTCTTGCTGTCGTACTAATACCCGATGGGCAGCCAAATACGAGAAGAATGCAAAATGCGATGTAGTTTTTAGTCGTGGCTGGCCGATAAAATGCGTTTTTTTATTCCTTTGAAATTCTTGTATTAGTTCAAAATCAGTTTTAAAGTTCTTGGCACTAGAGACGTCCATTTTTTTTTTTTTTTTTTTTTTTTTTTGTCCTAAAATATATTTTTTATTTTTCAGTTTTCTAAATTATTTTAAAAATATTCGAGTGAAAAGTAAATGAAAAAATGATTGAATGAATTTTTTAGAGTAAAATAAATACTCAGTTAAAAACAAGCACTGTGCCACTGTGACGATTTACTAGGAGAAAGTTATTGCATCTAAGTCTCTGAAAGACTACCGACTGCCGCTATTACAATGTGCCGAACCAATCCCACCTGTACAACGGAACCGAATATATGTACTTACAAGAATAGATGCATCTTAGGCGTAAAAAGTAACGAACGATAGTATTCGGATTATGTAACTGCTGCGGTCCCGGGAGGAGTCCTCACTAAGGCGATGAGGTTAAAAGAAATAGTGCAGGTGGTATGATAATGGCTGGTTGGTATACGGACCTCTTTCTCACCAAGTTGAAGTAAAGAAGATCATTACTAAATCCACCCGAGGAGTTTCGGTATCCTAACAGATTCTTTGGCTTGACTTCCGTGGAAATACCTTCCCAGGAACCTTTATCTTTTCCTGGAAATTCACAAAAAAAGTGGGTGAGTGTTTCTTTTTCTTCAAGGGGACTGAAACACGTACAGCTAAGGATATGTAAAGAAAAGAATACTAAAGAGCGCCAATTCATCAGTTTTCTCATTCCTATTAATGTTCCTGTTGCCAAGAACCCAGATGAGAGTGGTATCAGCATATGGATTTAGTTTGCCCAATCCCGCTCTGCATTTTTTCACTTGATTTGATGGTAGTGAACTGAAGAGTTATTATTACTGCCTGACTATCGATGTAAATAGCCACTTTAGAGCATCCTGTGATAAATTGCAATCCTTTCTAATCGCCAGGACTATAGCCACTAACACTATGGAATGATTAGGCAAACGTATTGGTTGATTTATTGCTGTCAGAGCTGTAAAAGAGTGCAATCAATTGAGGATATAAGTCACAAATGAATAATAATTTTTGATTGCAGTTATTGAATAAAAAATGCAGTTGGAAGTCTTTTTTGAAGTCGCCGATTGGTTATTCATTTAGAAAAGTCTTTTTTAGAGCCAAGGGAGTGCAGTCTTTTTTTGAAATCATGAGGCTGCAAATCTTATGACTCCAAAATCATGACTGCTTTGAAGTCACTTGGAGTCACTTGAGTAACCTTGAACTCAAATGCAGTCATTTGGAGCCAATTGCAATTTGCAGTCAATTGGAATCACTTGGAGTCAATTGGGATTTTGAAGTCAATTGGAGTCAGTTGAAGTTGAAGTCTTTGGAGTCAATTGGGAATTTGAAGTCAATTGGAGTCACTTGGAGTCTTTTGGAGTCAATTAGGGATTTGAAGTCAATTGGAGTCTCTTGGAGTCAATTGGGATTTGAAGTCAATTGGAGTCACTGTTTTTACGAGTTATAGCTTAGATATTGTTAATACATTTTTGGGGTAATACACCTTGTTATTTCATTTACAATACTCGAATGTCAGTTTCACTTCTAACTGCATTTTTTATTCTGGAGTCAAATACGTTATTCAGTAACTACAATCATGAATTGTCGGTTATTAACTGTGACTTCAAGGTATTGCAGTTGAATTGATTGCATTCTTTTGCAGCTCGATTGCTGTATATAGTCAATAAATTGCACTCGCCTCGCAGTTCATTTTTGTTATATTTTGTCTGAGAGCACTTTCTTTCATTCGGCCCTTGTAAGAAACCTTACATTGAAATTTCTTTTGAAATTCTTTAAAAACGGTTTTTGGTATTGTACTTAAAACTTTTCTGTGTTCATAAGTAGGTCCTGACCTACATTTCAACTATTTCAGTTGTAGTTGAAACAATACCAACTACATTTCAACTATTTCAATTGTAGTTGAATGCATAGTTAACTGACTATTTCGTTAACTACCCCCCAGTCTGATTTTATCTTTATATGAAAAACGTATTTTTTCACATAAAAATGGCAATAACTTTTGACAGCTAGCGTTTTCGAATACCGTTATATATGTGCATCGATACAGAAAGCTGCAATCTACGAAAGCCATATTTTGGTTTGGATGTTGGACGCCAGATGGCGTCACTATTACCGTCCAAAGTGGTGGGACCATACATGGGCAGCATGGGCAGGGAAGGGTTAAATCTGAACACCGATATATCATATTAATGTAAGAGAGTGTTCCCGGGTATGAGACGGGTTTTTTTTTGAGCCATAATTTTTCACTGGCTTAATCAAATCGAGTGTTTTAAATACTGTGGGAAAGGTAATGAAAATGCGCAATTTTTATTTGAAAAAAGTATGGTAATTTCATTGGCACGCAGAATTGTATGACCAATTTTCTGAGGATGTGTATTTTTAGCAAAAAAAATTTGTACCCGGGTATGAGACACCTACAAAAATCCACTAAAAATTGAGAAATATGAAGTAAAAACCCCATAACTATTTATAAATATAAACTTATTTATTTTGTGGGCCTTCAGTGGCTAAGATAAAAAGAAATGGCACTTTTTGTTCATTATCTCCCTCCTAGTATCACCCCATACAAATCGCTATCGCAATATTTGCACACTTCAAATGAACAGGTCGCTTGCATTTGATGGACGATTTTCTTTTTTGGGATTGACATGGCTAAAAATACAAAAAAAAATGGAACAAAACATTAGTTAAGTAGGGTCTCATACCAGGTTATATGCCGGCAAAATAGTGCCATTTTTAGAATAACAAAAAAGATTGTTGCCAACCATATATTCACATAATCCAAAATTGGATCGCTAAATATAAGTAAAATACTTAATGCTGATGCATTACACTCACATTTTTCAAATAATTCACTCGAAAATATATCACTTTGAAAAAAAAAAAACAAAAAAGTTTTCGTGATCGGTTTTCACACTCGATGTTTGCAGCTGATACAAGCAAAAAGTCTATTCACTCCGGTGTTATCATGTCAAAAGAAAAGGTTTGACAGTAGTCATATCGGCAATATTCATATTGCATGATGTAAACAATCGACTGTCTCATACCTGGTGCTGTCTCATACCCGGTTACACTCCCCTACATTTGCATAATATTGAATACCATGCCTTTCCATGCCTATCAGCGTTATCTTATTGAGCATTAAATACACCGTACTAATGTTTTACTGTGATGGAGAAAAACTGAATAAGCAGTCGTTATCAACGATTAAATTACTATAAAACTATTTCACTGTGTAATCAGTGTAGCACACCATTTAAACTTTAAATTACGGTTTCAACGTCTGAAACTTCTAGTATATTTTTAAATTGTTTAATGTGTTTGCTCGAATTTATAGATAAAAATTGTATTTCTATAAATTTGAAAATTTTTCTGAAAATCGAGACTATGGACACAGGACTCAAAATTTTGACAATAAAGACAAATCAAGACCGTCTGGCAACCCTACTTACATCAATATGATGTATGAGGGTTTGAATACCGGCATACATAAATATGAAGTACAAATTTGTTTCTGTGTGGGAACAGCCCTCATACGATTAACACCACTTTGTCTGCATATGTTCCCACCAGTGTTGAAATCACTCCGCTTTGTGGTGTTCCTCTGTTATCATGCTTAACCAGAGTTGTGTTGCCTGACTCTGACCGAATAATTCTGGGTTTTAGCATTCCTGCTATCCAATCCCTAAGATCCTCTAGTAATCCTACCCTGGTAAGACAATCTAGGATAGCGTTCGTACTCACTTTGTTAAAGCTACCCTCAATATTTAGGAGGACTGCAAACAAGTATTATTTGTTTCAAATTACCTCATGTAGAGCTGTCTCCGTAGATGTATCTTTGAGTTAAGGGTGTTGGCTTCCCGATATTCTACTATAGATCTCAGATGTTATGGTACATAATTCTTTCAATTGTCTTCAGTTGGAATGAAGTAAAACTAATCGGTCTAAAGTCCTTTTTCTCCAGCTAAGTTATACGTAATTAAATCTGATATATGTATGCCTTATAAATCACCGACAACCAGGGGACTCCAATATTATATAATTTCTGTAAAATCCACATTCGGTCAAGGGGAAAAACTGTTAAGAGTTCTTAATTTTATCCTCGATAAAGACCAATTCGCCTAAACGTATCATAACATGCAAAGAACCCCGTGTTTTAATAATTTCATCTCATTTCGCCAAATTTCACTCACATTTGGCGCTCTCGATTTGTCTTCTACTAATTTTTAGTTTTAAAAATGTTTACTTTTTAAATACAAATTTGTCACTGCAAGAATTTATTTGTATTTTTTCTAGTCAAATTTGTACCCATGTCTTTAAAAAGTATGTCGGCCCTATGCCCATACTCGAGTTATTAAAAACATTAAATGTTGTAAAAAATCACATCTTTTGGAAAAAAAATTAGAAAAAATTTTCTTTGGTGGCAACATAGGTTACCATATGAATCTTAAATTTTACAAATTTCGTCAAATTTTTTATTTATTTGGTTGGTTTGTTTGATCCTTACTTTTCGATTTGGCTATGAGACACAACTTCAAATGACCTGTATCTTGAAAAACAGATATACAGTATTTTTATGCGTGCCTTTATTAGCCAAATGGGTCTCACTTCCACATCGGTAAGAAGTTTTCTTACAATTATTTTTTTCCGCTTGTACTTTATTACTTTTAAATTTAAGACCAGCTTGTTTCAACTCTTGCTTAACCTAATTTACCAATTGAACCTTTTTGGAACTGAACTTCTTCACTGCCGCTCCATTATCACCACCGTATTAATTTCCAATAAGCGATTCTGTATAATTTCATAAGGCGAAAACAAATTGATTACGCAGCGTTATACCCAAATACAAATCAAACTTTCAATTAGTAGATAATTTCCGTAAAGCCACCATAAAACATTCAGCAGATCAGAGCAGTAGGAGAATGCATTCAATTTGATTGCAATACCTTGAACTCACAGTTAATAAACGACAATTCATGATTTCAGTTATTGAATAACTTATTTGACTCCAGAATAAAAGAATGCAGTTAAGTCTTTTTTGAAATCACCATGGGAATACGAATCTTATGACTTTAAAATTCACTTGTAGCCACTTGAAGTCACATACAGTCAATTGGAGTCAATTGAGATTTGAAATCACGTGAAGTTAATTGGAGTCTCTTGGAGTTTGTTGGAATATGGAGTTAGCTTTTAATATTTGCTCTTTTTAACAAATTCATACCAAAAACCGAAAGTGTATAACAGCTTTAGAGCATTACATGTTTCGGAAGAAGTTTTTACAATTGCAATACAATACAGAAACAAATTCTGAATTTATTATTTAATAATATTATAAATTATTATATAATACTATGTATATATCAACTTTTAAATCAATACGTTTTGCACCCATTTAAGGTCTCCGAGCTCCTACCGACATCCAAATTATTATTTAAGTTGATTGAGGTAACGTAAAAACTGAATTAACTAGTTTTCTATATATTTATTTTTGTACAAAATCAGTGCTAACAAATAAACAACATTTCGAGATTAAAACCTAATTGTTAAAAATGCATTATTACTGAAAAATAAAAAATATATGTAAGTAAATTTATGATTGTTTTTCCAGAAAATCTTCAGGCAGCGCAATAAGATCGGTCGAAAATTCTGAACGATATTTACGTAGATATCTAAGAAATGTTTCTTCTACTTCTTTCGTAGTACCCAGGTCAGTCAAATAACATTTCATGACTTTTTTCCGTTCATCGCGAGTTATATCTGCGTGCTGCAATAACAAAAAATAAATGTTAAATAATCAGTATACATAGCCAAGAAATTAGAACAATAGAATAATATTTGATTCTAAAATATTTTATTTTTTGACTTTTTGCGCTTGCGCCTGAACCTATTTAGAACTCAACAAAATTTGTATAACACATGCCGTGTATTTTAAATCTGGTATTTCGATATCTACTTATGTAAAGTGAGATTGAAAATATTGAAGCCTGATGTGAGATGTTCAAATGATATTTGCTATTTTAAATTGATATACAAAAAAAATTGAAGAATTGAATGAAATGGAATTCATGGGTAAATCAAGTAAGACAAACTACATTTTTTTTTTAATTTTAACATATTTATGGTAATCCTGACATATTAGAGCATTTTTAAATTTGAAAATTTTAAAAAAATATTAAAGAAATAAGAGATTTTTGGCTTTCCCGTTGAAGAGTTGAACTATAACACAGCCACACAAAAAAAAAATGTTTTTTCGAGTCCGGGGATCAGACCATATTTATTTTATGTTTTTGGGGTCACAGAGTCCGAACCCGAGGTCTAGAAAATCCGACCGTGTTAGGGCTCTGACATAACCTCAAAAAACCTCATAAAAAAAATGTGTTTTTCGGATCTGGAGATCAGAGCTTGCTTACCATATGAGTTTGGCCTCAAAAAACCCCATGCAATTTTTTCCAAGCCCGAGGGCCAGACCATGTTTACTATATGTTTTTGGGGTCGCTGAATCCGAATCCGAGGTCCAAAAATCCCAGCATGTCAGGTTTTCGAGTTATATCCCATAACGAGGTATTTTACAGGTTATGTCGAAAAACTGACATGCTGGGGTTTTTTAGACCTCGGATGCGGATTCAGCTACCCCAAAACTCGAAAAAAATTTTATGAGGGTTTTTAAGGTTATGTCAGAACACTGACGTACTGGAATTTTTTAGACTTCGAATTCGGACTCAGCGATCCCAAAAATGTATAGAAAGCATAGTCTAACCTCCAGACCCGAAAATTTTTTTTTTTTTGTGTGGCTGTGTAATCTGAACCAATATAAAATATATACTTGCCACAAGCATAATATCTTCAGCCGTTTCCATGCATAAATCTTTAACAGCAGCTCGAAACACATGAAATTTACGATGCATTATTAACTCAGCCCAGGGTTCTTGAAAGAACTCCAGAAAACAATCGATTTCTTTTATAAACCAACGTGATTGTAAATCATTTAGAAGAGCCTGATGTTTTCCAACAAAATGTATCAAAAAATCAAAGGGAATTCGCTTAAAATTAAAAACAAAGTAGAAAAAATCTTAAATTTCTCAGCATTTTGGTTTTTTGAATAAATTTGTACTTACCTGCTGTGTAACACAAACAAATTCCTCAACAATTGAGTGCTCATTCAATCGGATGCGGCAAAAAGTATAATTTTTATAGGTAACCAATCTGGTACTGTATTCATTCGAAAGGTGATGGGATATGTAAAGTTTAGGTAATGTGACTTTCACAAAGTAATAACCCATGGGAAGTTTTGCCTGAAAATACGTAGGCCTCCGATATCTTGCTCCGACATCTTTTTCGGGCTCCAGGTTAAAGCCGAGTATTTGTACTAACTAATTGCGGATAATTGTAGTTGTAATTATGTAATATAGCAAATTAAAAACTCCTACCTTATTTGCTGCGTCAACAGAACTGACATGTGAATATTGATAATTAGGTTGGACTCTTCGCTGTATTATTTGACCCAATGCAAAAATATTTGGATCGTTCGTTCTATAATTATCATCTACTAAAACTAAATGTTCACTGAGTTCTATACCAGCTTTGCTGAGCACTACAATTGCAATTGTACTATTGTATTATATTATATTCCATTAGAACCATAGATTAATAACAAATGTGAACGAGTAGCAATGACAGCCTCTTTTCTTTACCTATTTTGTTAATGGCCTTTTCAACATTTTCAATTTTAACATAGCGGCATATTTTGACGTTTAATTTTCTAAAGAAAACTAGCTCATTTGTGGGACAATTGAATTTTTCAGTCAAAAATAAGCAAATTAATTTAAAATGAAGTGAAAAACAAACAAAAAAAATATACAATAAAAAAGTAAAAAATAAACACAAATAAATAAAAATAAAAACAAATTCTAAGATTGTCTTAATTCTGCTGTATCTGCAAGCCAATGTGGCTTTATTTTAGGATCGCGTTTGCGACGACATGAGAGAGAAGTGGGCTACTCCACTTAATGCTGAACATTAAAAGTCATCACGGGCTTGTGCAGAACGCTTTCACAACAAAGATGTGCATAAGGCAATCGGCGGCAAAAAGGAAACGCCTGGCCCCAAAAACAAGTCCACAAGTTCAAAAAGAAGTCCACCTTAAGGCTTTGGGCAAGGTTCAAAGAACAGCATCATTGTTAATCACAGGTGCCTTAAGGACAACCCCTTCCTTAGCCATGAATACCATTCTCCACTTAATCCCTGTTGATCTTTTTGAGAAACAGGTAGCGGCCAACTCGGCTATTAGGTTAAATTCAGTCAATTCCTGGTCTGAACCATTTGTAGGACATTAAAAAATCCTTTCGGAATACACCAATTTATCCAAGAACATTGAGTACACCCTCCCCACAACATTTTTCAACAATCACTTCGATCCCTTCGAGAGTAGAGACCAGCAGAAGGATTCGGTGTACCTTTACACCGATAAATCCAAACTGGATAGAAGGGTAGGGAAAGGGGTTTCTCTGAGCAAGTAGGGTTAAGCTTATCCTTTCGTCGGCCTGACCACTGCAGCGTTTTCCAAGCTGAGATCTTGGCTATTCAGGTAGCGGCGAACTGGCTGAAATGTAATAGAGTATCAGCCCGTGATATTTTTGTTCTCAGCGATAGCCAACCTGCTAGCCAGTATATCAGTGACCTCCAAGGTGGCTTTTGGTAGTCGGCGTTTACTCAATGAATTAGCCGATGAACTCAACATACACCTTGTATGGGTACCAGGCCATAGTGATGTACTAGGTAATAACAAAGCTGTCGAACTAGCTAGATCAGGCACAAAAAAGCTGCTTATACAATTTAAAAACTACCCGGGTATCCCACTAGCAACCTGCAAGCTCAGTGTTCAAACGGAGTTCTTGAAGCAAACCAAGGCAAAATGGCTGACTGAACACACGTGCAGAACCACCAAGCAGGTATGGCCAGAGAACAACCCCAAACGCTCTAGGAAGCTGTTATCTCTCGGCCAGTTATTACTGCTGTAGGGGTAATAACTGGCCACTGTCTTATAGGCGTACACGCCTTGAGATTGGGCACGCCCTCAAACGACTATTGTAAAAGCTGTAAAGATGATGAAGAGGAGGAATCCATTTCTCACTACTTGTGCTTCTGCCCAGCCCTGGCTAACTGTAGGAAAAATGCCCTAGGTCAATATTTTCTAGATGACTTATCCGACTTAGGGTCAACTGACCTAGGGCACCTACTTAGTTTCATAACAAAGTCTAATTGGTTCAATTAAATTTTCAGGTTCTAACGCGGGTGGATTGAAATACCCACGTGGTAACAGAACGGGCCGTATTTGGCCTAAGTGTGCCCTTACGGACAGCCACTTAACCTAACCTAACCTACCCCGAAAACTTACGACAATACAACAATGTTTTTTGCTTCTCCTGTAAAATTTGAAAAATGCGTGTTAAGGCATTAGCAAATTAAGGCAGCGATATATAAATATTCTTTTTTTACGATATTAACTAGCATCTTACATTACCCTTTTATATTATTTTTCGAGTATATTTCTCGTACAGTCTACCCTTTTTTATGTTTTGTTATAGGGCTGCGTTGCAGAAAAGTGGTTGCACTAACCAAGGAGAGCTACAATGACACAAATTGCTCAAGCCAAAATATTAACAGCATGCGACAGGGCTGCATCCTGTCTTCAATTTCATTTCTTGTCATCGAAAATGTCTTGGCAGATAAACAAACCCTTCCTGAGCTACAAAGCATATGCGATCGAAATCTGTCCTGGTACATGGATGTAATATGAACCTGGAAAATGACTGGCAATTATGAAACGCTTGCAAGCCTTCATCAATCAAATTTTCTCCAATTGACAGTCGCTTTGCTTTCTCAGTTATTTTACATAACCATCACAAGTAGTTACTGTGTCTATCGACAATATTCCACCTAAGCAATACACAATTGCTTGACATTTACCATATCACTAACGATGTACAAAACAAAAGGTTTTTCTGGCAGTTGCACCTACATAAGTAAATATACATACATAGTTAGGTACAAGCACGAAGTCTTTTTATTAGTGCTCTTGATACCCGCTGGGGTTTTCGTGTATTGCCCGAGTACTATTGACTGGTACCCGTTATGTTCCGGGTACCTGTTTTCCCCGGGTACTCGCAAATTTCCGGGTACCCCCAAATTTTGGATAGTAGATTGATTGAAAAAAACTATATATATAAATATATTTGTTGTACCGAATAAACACTTGAACGGAATCAGTCAAAACTTTAACGCAATATTTATATGGCACCTCCGCATAATGAGGGCGGGATTAGTGGATTAGTCGAGGCACCTTCCATACGACCTTAATGCTTTTTTGATTATTTCTCGGGAACCATTTATAGTACAAAGAAGTTGACTGACAATGCCGTTCTATGGAAACAATCTGTATGAAATTAGAAAAGTGTGCGGTTCGTCTCATAGAACTTGAATATTCATTTGGGACATGCCAGTATTATTTGCCAATGGCATTCTACTGAAATAAACTTGGGGAAACTGGGATTAATTGGTATGGTGGAGCGAAAACATGGCGCTGGTATCCACCCAATACTTTATAAAAGCATTTTTATTTGCAAATATCCCACACTTAATAAAATTAGTATGCAATCACTCCATCGACAATATAACATAAAACTAAAATAAGTCGCTTCTGCACTCGTCACATGATGTGATACGCATTGTTCTTTACTTCGTTATAAAAGTTTTCGTTTTTATGTTCCAAAAAATGCAACCATGGGTTTTTTCAAATTTTTTATTTTCTCCTTTTCTTTACTTTTTGGACATCTACATCGCCTAATGTTATTATTATTTTCCAATTTCAATAAGGAAAGAATAAACTATAAATTATAATAACCTATGAAATAAATAATACAATAAATAAAAACAATTTTTGATATAATGCACTATTCCATTGATATATGTAAGTATATTCCACAACCATTTTTGATATAGAAATTATGTGTTGCATTCTGATGTTATCAGATCAATAAACATGATATAAATATATTAAAATTTCCCCTTCCTACATTTTTTTTTAATTGCTAATGTTTGTGTACGTTATTCACTTTTCTGTTGTACTTTTTTACACCAACCGTAAATGGGTCAAGATGACAGAAAATGAGGAAAACAACTTTTGTCAAAAATTACTCAAAAAAATTTGTTATTAATCTATGACTGGCACAATATTTATTTAATCAAACAGTACTCACAGTTAAAAACGTCTGCATCCAATTTATAATATTCATAGTAGTTAACGAATAGGTCACAATCCAAGGTTAACGGTGTTTTCTCGGGAAAACTTTCAAACATCACATGTGATATACTATTATCACAAAAATCACATTTCCATCTTATAAAATTCATACGATCGTAGCATTTCACGCCTAAATCCTCGACCATCTGTTCTAGTATAAATTCAATATTGAGATCGGCGTATGTTATATTATAAGTCTGATGAAGTTCTCTTTCATTCAAATGGAATGGAATCACCAATGCAATCCACTTGGCATCCATACCATGTTTTAGTAGAAAATCGATGAACTCAAATGCACGAATGTGTGAACCGTAGACGATAATTTTTACTGGTATCTTTGCCTCTCTAATATATCGGATTTTGTGATACATCAGACATTTATCGAAACGATTATTGATATGTGCATAATTATGTGGTAACTCTGATTCAGTAAGGCTCGTCTGTATTCCGAAATGTTTTGCAGTACAGATCACTAAAGTATCATAATAAAGCTCACATTTATTTTCGAATATAATGTGATTTTTTTTTCTGAAATTAAATTTATTTTGATTTTCAAATCATATTCAAATTGATATCCATTTATGGTATGTTATTTACCTATCAATATTCTTGACTATTGCATTTACGAATTTTACCCACACTCGAAAGTCGATACGTTCCACTGTATCTCGTAAATATTCATTGAAATTGCTATAATTTATCCAGCAATCGTTTTGATCTTCACATGTTGAACATCGAAGATCTCTGTCGTATTCGGCTGCATCTATGCCAGGTTTTACAATGACAATTATTTTTGCCAGTGGTACACAGCAATGCGAAGTTTTTGAGCTATAAGCAGAATTTGTATTAAGGGTATTCATGAAATTTCGGGGCTTTCGAGCTTCGTGAATGAACTACTGGGAAATAGTTTACTTGCACTTCGTAATATTTTGATCGATCTTAGGTTTTGCAAAAAATTAGGTTTTTTTTCTTCGATTTTCGTAACGCATAGACTATGTATTTAAGTAAATTCTCTGACAATTTCATACCAATCCAACAAATATTCTTAAAATTATATGCATATTTGTAAACACAAATTCCCTATATGTAAAGAGTTTTTAAAACTTTGAAAGCGTTTTTACCAAAGTCGGTGAGCAAGATTTCTCAAAATCGGCTCAACTGTTCAGTCTCCAAGCTTTGTAAATACATTTTTTAGTAATTGATCGAAGGATTTATTTTTCCGATAAATATTTATCATTTTATAAACAATTTAAATTAAAATTTTCATCAGAATTTCTTTTTTGTAAAGCCGCCATTTTGGTAATATTTGATATTTTGATTATTCCTTCGATCAAGTAAATCTTTTTGGTTCTTTTATTTTGGTTGATCCAATCCAGAGATATCCTGCTCACCACAAGACGCCTTTTATTAGAGGACTTCCCGGAGATCGTCTACAGATTTCCTTAAGAAATATTAAAATCTACCAATCTTATATACATAAGTCGATCATAGTCGTGATAAAAAAAACTGAATACAAGAGCAGACTAAGTAGCTTCCTTAAAAATTTATTTATTCGCCCTTTGAAATTCGCTGTTGCACTGTATTTATTATTGAATGTATCTTTAATTGCAGGTGGTTACTCTGGTCATAAAACTTACTCTGTTTTATTCCAATTAAAGAGGAATTGACGCAAAAATGCTTTGCATTCGTTTGAAAAGCCCAAAATGATTAATGTATTATTGTTGCCGAAATATTGTGTAGGTTTCATGTTTATGTTGAAAACAGAAAAATTATCATTGACTAAGTCAAGGTCTAACACATGACTACCAGCATCCAAATCGGCATCACAAGTTTTAATATATTTGTAATTCTTTTTAATGGGAATAGGCTCAACGGGTTGCATTTTGATGACCAAGTCATTAGTTACACGTTTGTGAGAAAACTGATGAAATAAAGGGATGATTAAAAAAAAACTTGATACGACAATTTGACACTCACAGTGTCGTGTGTAACTCACCGTATTTGGTGCAAAGTAATAAAAATCATACGTGTCTGTTTGGCGCCCAATCTCTCGAAATATTTGATCCGATTGCGTGTGATACAATGGCTGCAGTTTAAGAAAAACCACTTCGCTTCGCACGAAATTATAATAGGGATGACTTTTTGGTATTATGAAATGATCCGATAACAAATGCAGATTTTGAAATCGACTGAAAATTACGTTGAACTAATTATAAAAGTATGAATCGAATTAATTGTCATTACCGCAAAATTACAAAGCCCACAATAACATTATCATCCACTGGTTTGGATGAATCACCGCAGCGTATGGTCAAAACTGTATATTCACTAAGTATATTAGTTAGTACTTCGCTGATAATTTTTTTCACCATTTCCGGTTCGGATGTAAATTCTTGTTTTGATACAGTGCCAAGGGAAAAGCGTGTAATGCGACGCCTCATATTTTTACCCATATATATCATATTATCAATTGCATCAACATCTTCCTCACGGATGCTAGCTACAGTAATCTCACCGAATACGCTGCTTCGATGTGTGACAAAGAGATAATCGTGAATTTTACAATTTGGTCGTGGCACAACCATCTGTTTCCATATAGTCACTTAGAAATTAGGTATCAAGAAAATCAATATGCAAACTCGAATACTTACAACAAAATACTTTAATATTTGATATAAGCTATTAGTCATTTTTGCTGCTTTTGGTATTGAAAGAATGCAATAATCGCGATCGGGATATGCACTGAAACTGGTTGCCAAAAAACGATGTAATCGACGTTTATCGAATGAAGGGGTTATGGCAAAAAGTTGTAAACAAAATGCGTTCGATTCTATTTCTGCGAGGTCCCCCTCTCCGGTAATGTTATAGTTAAAGATAAAACTTTTACCATATTGTTGGGCATAATAATTTGCATCTCTAAGGGCTGATAATGGGAAATGATAATAGGTTATAGTAAAATTGTGCAGTTTTTATATTTGAATAATCTGGGCTATTCCGTTTCCTGGGTAAGTTAACTTCTCTTTTAAGGCAGACGAGTTGGCCCGAAAAGGTGTTTCTTTTACATGAATCTCAGGCTGAATTAGTATTCATACAACTAAGTTCAGTCAAGAGAGATATTTTAGGTCTGTTTGGGTATTTGAAAAAACTTGATCTCTATAAAGGAGTTCGCTGTAGAGAAGTCCAAATATATGAAAAAACTGAAAAAATCTAACTGTGTTCAAAGAACTTTATTTGCAGAGGGAGTTCGTTATAGAGGACTCCGACTGTATCTTATGAAGGCCAATTGGAGATCAAACAGGGTGACCATTTATGGTCAAACAACAATTGAAGGAATTTATCACAATTAATCAAAATCCGAAAGAATATCTCAAGATTGACGGCAGTGATTAATGGCAGCTAGCGAGTAAGCGGCCAATCCCACCCAACGTTCTAGCTATAAATAACCGGAGGAAAAATAATTTGTGTTTCATTTACTTAGCGAATATTCGGATTTGGGACGAACCAAGACGAAAACCTTAAGAAAATCATATTTCAGCAAATTTCCTGAAATGTGAATGAACAAATCAAACGACGCTCAATCGGCAATTGAGTTGGTTGGAGTGATTAATTGCTTTAGTAAACATGAACAAAAAGAACCAGTAAACTTTTTTACGCCTGTTCGAGAATAGCCCAGATTTTGGTACTGTTAAATAAAACTTACCAACATGGATATTCTTCAATATTTGCAAGAGATCCGATTGTATGAAGAAACGTTCAGCGCTTGGATTAATAGTAATTATGCCTTGTGTGGAACTTATGACCAATTTAGAATTACTATGAATGCTATAATTTAAAATATTATACAAATCGACGGTGAAACTGCAAAACCACGTAAGTGTAATTTTTTCATGGTATAATTATACCATCGTAGCTTGACCAGTTCTACAGTTCCAACGACGATATATTGGGAGTATGAATGTATAAATTCGTATTTTTTTTCGTAATTTGGACATTTATTGTGAAAAAGTGATTATAAATTTATTCTTTAAAGTATTGTCCATCGTTAGCCACAACCTTTTCCCATCTTTCTGGTAACATACGAATTCCGCGTCGAAAGAACTCCTCATCTTTTGAGGCTATCCACGAATCGACCCATTTTTTGAGTTCTTCGAAAGAACGGAAGTGCTGTTCAGCCAGGCCATGTGTCATCGATCGGAACAAGTGGTAATCAGAAGGAGCAATGTCTGGAGAATACGGCGGGTGGGGTAGCACTTCCCATTTCAGCGTTTCCAAGTATGTTTTTACTTGCCTTGCAACATGCGGCCGAGCATTTTCGTGCTGAAGAATAACTTCGTCGTGTCTATTTTCATATTCTGGCCTCTTAGTCTTTAATGCTCGGCTCAAACGCATCAATTGTAGTCGGTAGCGGTCGCCAGTGATCGTTTTATTCTGTTTCAACAGCTCATAATACACGACACATTTCATATCCCACCAAATACACAGCATGAGCTTGGATCCATGGATGTTCGGCTTTGCCGTTGATGTTGATGCATGTCCGGGCGGTCCCCAGGCTTTGGGTTATCGTAACGTATCCACTTTTCATCTCCAGTCACAATACGATGAAGAAAACCCTTTCTTTTCTGTCGTTCAATCAGCAGTTCACATGTGAAAAATCGTCGTTCGACGTCTCTCGGCTTCAATTCGTACGGCACCCAATTTCCTTGCTTTTGAATCATTCCCAATGCTTTTAATCGTTTAGAAATGGTTGATTGATCAACTCCTAAAGATTCTGCAAGTTCTTGTTGCGTTTGACATGAATCTTATTCGAGAAATGCCTTCAATTCTTCATCTTCGAACTTTTTCGGGCCGCCTGAACGTTCCCTGTCTTCAACATCAAAATCACCACTTTTGAAACGGGCATACCACACCTGACACATTCTAACGTCTATAGCACAGTCAGGATAAGCTTCAGTGAGTAAACGATGTGCTTCAGTTGCGTTTTTCTTTAAATGGAAGAAGCAAATTAAAACTTCCCGCAAATGTTGTTTTGCTGGCACGAAATTCGACATTTTCAGCTATAGTAAAATACTTTTGTAAAATTATGAAAATTATTTGACAGATCAATTCTTATAGTATTTTTGGCGCTCTTCAAGATAGAATAGCTGTCAATGTCAAAAAAAATGGCGCGTTTGATAGATATGAAGTTAGTCACAATTACGAGTTTATACATTCATACTCCCAATATATATTTATTGATTGTGGTAAGGATATTATACAGAGGTATAAATCACTTGATTTAATATTCATGCGGTGAGATATTGCAACTTTTATAGATTAGCAATAGGTTGAACAGTACAAATTATCAATTACATATCTAGCAATATTTGACTTGAGGAAAATTTAAAAAATAATTACATTTCTCTATCTTATATACTTGAAGACCATTCGTTTGGATAGTACAGAAGTGAAACTACATACTGAAATTACTCTGGAAAACACATGTTAGTAACATATCAAAGAAGGCAGCAAGAGCACTTATGACCAGTAAATCCATTGCTGGGAAAAGTTGGAGATGTACACCAAAAATACTACGATCGATGTATACGGTAATTGTACAACAAATGATCGCATATGGAGCGGTTATCTGGTCAAATAGAACAAAGCGGCAAACAGCTGTCAATGAGTTAAATAAACTTCAAAGATTATCATGTGTTTGCATAACTGGGGCTATGAGACCGTGTACAATAGAGTCGTTAGAAATCCTTTTAGAATTAACACCTCTTCACATATACATACATCCAGATGCAGGCGAAGAGGGTCATTTATAGAATGTCTCGAGTACATATCGGGTCAGATCAATGCCTAAATCGGAAGAAGTAATAAAAAGGATTGGGAAGGTTTGCTTGAAACCTAGAATATAAACCAACAAATGATAACCTGTTATACAACGAGTCTGTTACTGTCGAAGAAGCAGAACCAAGGGGGAATCTGGGCCAATAATGAGCCAGTATCTTTTGTGACGGCACAATTTGAGGGCCTACCCAAATTTTACCGCACAAGGAGACAGTGTCCACTGGGGGTGACCGACTGCAAGTCCCACTGGGACAGCAGAAGCAGTGGCAGAGCACGAATAACGATATTACGTAACGATCGGACTGAAAGTGGGCATCAGGCGGGATAGAAAAGTGACAAGTGACGTTTCGGAGCGGTGTACCCATCCACTCGCAACTTGACGTTACCTGACAGGTGAGCACGCGACGGAACGAGTGGGGACATCCTGGATCGGCCCATCCAGCCGACGTCCCTCTCGCAACCGTGACTTTAAAACCCGGACGCCGCGGCACAATCAGCTACGTTCCGCACGCTCGCCCTACCAGGCGCATCTCAGACATCGTGGTCAACGCTCTGCATGCTTCGCACGCTTGCCCAACCAGTCGCATCTCAGACATCGTAGCCAATGCTCTGCACGCTCCGCACGCTTGCCCACCCAGTCGCATCTCAGACAACTTATTCATCGTACGCTCGCCCTACCGGCCGCATTTCATACATCGTAGTAAACGCTATGCACGCTTCGCACGCTCGCCCTACCATTCGCATATCATACATCGTAATCAACGCCCTGAATGCTTCGCACGCTTGATACTTGTACTGGCTTAAACGATCGGCTGTTCTTCAAAAAAGAAAAGATAAAAATATAGAAACAAAGTCCCTCAAATGCCAAAGCCAAAAGTTTAAATTTGTTTGATTATTTTTCTCTCTCGTAGCTCTTTTTTATGTGTAAGAACGTAACTAACAACTCGCAAATTAGTTACTTAAAAATATTTGACAGTTCTGACAGTTATCCTCACTTTGATGGAACTTAATCCGGCTTTTCGTTCACTTTTGACATTAGCTTAAGACTGCTTGAGTTCATTATAATTGGGCCTTTGAGCGAAAATCAAATGTCTTTTTTTCCTTTCACCAAACGGCATGAACCTGAGAACTCTCTTTCCGTCTTGCACAAATGTAACATCCATAAATGGTTGAATGAAAATTTTCTTTTAATTAAGCTTACAATTAATTAGAATTCTGATTGATTAATCAGAAATTTGACTGATCACATTTATTCTAGAGCCCAGAACTTTTCAATTCATGTTGTTGTTGCAAATAAACTTTTTTAAGTAATAAAATAAAAATTAATCAGCATTGGTATGTGGTAAGTCAAAATACTAAACAATTCTTGACTAATCGTAGTCACATAGTGTCTTTATACAAATAGTTACCTCCGACTGCTTGCCGCAAAACTGTGCTTCGGCTCATATACTTCAATGTCGGCAAACTTAAGTATGTTCTTAATTGCGGTTTCAGTAAAAATACTTCCTTTTTCTCTATACCTTACGCCGCTATATAAATAAAATATAACAAATTTCAACACAATATTTGAAAATGAATTATTTGCTGTTATTACTAACGTAGTGCGTATAGCTCGATTGCCAATGTGTTTGTGTGATGGATTGAACTTAACCAAATTACCAAATATTTCCAATTCGAAATTATAAATCAGTTTCTCGATGTCCACATTTTTATTAAGCCAAATAAATCCCATTGTTTTATAGTCGACCTATATGTGAACAGAAATAATATATCATAAAAAAGTTTTGGGTAGATATCCAAAAATTCTTTTTTCGGCACCTCCCAAACCCGTAAACCAGAAGTGCCCAAATCTTATGGATTTTATTGAATCAATATACTAATTTTTAAAAAGAAAGTTTTAAGTACCGTGGCACTAGTTATATTTAGTGGTGCGTTTCTGAGCCAATATCCAAAAGAGATATCAAGGTTTTATTATATTATATAAAACAGACCATTCTATATAAAAACTCAGACAAAAAATGAATGTAAATGAATGTGTAAAAAATAGGCAAAATAAAATTTAAAATCTATAGTATTCAATGATTTTTGAAATAGTTTTTTATTTATATCCTTTTCTTTCTTATAAGCGACGAAAATCTAAAATATTAAATTTCAAAATCAATGCTAACTATAGATGGAAAATTTTAATTTGCCTTTTTTCCGCTCCCTGATCATAACTTATACATTACTTCGAATGACATACAGTTCATGTTAAAAACACGCTTTTCTGGCAAATATTTCGAAAACACTTCCAAGTAAATTAATATGATTTTAAGAAGGCCCAATCTATCATTTAGTTAAATTATTCAGGCGATATCGTTCACTCATTTCTCGTTCACTCGTTTGGGTTTTATAATTTAAAGGTTACCTCAATTCAATAAAATTAATTTTTGGTAAAATTGGGATTTTGAAGTCAATTGGAGTCACTTGAAGTCATTTGAAGTCAATTGGAGTCACTTGGAGTTATTTGGGGTCAATTGAGGACTTGAAGTCAATTGGAGTCACTTGAAGTCATTTATGGCATAAATAGCAAAAATTTTCAAAGACAATAAAATTTAATATGCACCATTAGTATTAACGTTCTTGGCAATAAAATTTGCTTTTCACTATTAACATATTTTTAAATGACAACGAAATATCGATACCAATACTTTTTAAATCGATGGTAAGAACTAATGATAAAAAGAGTTTGAATTTACTATTTGTATGTAATTAATAGTCGCGTTCAGAGGAATGATGTGCTATCTAAGTGTCTTGCGAACACAAATTGATCAGTTTATGATCAACAAAAATTATCTTGAGCATTTGCCATTAATTATTATTTTTCTCATACTTCAGGTCAACGTGTTGTTGAGCAGAGGACGTCTTCTGAACGCGACCAGTAATGTGTAAGATTTGTGAAAATTTATTAATAACATATAATTTCTCCCTTTTACCTCGTTCACAATGAAACAACTACAATCGTCTTTCTTCTCCTGATGGCGTAGTAGCTCTTCAGCTATATAAAAATCACCAAATTCTTTTCGTAGATCAGGGCGGTCAGCATCAATTGCTGCAACTATTTCATCATTATCTTCGGGTCTTGGAAGAAAAAAAGGAAAATCATGTTAAACAATAATCTAGATGCGAATACAATCCAAATGCAAACGTACAATGCCAGTCTATAAGTCATCTTGGATATTATTTGTTCACGATATATAATATGAATCTTCTGGGTATTTTTACAATGTTTGATATTGTAAACACGCGGATATAAAATACGTGTGAAACCCCTCAAGAAATCATAATTTGGATAATCTGTAAAATGCAGAATCACCGTTGTAAGAGAAGCAAAAGTATTGCAAACTATAACCTTCTGGTCGACTGCCCTCCTTCGGTTTTTCTTCAGGGAGTTCAACGATGAGAATGTACCGCTTCATAAGTTCTCGGAAAAAAATTTCTCTGAGTATAGTCACAAATAATTCCGGGTTGTATTCGGGACAGTAGAGGAAATAATTTAAAAATAAAATATTTCCTTCAGAGAGATATTTGTCGCAACTAAAAAGATATGAATACTATATTGCTACCTCCATTTGCTAAGCCCCTAACACATGTTTTTCAAATTTTTTTAAAAGAAGCAAAAACATTTTTATGTTTGGGTACTATTTGCAGAATTTGTAATTCAGACTACGACAATAGATCGCAAGTTTTCGGTATTGCCTCCATAATTTTTGGTGCAGAAAAAAGAGAGTATGCTGTATCCATAATCCCTCAAAAACCCGATATTGAAAAATTTTACGTTAGGGCTGTAGCAAATTAGGTTAGTCATATGCGAATTATTTTTGTCATTGAATTACCAATAGTGAAATTTCAACCAGTCCATCCAGCATTCTCGTGGCAGTGCATCTATTTTTGGAAAATGTGAAAATTCCGCATAGCCGATCACTTCGTCGCTTTCTTGCCTTCGTACTAATATCCGATGAGAGACATAATGCAAGAAGAATTTCGTGTACGATTTTACTTTTCGCCGCGACTTGCCAATAAAATTCGATTTCTTTTTAAGTCCGAACTCTTGAACGTCATCGAAATCTTTCAGCAAGTGCGAACTATTGGCAATATACATTTTCCTTTTAGTCTTTTATTTCAATATATATTTTTATATTTTTTTATTTTTCAGCTTGTAATGCTTTAGAAAATATATTTGTGTTTGCATATATTTTTTAAATATTTTTTTAAATATTACCGAGTACAAAGTAAATGAAAAAATGATTGAATGAATTTTATGAAGTAAAAAAATACTCAGTTAAAAGCAAGTATTGCATCTGAGATGCCAAAAGAAGTCGAAAAATTTTCTAACTACTATTAAGCTAAGTATAATACAATAAACCGGATATGGGCGCGGCAACAAGCACAATACATCTGGTTTGGTCCAGCAAAGAGCGCCAACTAAGAGTGACTGGGAGTGAGGAAAGATGATTTTTCTGAAATCTCTTCTAATGGAGTTGGGTAAGCTGAGATTTATTAAATTATTTGGCGATATTCCAAAATCACGAATTTGCAGGGATGATGTTTTGATAAAATCGCGAGAACAAAAAAGTTACAAAAATAAAAGTAGGGTTTCGCATTCCTTAGCCAGGTGCCAACCTGATCATTGGGGATTAAAAAAAAATCATATGGTAATCAACATTTTAGTCATGGTTACAACTAGAATTTTTAGTCATTAGTCAACGAGGCATGACTCAAAAATTAGTCATTAGTGTGTGATTGCTGATTAACTTTTTGGTCATTACTTTTACCTCATTAGTTAGATCTCGCCAATTCACAAGCTGTCTTATTTGGCGTCGTATCCTCTCATTTTTCATAAATTCTCTAATTTTCATACAAAATTATACAACATTATGATTATCATAGATTAATAATCAGTAATTTTTGACAAAAATTGTTTTCCTCATTTTCTGGCATCTTAACCCATTTGAGTCCGGTGTATAGAGAAAGTACAGCAGAAAAGTAAATAAAGTAGTTGTTTTTGCAACCTATATCAGGCAATATTGAAAGCATATTTGTGTAAAATTTTCAAAAATGGTTACAAACCGACATTAACAATCCAAAAAGAATGTAGAGGGGAAAACTTGAAACTTTCCACCCAGTTAACGTCAGGATCAATTTAAATTTCTTCATATGACGGTAAGTCGAGCCAAGTTGTGTCATCCGTTTCGACATTCAGCGAAGTACTGAGTAATTCAGTATTTCGTGCTGAGAACAGATAAATTATTAATGTAAAAAAATTATTTTGTTTCATTAACAAATACCAAATAAATATCTTCTCAATCGGTGTTTAAATGGAAGTGGACTTGGATGGTCGTTTAATCCACCTTCTCTTCTCATAGCTCCAAAAAAGTGTTCCAGAACATCCTGATTTAAACGATGTGTGACTATGTATTGCATTCCATAGACTTTGTGGACGTATTAATGCAGGAGTTTCAATAAGGTGTTGGTCACAACAATACACTTTTGGAATGGTGCCAAGTTCGCTTTGTCTACTATTATGGGCTGTGACATTATACTCGTCATTTTATCCAATACACTGCACAGAGCCAAAACGACCTAATAAAATAGAACAAAAGTAAAAAGATATCTCTATAGTTTTTCTTCAAGAGGAAAGTCTTCTTATTTTTAGTCGGATTTTCTTTTCAATAAAACGAATAAGTAATCTTCGAAATTTTATAAGATCATCTTCTTGAATTTATTGAAAAGAATATATTATTATTTTTATAAGGCAAACGTCTTGAATTAATTAAAAATAATATTTTATTATTTTTAAAAGACAATCGCCTTCAACTTATTTAAATCATAGGTACATTTCCATCACAGGCCATTGCAAAAAACATAAAACTCAGAAATAGATAAAAAAAAATCGGATCCAACGATGATAATTCGTGGCTGAAGTTTCTCCTTTCTTACGGCAAAGGTTCAATCTATCGTTGAGGAGTGGTCTAAGGCAAAATGGCTAGAGTATTGGAACTCCATCCCGGGTTTAAGACAGGCAAAAGCTCTTACCATTCCGCTTGCCCAAAATCAGCCCATTTCTTATTCCAAACCTGACCTTAGGCTATTGGTGGGCTACATGTCTGGACACCATGGGCTCAGATATCACCTAAGCAGGATGGGTCTGTCCAATGAGACAGAGTGTCGTCTATGTATGGAAGATGACGAGACGACACTTCACATTCTGTGTGAGTGTCCGGCCTTGGCTCGGCTCAGAGGAAGAATCTTTGATTATTCGTTTTTGACGGCTGATCACATGAAATCTTCTTCAACGAAAGATGTCTTGACTTTTATTAGGTCAGCCGAACGTCTTTTGTCATAAAATGGGGAATGGCACAAAAGATCTTTTAGGTCGCAGTGCCTGCCTGGTTGGGCTCCTCTAATACTAATAATAATAATAATAATAATAATAATACGGCAAAGTAATTCATTATCTCCATTATTGTGGGTTGAATATCATTGCGTGTTGCAACGAGTGTTGTCTTTATTAAGCCGCAAAGGCTTCAGAAAAGCGTGTTAAAGAATTGTATAAATACAATATGTATTTAGAATAAATCAAAATTTTACATTTTTATAATGAAATTCAACAGATTTTCCGCATAAAAATAATAAGAAATCTCTATGGAAATACCTTCTGTCATACTCCTTTGTCTAAAAACAGTTCATAGAGATGATCTTTTATATTTTAAAAGGCATATTTTTTTCTGTTTGTTTTGGTCATGGAGTACTAAACCATAGGGCCTTTTGCAGGAAGTGTAATTCTTGCCAGTGAGCCTAGAGTTCAGTAAGTCGTACCAATCGTTCACTAATTGCACAAAATCAGCGCATTCGCATGGGTTGTATAATGTTTTGCCATCCATATAGCAGCGTCTTATGTCGTTCGCTGTGGTGTTTGAGAACACTTGAGCTGCCAATTTTACCTTTTGTCGGGTTACTCCCTTAACGCTCAAGTGTTCCTCAGACAGCTTGTAAGCAATTGACACATCTGAGCTCGATGTATGGTTTAAAACTTGTTTCACAGTTTGGATGCTAATTACTTTGTTTTCAAGCTTAAAACCATGGTCAATAAAATGATTGCGAACTAATTTAAGTAACTGTGGAACATCAGCAAATACTTTCTCTGAAGTATTGGCCGGATTCCAGAACCATGTATTGCCTTCAATTAGAAAGAAATAACTTGGTATTAAACATTTTAATAAGTAATTGATTGCTTAGTGATAGAGACACCAAGCTCTCTCCAAAGCGCTTGATTGGTGGGCCCCATATCGGAAACGACTCCAACAACCGGGACACCCACATTGTGCAATTTTTTTTTCATTTCGTTTGTTATTGTTTTGGTCATTTTGCAGTCAAATCCATAAAAAATTGGTTGCTTCCATGAAGCTTTTAAACCACGTACTATAGCTACTTGTACATAGTTGCTGGGGTTTCGCACTGCCTTAGTCAATGTATCAAACTCATAAGAGGAGGAAATTTTCATTTCATCGAAACATACGATGCACAATTTGTCTTCTCGGGCGAGTTGTCTGTGCTTCATCACTTCGATGATGTTGTGCAGTATCCCCTCTTCGAGATGAACTGAACGTACCCACTCATTCAATGTTGTTATACCAGGCAGTGGAAACCCCTTTTGTAGCAAGTGCTTATAGGCTCCTGGACCTGCAGCATACAAAGTTATAGCGGATGACACATCCTGCCAACCCCAGTGAACATTTTTGTTTGTGTCCAGCTTTCGAATTTGATGCCCAGTGAAAATTTTCCTTAAGCCTTCACTAAGACTGCCAAATTTTTTCTTGCAAACTTCATATTGCAACTTCATTTGCATCGTTTTTCTCGACAGGCGTGCATTTTCAATATTCTTTCTATTGTTTTAGATATATAGAAATGTTAATTTGTTTATTTTTGCATAAGTATATGCAACATTATTTTACTCACTCAGTTTGAGATTCTTTACTTAGGGCCTGTGCGAAATGTGACTAAATTTTAGAAACTTGCTAAATTATTGGAAATGTCGATAATAAAGTTGATAATGTAGTTAAAATTTTTTACTAAATTGCAACTTTGAATGTGTCTAAATTTTCGAGGGTGCTAAATTGATTTAGCTGTTGAATAATTTAAAATGGAAACAATGAAGAAAATTACTTTTACTTTATCCCGATACCCGATACCCGATACTATTTTACTCGATACTTTTATTATGAGTACTTGTACTCATTGAGTACATTGATGCTGGTATCGAAATTCGATACTTTTCAAAATTTCCAGTCCAAAAATTAGTTCTAAAAAAATGAAAATGCAATTGAATCGCAATTAAACAGTACGACTTGTACTTGTTTGAACATATGTATAATCATATGATGCTAATTTATATTTCGAAATACATACTGCAAATCGCTACCTCTATTCTTCAACCACTTATCTCCATTTTGGTCGAAATTATTATTTTTATTGCTTACATTGTAAAAAAAAACACTTTTGAATCCAAAGGTGTTCCCAGCGAGTTTGTATAAAAACATTTTTGGAGCCAGTTCTTCAACCTCGTATCTCCTCTTGAACATGAAATTTGCTTTTCAAACCTTTAGTTTTTTCCATTATCTGCGAAATGGTACTTTTGGAAATACGTTGTTAAAGAATATAGGTAGCGAAATTGTTGAACAGAGGATCGGTCGGTTGAACAGAGGTTGTGCCACTTTTGTAGTTAGGGCACGATATGTATCTATATTAAATAAATATCTACCTTTTTTATATACATAGGTACATATATGTATTCATTATTTATATATGTACTTATGTATATATTTCAAAGACTTAATAAAAACCAAAAAATTTGAACATAATTCGCAAATTGGTTAAGCGCATCTTAGGATTTTTTTTACATTAGGTATCGAAACCCGATGCTTTAGGTATCGAGTACATTTATGTCGATACTTTTGAGTACCTGGTACTTTTCGCCCGATACTTCAAATGAGTATAGTATCGATACTTTCCCCCCGATACCATTTCCCTACTCATTTCTAACAAGTTGTCTTATGGTTTATTATATTTAGTTTTTTTTTTTTTTTTTGAATTTTCTCTTTCAGAGCCTTACCATTTTTGAAGAAAATTTACTTTTATCAAACTTTATCTATCAAACACAATCAGTAATAAATGTTTATTGAAATCTTTACTTAAAGAGTATAGTTTATTTTAATACTCTAAAAAATACCTAAGTTTAAGAAATTAATGTAGAACAGATTCGCTTTCGTAGATTTTACAAAGATTCTAGCAACGATGCTCTTAGCAAAACACCCTCATTTTCATCATTTAATATTCTTTCAGTATCGTCTTGGCTTTCCAACAGAGATTCGGAAAAATTCGATGCATTATCCAGGCCATTTTCGCATATATTATGCATTATACATGCACAAGTTATAGTTTTTATTGACCTTTCAATTGTTAAAGCAAGCGGTTTATCGAAAGTTGAACGCCACCTATTCTTCATTAATCGAAAACTGCTTTCGACAATACTTCTAGCCTTGCTATGGATAGCATTGAATCTAAGCTCATTTGTAGAAAGCGGTCTGGTTTTTTAAATGGTGTTATGATACAGATGGGCCACATAGTGCATGAGTAACCACTATCTCCTAGCAATAAATAACTCTGTGGAAGAAATTCTTGTTGGTATAATTGACTATTGCGTAGTACTCTTTGGTCATGGACAGAGCTTGGATAGCCAACGCAAATGCTTATAAAATTTTCCATAACTATCACACACAGCTTGAAGTTGGATTGTTTTATCTAGTTTACGATTAATGTATTGATCCCTGAGCCGAACTGGCACACGTACTTTGACATGAGATCCATCTATAGCACCTAAACATTTTTCAAAAATGTTTGTTCTTGCTCTTACGTTAAATTTGTTTCCGATTTCTTCAAATGTTTCATACGCGGGATATCTTATTACTTTAGGTAACAGTTTAATTAATCCGTCTAACTAATTGTGCACAATATCACGGACTATGTATCGAGAAATATCAAAAGATTTAGCTGTTACTCTGTAACTTGTTCCACTTGCAAGCCAATAGAGAAAAACTGACATTTCAAAAAGCCGGCACCAACCCTTGTTTGCTTTAGAGACAATCTCTTCTGAAATTGCTAATATGTTTTCCAAATCGCAAGAAGATACACGCAAGTTTAAATGAATTATGCTATTATCCCTGGCTTCTATCGACCGAAAAAGGCTTATGCACATCTTTGTTGTTGAAGTGTCCTGCACACTCCCTCGACGATTTTCTCAACTCAGTATTTAGTGCAGTTGCCCACTTTTTCCTCATGCCGTCGCAAATGGGAGCCTGAAACAAGGGCACCTCTTTTTTACACACTGCCTTGCTGACACAACAACGAGTTCGGCATTTTTCACACTTCGCAAATGTATTTATTTTTAATGTTTTTATTGATGATTTACATTTTTATTTGTTTTCCACGAATTTTTTAATGAATTTTTTATTTCATATCTTTATTTCTCAAATTTCAAAACAATTTGTTTATTTTATTTAGAGCTGAACAATAAAAATGTGGCACAAATGGGCTAATTTTCTTTTGAAAATTAAACGTCAAAACATGCCGCCATGTTAAAAATGAGAGCGGAATAATGAAAATCCCAAAACGGCATTGACAATATGGGCAATGAGAAGACGCTGTCATTGCTATCCGTTCAACTTTGTTATTATTCTATGATGATTATAAGACAGCATATGACAGCTGGTGAATTGGCCAATTATATGAAAAACAATTAGAAAACAATTACAACACATTCTGTTGAAATTTTTGCAGTTTTCTTTTATTTTGTTTTTCCTTTTCTGCTGTTGGTACTCTCTACACTTCTCCGCACAAACACGACTTAGTACACGTATATAACATAAGAGAGGAAAGTTCAGCTACATATATGCAATCAAGCAGAGGCATCTAGGTCGGCTCTCTCACTAAAGCGCATGAGAAAAAACTGAGAGCAGTCGACTCTCTGTTTGATTGTGTGTAGCCCAATGACAACTGCATAACTTTGTTTCATACTGGCTTCGTGCAACGAAAACGCGATTTTTTGACATGACCGTTGTTTGCTGCAGTTTTTGCACTGTTCCTCTTTCTATTTTCTGAAGCTTTTTTTCTGTTAATACTTTTTACATTTATCGGAACAAACACTTCCTAGTACACGTATAATGTATTGTATGAATCTGACCCTCATATAACCTCATTCGCTAAACTCTAACAACAGCATAAATTTATTTTTATTGGTTTGGTATGAGTGTAATGAATTTTAAACAAACTAAAATTGTTGGTTAAGTAAATTACATTTCATAATAAGGCAGCTCATTCCGTGCCACTAAGACATTTTGATCTTTAAAACGATATTGTTTTAATGTAATACTTGACTTTTTTTTTTTAATTATAAGTTTAAATATTTAAGTATTTTTACAATTTGAATCATTTATTTTAAATTTTCCAAAACCTTTAATTGCCGCTAATTCCGTGCTAAATTTTTGTCAGTAAAACTATTTCCGTGCTAATGCGAATATAATTCCGTTCGAAATTTAATGAAGGAAGATTTGAGTGATTCCTAAGCCTTTTATTGTAAAAAATAAAACAGATTAAAGAAAATTTATATGTTTTTTACTCAAAAAACTGAAAAAACGTAACAATAAAAAATGTAAGAAAATTAGGTCTAGAAGCTACCTTTTTAAGAGGTGATCGAATTTATCTTAACAGATAAGAATTTGATGTCTGAAGCAAAGTTGTTAAGCGCAAAGAGATAAACAATTTTTGAATACACATTTTTCCTCTACTCTCACACTTCTTCTCAAAAATTGGGTTTTATACCCCCTTTTACGATAAATGACCGTTGAGAAAACTATTATACTGTCTTTGGAGAATTCTGTGGCAGAAACACGAGCAGTGGCTTACAGTGGAATTCTCCTCAAAAATCCTTTGTACCAATATCGTATTGATGGACCATTCTTAAAATTATTGGGCAATTCAGCTCCTTCATCAACCCTCTAGTTCCCAAGCGTGTCTCTAGACAGACATTATTAAAACGGGTGTAATTACCACCTTAATAGTTTTTTGTTGTAACATTTTATCATATCGTTTCTAGAATTCCCCAGGCTTTACAGAAGTTAGCTACAGTCAAAGTTAAAAATTTGTGAAGAACAAGAAAATGAGTTATTTTGATTGAATTTCAGATAAAAATAAAAAAATAAAATAAAAGTAAATATATAAAATACTTCTCGTCATACTAGCCAGATAAAAAACTTGTTATGAGTAGCATAGAGTTTGAACTTTTCCTTCAAAGTGTTTAATTACTTAAAACAACTTGTTAAAAAGTTTGTTCAACAAGAAATACATACCTTTAGGCATTCAACCTTTCCGGCTTCATAAAACCCGCCCATTAAATTTTTACGGGCTTGAGATCAGATTTGTGCTTTTTACATCACAATTTATCAATATCAATTTTTTTTTTAAATCAATCAAAAATTGGGAACTAGAGGGTTAAGTTAGCAACACAGCCTAATAGCTGTCCTTTAGTTATTAGGAAACCTATCTCGGCCAAATGATGAACTGATTTTACAACACTTTTGTGTGTATTTATTCTTCATCCGCTTGCAAACTTGATATAGGCGCTGTTGAAATAAAATAGCACGTAATTACCTAATTATGGTTGTTAATTACGACATATAGCATGGAATTACGTAAGTTGGGATACTTGTGAATCTATTTCCGTTCTATGTGATTCTACTCCAAGAGCCATGAGAAAAATAAATTTAAACGAAAACACATTTACTTATCCATTTTCTTTGAAATGCTGAAGTCATATATCCGTAAATTTAATAAAATTCCAAAATGTAAGTGATTTAGAAAGGAGACATTCTATAATTTTTAATCAAATTTTTGCTAAATTTGTCAACTTTACAGCTAAAAAATAACAATATGGTTGTTAATATGATATGACGGAATTAGATCACAAGTATATTTATGGTTCCTATCAGGGCCGCAGCCAGAAATTTTTTTCGGGAGGGTTTTCATTCGAAGAAAATATTCATAAATAATTTTTATCAAACTGATTTTTAAATACAATAAATTAAATCAATGATACATTTGATGGACCCTATAAAATTTTAGGAAAAATTTTCCGATTTTTTTTAATCTTAACCTCAAAAAAATGGCCAAAAGTGACAAAAAATTCCCAGAATAATCAAATTAAATTTTTTCAAATAAATATTATTCAATATGCATTCTAGTGCATTTTTGTTTTATAGTGAGGGACATAATTTCATTAACTCATTGACTTCCCACTACTGATGATGTACCCAACCTCAAAAAAATTACCAAAAATTGTAGAGGCTAATTTTTTTCAAATGACCATCATTGGGAATTTGAGCCATTATCAATGATAAGGAACCCGGATGAGGTTTGCTTATATTCCCTAAATTCGTGAAGTCACAGCATTGAAAGCGATCTTTCTAGTCGTGGTGCTCTGAGCAATAATGCGTTAAAAAATTAATTTTATTTTGCTAATAAGATGGAACGAATCTGAGGTCAAAAACTTCCCATCACGTCACGTTTTAGGAAAAAAATGGGGTCTAGCAAGTCTAATTTTACAAGGATCCGATAATTTTTTCTATATTTTATTAATTTTTAAACTTTTCAAACTGATTTACGACGAAATTTTGAACCAAAATCAGTTACTGACCCAGAAAAACTATGAATGCAGGAGTGCTCAGTATCACCTTCTCTTTTTGAATCCGTAGTCAAACCTCATGTCGAAGAAAACAAATCGGATTTGATCGCATAGTGTAACTAAGATTTCAAATTTATTTTTTATATTTGACTTTTTAGATAAAAAAACCGATGGAAGTAAAAAATATCGTTAAATAGATTTTATTTTGACTTTTTTCCATCCATTAGCAATTAATCTCAAAAATTAGAACAAAGTTTCCACATTTCGGGGGGGGGGGGGTCAGAACCCCCAAAATCCCCCCCCCCCCCCCCCCCCTAAATACGGCCTTAGTTCATATTATTTACCGGAATAAACATCTTCACATCTTTTAAACAAAATAAGTAAGAGAATAACAAATCTAAATGTTATATATATTTGCAAAAGCAATGCAGCTAATTCCGTGCCATTACTAAATGCAGATTTTAGCTTTTGTTATGCTTCAAATTAAATTAAAATACACAGAAATAAAAAGATGATATCAAATCTGGTCAAACTAGTAAAATAAAAATTGGATTTATACTTACAAATAACTCTTAATAGTCTTATCCAAATTATGCTGCTTCAATAAAACTTGCGCACTTTATAAGGATTTTTGTAAAGTGATAAACTAATGCAGATTTTTATAAAACTAACGAGATTTAAGTAGTGACAATACAGGTACATAATGTTTTAAGTATAGTAAACAACCTCAAATAAAAATATTTTTGGAAAGTATACGAAATTTCTTATTTTATTTCTTTTAGTAAAATAGCACGGAATTACCCACTAGCACGGAATTAGCTGCACTTACCTTATTACAACTAGTTGAATACTAACAAGCATCTCAAATTCTGCTTAAATTAAATTCATTAAGGCAACGCTTAAATGCAATTAGTTTTACATACCTTTATTTTTATAAAATCAGAGCCAAAAAAAAAAAAAAAAAATTGCTACATTGAATGAATTAAACCTAATTGTTACAAATGCATTATTACTGAAAAATAAAAAATATATGTAGGCAAGTTTATAATACTTTCTCCGGAAAATCTTCAGGCAGCGCAAAGAGTTCGGTCGAAAATTCTGAACGATATTTACGTAGATAACTTAGAAAGATTTTTTCCACTTCTTTGGTTGTGCCCATATCAAGCATACGACGTTTCAAGGCACTCTTGCGAGTAGTACGATTTCTATCTGCATTCTGTAATAAAACAAACAAACAAACATTTATATCATTTGAAATAATCAAAATAAATTTTAAATAATCAGTTTACATAGCCGAGGAATTTAAACAATAACTTAATTGAAGAGCTTCAAATCAAAACGCAATAAATTACACTATGCTTTTATTGCGTTTTGATTTGGAGCTCCTCAATTGTTGTTCTAAAACTCAAGTGAAAAAAAATTTATATACGACAGAAAAAACTCAAATAGTACCTGGTATTTTCTACATTTTGATATCTATGGAAATGAAGTTGAAATTGCATTTTTATTTTCTGTATTTACTGTACCAAAAAGTTCATAATATTCAAGAAAATTATCATTCACAAAATAAAAACTTACACTGATATATTCCAATGAACGCATTCATTGTGTGAATGTATCGCTGTTCATAGAATTTCCAGCCAATTAAAAAATCTTTTTATGTTCATTAAGTCAGTGAACAAACTAACAAATAAATGCAATGAAATTTTTACATTGAATTAATCAATGAATTTTTATACATTGAGTTGATTTTGTAAATTAAAATTAGTATAATTCTGGAGGAAACAAAAGTTTGTTCGAAAACACAATCACTGAAATGAGATTCATTATCTCAGTGTACTGCTTATAGAATCTTAGGGAAGTAATGTACAGATTCATAGAAAATTCATGGTGGCAATCAAGAAAAATCTGTTCATTGTATTTATGTACAATTTTTGTTTCAGCGAGAGAACAACCGATGGTCTCTACTTTGATTTTAAAATTTTCATGCCTATTATTTCATCAATTTCAATATCCTCGTTTTGGGATTAAAGCATGAAAATAAAATAATGTTCATATTTAATCAGTACCTACTTGTGCATACCAATTCTAAATATGGGGTTTTCCTATAAACGTCCACTAACAGAAACCACTAAGTCCAAACTGATTTTGTTCATTTGGCCCGAAATAATCAGCTTTTAAAATTCAAATGCTTATTCAAATTATGGCAATGGAGTTGATTCGTATATACTAGGGGTGTGCGACTAATTGTTTAATCAAGAAATCTGATTAATCAAAATGCTGGATTATTCAATTATTCGATTAATTAAGATTTTGATTAATCAATTTGCAAACTATTCAATTAAACAGTATTTTGATAAATCCAAATTGAAATTATTCGATTAATCAAGATTCTGATTAATTGGAATAAAATTATTCGAACAAAATATTCAAACAATTTCTTTTTATTTCTTTTTGTTGGATTTTTTTTCAACACTTTTTTCTTTGCGCCCAGCTTTTTTGATTTTTGAACCACGGTGCCATGCTGGCAATTTTTTTTGCTTTCGATCAGAACTTACTGTGCTTTGTAAATAATTCAATATGTATTATAGCAATTATTTACTATTTGGAAATCGAACCAAAGGAAGCTAGATCTCCAGTCAGTTGATGTTATCGCTGAGCGTGGTTGGGCAAAGTGCCACCGTTGCAGAAAATGGTTGCGTATAAAGCGCAAAATGAAGTGTTGAAAAAAATTCAACAAATTGGAAATAAAAAAAAATTTTAGAATATTTTGTTCTAATAATTTTATTACAATTAATCAAAATCCTGATTAATCGAATAATTTCAATTTGGATTAATCAAAACCTTGATTAATCGAATAATTGATTGATCAATCATTTTGATTATTCAGAATTCTTGATTAAACGATTAATCGCACAGCTCTAGTATATACATTAGGATAGGTCGAAAAAAATCAAATGACAAAAATAAATAATAAAAAATCACACGTTGAAAGTTTTACCTGCCTGCTTCGGAATCAAGAAATATTAGTCAGTGAAATATGGTCCTTAATACACCTTCAACTTTGCTGCAAAAACGAGATACATATTTTCTTGACAACACTAAAAGAATTATCAATCCTGTGGCTAAGAAATTGAGATTCTTCCGTCACCAAGGGAACATGTTCTTCTCTGATATGATGAAAGACAACACATTTGAGAATGATAATCAATATCCGAAGGAAGTCTGTAAGAATTTTTCCGACTCTATAATAAATGTTGATGCTGTTTTAAAAGGTGCGTCACACTTGTCACAGAGTCTGCAGAGAAAGTGTATGGGCAAGAAAACAAAGATGGCAATATTAAATAAACTTTGCTCTTTAGATCGGCGAACAAAAATTTGAATTATAAAAACGACAAGGCCGTAATTCAACATAATTGATTTGAATGATTGGGTAGGGTGTGGATGAAGCCCCATTTACAATGAAGCGAGAACGCGAGGCGTGTTTCGAAGTCGATTTCGGAAACGAGAGCTCCCTTCGCTATTCTCGTTGTTCAATTTACAATTGATCGAGGTGCGATTAATATGAAACAGCTGTTTAAAGTGTGTTTACTTTATTAAGAGTTACCATTATTCATTGTCAAAAATTGTGTATATATTTTAAAATCAAGTTATTTTAAGGAAATTTAAAAAAAAAAAGATTATTTACTGGTTCAATAATTGCTGCACTAAGGATTATTCGGTTTTTTCACAGTCTTCTACTAATATACTTTATATTTTATTTCTTTTCAACAGTATATGTACAGTACATCTAGCAATAAATATCAGCGTTCGCGAACAAACGTGAGCAATACGAGATTCGAATAGTACTCACGCGCCCATCTCTAATGTGTAATATGTTGACACGAAAACCGTTCATCTGATTTTGATAAAACTATGGGAAATTGATATTAAGTATTGGATCAGGTTTATATGTTTACTAACTGATCCGGCAGACGTTGTTCTGCCCTTTACGAATAAGCGGGGAAAATTTTAGTTTATTTCAATGCAGAAGAATGAAGTTTCTTGGTGTTTAAAATTGAACATTGGTAATGACAATTTAAGTTTAAAGGACGTTTATTGAATTTGGTAAAAATTCTAGATTTAAAAATGAGGCATCAAAATTAGCATTTGTAAAATTATTTAATTTGCAAAAGAATATCAAAGACCGTTCTAGAAGTTATATGTAATTCCAAAACCTATTTAAAAATATGGACCCATTTGCTATTTATTATAAAAATATAATTTTTACAGCGCCACCTATCGGATTTTGACATAGCTTGAGATATTTCATAAATTAGGAGAACTAGTAGTAAAAAATAATAATAATAAAAAACAGAAGTATAAAAACAGTGAAAAAGTAGTAAAAAATAACAATAAATTGTAGAAAAATGTAGTAAAAAAGTGGTAAAAAGTATAAGTAGATAATGTAGTAAAAAAGTAGTCGAATATAAGAAGAAAATTTTTTAAAAATAAATTATAGTAGTAGTAGAAAATGGAAGTAGAGCATGGTGCAACACCCACTAATCCAACAAACTGAGAGAATTTTGAAATCTGGTATTGACAAATAATACTTCCATACTAAGATATCCCGTAATGAAAAGTCAGGGTATATGGAAGGGGTCACACCCCCTTTGTCAACTCACTCATATTTTTGTTGTAGCATGGCATTGTTAATTCACGTTCTTGTATATAAATGGTTCTTGAGATATACCCAAAAAAAATATTACGATTAATTTTGTTATGGTTCATTTGAATTATAGAAACAATATTTCAGGACGCTCTATATTCATATCAAAGACTATTCTTGAAATTTTTTAAAAATTTGAACCAATTTCCTATTTATTATAAATATAGAATTTGTTGCAGCCGCCACCTATCGGATTTTAAAATAGCCAAGCAGGGCCTTAAAATATTTTATAGAGTAGTAGAAATAATCGTAGAAAAAGGAATGGAAAAAGTAAAAGAAAATAGCAGCAAAAATGTAGAAGAAAAGGTAGTAGAAAAAAGAATAGAAAATAGTATTACAAATTGTTGTAAAGAAGTAGTAAAAATGTAGCAGAAAAAGTAGTAGAAAAATAGTTAAACATAGCAGTACCAAAGTAGTAAAAATGGAGTAGAAGGAGTGGTAGAAATAATAGTAAAAAATAGTAGTAGAAAAACTGTTAAAAAGTAGTAAAAAATAGAAGTGAAAAATAGTAGAAAGTCGTAGTAGAAAATTAGAAAAAATGTATTAAAAAAGTAGTCAAAAAAAGTACTAAAAAAGTAGTAGAAAATATTGGTTGAAAAAGTAGTAGAAAATAAGAAAAATTTGCAGAAAAAAAGAAGCTTAAAAGTGGTAGAAAATAGTAGTAGAAATAGTAGTAGAAAATAAAAGTGAATCATGGTGCCACAGCCACTAATCCAATAAACTGAATGAACTTAAATTTTAGTACCGTACCATAAATGCCTCCTAAGATATCTCATAATGGAAATTCAGGTTATATGGAAGGTACCACACCCCCTTTTTCAATCCCACCCATATTTTTGTTGTAGCATGGCATTGCCAATTTTCGTTATTGTACCAAATTTCTGTACTGTGCTATAAATGGTTCTTGAGATATACCCAAAAAACTATTAGGATTGTATGAGAGGTGCCACGTCCACTTTCCTAAAAGCTATGATTCATCCTCCCGCTTAAGAAAATATATTCTGGAAATATGACTTCAATCGGTCCAGTTGTTCAGAAGTTACACGATGTCATACACACAAAACTCTACGATTATATATATAAAGATGAGGGTGTGATTTGTCGATTGGGCGTGACATCTCCCATACATCTCTCATGCTTGTTTGAGTACATATATCTCCAGAATCATTTGTACTACAGTACAAAGATTTGGTACAAGAACGTTGGTTACCAATGTCATGCCACAAAAAAAAAATAGGGCATTGCACATACTTTTAGTATTAAATATCTTAAAATGGAACAAAAGAGTAAATTGTGATCTACACGAGGACTGCTGTGGATCAGCCACATAAGTCAACCAATCAACCATGAAGTATCTCAACAACTATTTAACTATGAAATTTCTCAAGAACTATTTATCTTAAACTAGTAAACAAGGGCGTTGGCAGACAATGACTTACCTTAGAAAGAGTCTGGGTGAGATAAACAAAGGGAGTATGACAATTTCCATATAACCTAAATTTTCATTGTGGGATATTTTAGAAACCATTCGTGTTACGGTACAAAGATTTGGTATAGCAAAATTATTTGTCACTGGAATTCTATAGAAAGCATATAGATGTGGGTAAGTGGGAATGACCCCGCCCATGCGGAATATTTTCTAACAATTTGTGGTACAGTAATGAAAGTTTGCAAGACAGCTTTGGTTGCCTGTGGAATGCTGCAAGGAAAATATGAATGGATTAGAGAAAATAAGCGTGGTACTTCTCCTACAAAAAATGCTTGAAATGGTATATCTGAACGTGGCACTTTCTATATAATGAATATACTTAAAATGATGAAACTGGATAAAATTTTAAGGAAGACAATGAAAGTTTGTGCGTGAAAGCGATATGTTGGTTGTAGTTTTTGGATAGTTATAGCAAAAAAGGGGATGAAGGCTTGTGCATGTTAAGATGGGATGTTGATAGAATTAATTGCAAAAAATTTAAATGCAAAAAAATAAATTATAAACAATAAATCTATTATTCCATAGCAAAAATACAAAAATTTCAAAGAATAAAAAAAGGAAGAATTTTGGCTGGCCCGCTGAGGAGTTGTAACTATAATCTGAGCCAATAAAGATAAAATATGCGTTATAGATTATTATATACTTACTGCTTGCTTAACTATTTGAGCCGAATCCATACATAAGTCTTTAATGGCAGCTCGAAACACATGAAATTTACGATGCATTATTAACTCAGTCCAGGGTTCTTGAAAGAAATCAAGAAAACTATCGATTTCTTTTAGATACCAACGTGATCGTAAATCATTTAGAAGAGCCTGATGTTTTCCAACAAAATGTATCAGAAAATCGAAGGGAATTCGCTTAAAATTAAAAACCAAGTAGAAAAAATTATAGATTTCTCAGCAATTTGATTTTTGAACAAAATTATACTAACCTGTTGCGTAACACAAACAAATTCCTCAACAATTGAGTGCTCATTTAAGCGAATGCGACAAAAAGTACAATCTTTATAGGTAACCAATCTGGTGCTGTATTCATTCGAAAGGTGATGGGAAACGTAAGATTTAGGTAATGTGATTTTCACAAAGTAATAACCCATGGGAAGCTGTGCCTGAAAATATGTTGGTCTCCGATATCTTGCACCGATATCTTTATCGGGCTCCTCGTTCAGCCCGAGTATTTGTACTAACTAATTGCAGACAATTATAATGTAATTAGTGTAATTAGTAGTTATAAAAATATAACAAATTAAAAATACTAACCTTATTTGCCGTGTCAATAGGACTAACATGTCTATATTGATAATTAGGTTTGACTCTTCGCTGTATTATTCTCCCTATTGCGAAAATATTTGGATCGTTTGTTCTATAACTATCATCAACTAAAATTAATCGTCCAGTGAGTTCTATATCAGATTTTTGCAGTACTACAATTGCCATACAATATATGTATATGTATTATATTTTATTGGAACAATATTTATTTAATCAAACAGTACTCACAGTTAAAAGTGTCTGTATCCAATTTATAATATTCATAGTAATTAACGAATAGGTCACATTCCAAGGTCAATGGTGTCTTCTCGGGAAAACTTTCAAACATCACATGTGATATACTAGTACCAGTAAAATGATACTGCCATGCTTTAAAATTCATACGATCGTAGCATTTCACGCCTAAATCCTCGACCATCTGTTCTAGTATAAATTCAATATTGAGATCGGCGTATGGTATATTATAATTAAGATGAAGTTCTCTTTCATTCAAATCGAATGGAATCACCAATTCAATGTTCTTAGCATCAATACCATGTTTTAGTAGAAAATTTATGAACTCAAATGCACGAATGTGTGAACCGTAGACGACAATTTTTACAGGTTTCTTTTCCTGTCTAATATATCGAATTTTGTGATACATCACGAACTTATCGAAACGACTATTGACTTGTGCATAATTATATGGTAACTCTGATTCAGTAGAGTCCGACTGTATACCGAAATGTTTTGCAGTACAGATCATTAAAGTATCATAAGTAAGTTGACAGTTATTGTCGAATGTAATAAGATTTTTCTCTCTGAAATTGAATTTATATCGATATTCAAATCATTTTAAAATTTATATCCATTTATGGTATGTACCTATCAATATTCTTGACTTTTGACTTAACGAATTTTACCCACACTCGAAAGTCGATACGCTCCACTGTATCTCGTAGATATTCACTGGTATTGTCATAATTAATCCAGCAATTGTTTTGATCTTCACATGTCGAACATCGAAGATCTTTGTCGTATTCGGCTTCATGTTCACCAGGTTTTACAATGACAATTATTTTTACAGAGGGTACACAGCAAAATGAAGTTTTTGACCTATAAGCAGAATTTGTATTAAGGGTATTCATGAAATTTCAGGGCTTTCGATATTTGTGAATGACCTGCTGGAAAATAGTTTACTTGCGTTTCGTAATATTCTGATCGGTTTTCAAGCGTAAGCTTCCCCGTAAATTTATGTGAGTGTTTCAGTGTTGTTCTCATCAGAATTCCCACATTAAAAATTACGGCTATATCGCACTAACTAATGTAATATTTTTTTATGAAAGTGGAAAACTAAAATTTAAGTTTACATCTGATGCTTTTTACGCGGGATTTTGTCAAATTTTATTTATGTGGTTAAATGAATCTTAAGATATATTGGCTAATTTTGCATCTAAGCTAATTCAAGTCCTTATAAGCTTATAGTAAAACTGTCGGAAAATATTTTTCTGTAATATAATAACCCTTTATCTTCCTTTTTTTTATACAGCACTACCTCTTAGCAGTCCATGGCAAGCTTCAAAAAATAAAAATTGCTTAAGACAATCTTCTCACTTCGCCGTTCGGATTCTGAATTTTTATTTTACTGGAGCAACGCAAAAGTTTTATGAGTTTTACAACGTTTTCAAGAAAAAGAAAATTTCGTTGAACATTTTTTTTTCGACCAAAATTTTTCAAAAAATTCATTTGATTTTTTATGTTTTCTACACGTTTTGAGTTTCTAAAGAATCATAAAATCATAGATATCACAAAAATTTGATTTGACCTGAAAAAAATATTTATAGAATCGAAACGAAAACTACTTCAAAAAAATTTTTATTTTAGGTCCATTTTGTTGTACATTGTTAATATTGATGGCGCCATCATGAAAAGATCACCACGATGCTTACACTCTTCGTATATAGATTTCTAGGCAATTTAATTTACATATAATTAAATTTAATTTATTCAACAAAATATATTCGTTTAGTTAATTCCACAGTGTGTGAACTTGAAGCCCTATATAAAAATCAAATGGCAATTGAATAAACTTTTTAGGGTAATTCCGGTGATTAGGTGATTCCGCCCTGTACCGAGATTTGTTCCATAACAACTGAGATTCCCGCAATAGAAACCCCAATCCCCTAGTTTTGGTATAACTGATCGCCGTGATATAATTGTTATGAATTTTACTTCGACGCAGCATGCCTAGGTTTAGATAAAAACGCAAGTTCAAACCTTGAAAAAGGCTTACTTCCGAATGGCCCATTATGGCATGGGAAATATGGAAAATAAAGTCTTCTGCATGGCATTACATCTTGAATAGATGCGGATAGCTCGGTCTAAGCCCTTAAATGTTTCATGACTGAAAAAGTTGTTTAACCCGAAAACAGAAATTTATTTTAAATTGATTGTATTCATGACTTCTTCCTCAAGCAAGGGTTTATGGCGAAACCTTTTTTCTTCAAAAGTAGACGCCAAAAATAGAAAAAGTGCGAAAAAGGTTTCCCAATTTATTGTCATTTATCAAATGTGAGAAAGGTTTTTCCTAATTTTTCCATCAGTTTCACAACAAACTATTACTCATTTTGAACTGAATTATAGGATCATTGATTACGTAAGAACTTCGTATTGACTTTCTAAAAAATTTTCAATGCTAAGAGACCCGATCGAAACTATTAACAGAGCTGTTCAAAATGTGGTAAAATTGGCAAAAATCTTCTCTAGATATTATGCATATGTTGGTGGGAAAAATTGAAATATACATGAGAACGGAGGTTTAAGGTTGCAGGAGCCCCTTAAGGTCAAAACAACGCCATATTACTCGAATAAATTTTATTTTTTTAATTTATCGTGGCCTCCTTGTTCTAGAATGTTCTAATAATTTTCATATTTCCCATTTGTTCTTATTTCTATATTTTTCTTTCCTTTTACATGCTTCAGCGCCACCTTTCGTCATTCTTACATCAGCTACGATTACGCTCAAGAATTTCCAACGCTTGACGTCAAATTTATAATTCCCCTTATATCTACCATGTACTACATATATGTACATATTTTATATTCATAATTAAATACCATTTATTTATATTGTGAACAATAAGTCCCACATATACCAAAATCATGAGCTTTGGAATCCCAGATGAGATAGAGAAATTTATTTATGCATCCCTGGTTGTAATGTGTATTGTATATACTGTGTATGGAATATACATATATTAAATTCAGCTGTATAAAACTTACTCCAATTTATTCCAATTAAAGAGAACTTTACGCAAAAATGCTCTGCATTCGTCTGAAAAGCCCAAAATGATTATTGAATTATTGTTGTCGAAAATGCGTGTAGGTCTCATGTTTATGTGGAAAACAGAAAAGGTATCACTGACTAAGTCAAGATTGATTAGATCATTATCAGCGTCCAAATCGGGATCACTGGCCTTAACATATTTATAATTCTTTTTAATGTGAATAGGCTCAACGGGTTGCATTTTGGAGACTAAGTCATTAGTTATACGTCTGTGGGAAAACTGCTGAAATAAAGGGATGGTTAAAAAACTTGATATGACAATTTGAAACTCACAGTGTCGTGTGTAACTCACCGTATTTGGTGCAAAGTAATAAAAATCATACGTGTCTGTTTGGCGCCCAATCTCTCGAAATATTTGATCCGATTGCGAATGATACAATGGCTGCAGTTTAAGAAAAACCACTTCGCTTCGCACGAAATTAAAATAGGGGCTAAATTTTGGTAATATGAAATGATCCGATAACAAATGCAAATTATGGAATCGCCTGAAAATTACGTTGAACTGATTACAGAAGTATGAATCGAATTAATTGTCATTACCGCAAAATTACAAAGCCCACCATAACATTATCATCAACTGGTTTGGATGAATCACCGCAGCGTATGGTCAAAACCTTATATTCACTAAATTGATTATCGAGTACTTCGCTGATAATGTTTTTCACCATATCCGGTTCGGATGTAAATTCTTGTTTCGATACTGTGCTAAGGGAATAGCGTGTAATGCGACGCTTCATATTTTTACCCATATATATCATATTATCAATTGCATCAATATCTTCCTCACGGACGCTAGCTACAGTAATCTCACCGAATATGCTGCTTCGATGTGTGACATAGAGATAATCGTCAATTTTACAATTTGGTCGTGGCACAACCATCTGTTTCCATATAGTCATTTAGAAATTAGATACCAAGAAAATCAATATGCAAACTTGAATACTTACAATAAAATACGTTAATAGTTGATGTAAGCTATCTGTCATTTTCGTTGTTTTTGGTATTGAAAGAATGCAATAATCGCGATCGGGAAATGCACTGAAACTGGTTGCCAAAAAACGATGTAATCGACGTTTATCGTATGAAAGGGTTATGGCAAAAAGTTGTAAACAAAACGCGTTCGATTCTAGTTCTACGTTCTTCCCCTTTCCGGTAATGTTATAGTTAAAAACAAACCTTATATCATGTTGTCGGACATAATAATATGGTCTTCTAAGGGCTGATAAAGGGAAAGGATAATAGGTTATAATAAAATTGTGCAGTGTTTATATTTGGTGCAATCTGGGCTATTCCGTTTCCTCGATATGTTAACTTCTCTCTTAAGGCAGACGAGTTGGCCCGAAAAGGTGTTTCTTTTACATGAATCTCAGGCTGAATTAGTATTCATACAACTAAGTTCAGTCAAGAGAGATATTTTAGGTCTGTTTGGGTATTTGAAAAAACTTGATCTCTATAAAGGAGTTCGCTGTAGAGAAGTCCAAATATATGAAAAAACTGAAGAAATCGAACTGTGTTCAAAGAACTTTATTTGCAGAGAAGTCTTCGCTATAGGTGAGTTCGTTATAGAGGAGACCGACTGTATCTTATGAAGGTCAATTGTAGATGAAACAGGCTGACTATTTATGGTCCAACTACAATTGGAGGAGATCATCACAACTAGTCATCAAAATCCGAAAGAATATTTCAAGATTGACGGCAGTCATTACTGGCAGTTGGTGAGTAAGCGGCTAAACCCACCCAACGGTGAACCTGGACGAAAACTTTAAGAAATGAATGAACAAATGAAACAACGCACAATCACTAACTTGGTTGGATGGGATGGTTAATTTCATTTAAAATCATTAACAGAAAGCAATATTAATTGAGAACAAGTAAACTTTTACGCCTGTTCGAGAATAGCCCAGATTTTGGTACTGTTAAATAAAACTTACCAAAATTAATCTTTCCCATATTTATAAAGAATTCCTCTTTTGAAAAGTATCGTTCAGCGCTTTCATTTATAGTAATTAAACCGAGTGTGGAAGTTACTTTCAGTTTATGTTTACTATTAAGGCTATAATTTTAACTATGATTTAGAATAACATACAAATCCTCGGTGAAACTGCAAAAACGCATATCGTCGCCTGAGAATTGATTTGGCGTATGTGTATAAGTATTTCTATGCCTATGCGCCAAATCAATACTCAGGCGACGATATGTGAACATTTTTAAGATTTGGTTACACCATCGTAACTTAACCAGTTCCACAGTTTCAGCAATGATATATATGTATTGCTAAGGATTGTGATACGAATATTATATAAAAGTTGCTTGATTGAATACTCATGCGATGAAATACTGCAACTATTATGGATTAGGAATAGATTGAGCAGTGCGAATTTACACTGGTCTAGCTAAATTTAACTTCTGTGTTCACTTGAAAATTATCCAAAAAATATTAAATTTCCATATTTTTTATTATGATACTGTATACAGTAAAATAAAGAAGTATGCTGACTATAAGGAACCGTAGCAGATTCCGAAACTATCGTCTGATCTGCTAGTTCTATGAACTTTTTAATATTCTTTTGGCAGCATTGTTCATTCAAAGCCTATTAATTTTAAATAATTAACCTGCATATGTGAACTGCCGAATTTGGAAGAAGTTTGAAAAAAAAAATTTCCAAATGAAAAATATTAAAAAAGAGGACAAAGGCCTGCTTCTAAGTTTATAAAAAAATGTTAACACCATTTTTTTTTTTTTTTTTTTTTTTGTTTTTTGATTGATCAATTTTGTTCTCGCAACGAAGAACTCATCTAAATATCATGTAGTTACAATTGAAGGGATGTAAGTCTAAAGGGTCTAAGTACCAGAAACATTGAACGAAAATACATATAACAAAAAATGTGAATGAAACGGATTTAATTAGTACTGGACTTAGACCCCAGCAAACATTCTCGTATTTTTGTTATTTTTTTGATGTGATAACATCTTTACTGGGGCTGAAGGAAAATTTATAGTAGAGTGAATTGATGCAAATTAAAATCAACCCAGCCAGCATTTGGTAGACTATTTTATTGAAAATCACCCAGTAGAGTCACCCAGTTGACTAAAAATAGCCTCCAATTGACTGCATATTGCAATTGACTCCAAATGACTGCATTTGAGTTCAAAGTAACTCAAGTGACTCCAAGTGACTTCAAGTGACTCCAAGTGACTTGAATGCTGACATGATTTTGGAGTCGTAAGACTTGCAGTCTCATGATTTCAAATAACAACTGCAATCCCTTGACTATAAAAAAGACTTTTCTAAATGAATAACCAATCTGCGACTCCAAAAATGACTTCCAACTACATTTTTTATTCTGGAGTCAAATATATTATTCAATAACTGCAATCATGAATTATTATTCATTTGTGACTTACATCCTCAATTGATTGCACTCTTTTACAGCTCTACTGAATTTTAGTCTGATATTGGTTTAACTTTTCCGTTTCTGCCCGTTTTTGATATAAATTCTGGTTTGATTGTAAGTCAGAATTTTGTTTTATTTTAGTTTGAATTTTAATCTGAATTTGGTTTAAGCTTTAATCCTTGTTTGGTCTTAATTTTGATTTGCTTCCCAGTGTTTGCAGTCCAGCGTTTGATCTTTTTTCTGGTCTAAATTTTGGTTTGCTTTTAATTTGTATTTGGCGTCTTTTTAGCCTCAGTTTTAATCTAACTCTTAGTTTGAGTTGTGGTTAATATTTTCGTCTGAATTGGCTTGATTTTGATACTATTTTTGTCTGAATTTCGGTGCAAAATAGGTCCCAATTTTGTTTTAAAATTTGGTTTGAATTCGTCTAGAATTTTGTTTAATTTAAGTTAAAATTTTTTGATGTAAATATTTATCAAATATTCCCACTAGTTTTTGGTCTGCATTTTGGGTTACTTTCGTTCGGTATATGGTGTCTTTTTGGCTTAAAGTTTTGTCTTACTATTGGTCTGAGTTGTCGAAATTGTCTTGGTCTAAATTTTTTTGTTGAATTATGGAATGAATTTTAAAACTGATTTCGGTTTTGATTCCGTCTGAATTTTTGGTTTTTAGTCTGAGTTTTGACCTGAATTTGATCGATATTTGTTGGAGTTTCGGTCCGATTCGTGGTATGAACATCATTTTTTTTTTTTTACCCGTTGTTGCCCGGTACCCGAAAGCGTGTACGGATCTCGTTGAAATTAAAAATGGATTGTTTTTTTGGTCAAATTTAGATATATTTACATTTTAAGTAATGTATAACAGGCGTAAAGAACGTATTTAATTTTTCATAAAAATGAAGTGCTTGGTTATGGAGTTGTGAGATTTTGAACTCACCACCAGGCCGATATTAATAGTGATATCGATGCTAAGAGTGATATAAATATATATTTTAAAAATTCGTTTAAAGTACTATCCAAATCAACTGTTATCTTAATTTAATTTTTTTGGGGGTTTTTTTTCGACCAAAAATGGCTCAAAATAGAGATGTATCAAATTGTTTCATCAAAATTTTTTCTCGAAGGAAATTAAAATTTCCTTTAAATTGTTTTCTCAAAATAGATTATTTAACAAAATAAATCCATCAGAAAAGTCATAGTCAAGATTTTGATCTGAATTTGGTCTCATTTTTATCTATTTGGTCGAAATTTCCGCCTAAACTTCTATCCGATTTTAGTTTGAATTTTGGTCTCAGTTTTGTTCCAGTTATCTTTTAATTTTTGGCCTGTATTTGATAAAATTTTTGGACTACTTTTTGATCTAGGTCTGGATTTTGGACGATAGTGAGTGTATAATTCGAATTATTATTAGAATTAGTTATATTGAAATGAGAACACTTTGGAAATTCGGTTTTAAATTATAAATTGTTTATTAGGATGGAAATAGAAAATTTAAATTATACAAAAATAGAAAATTATGGAAGATAGCGACCGGCACTTGAGAGATATTCATAAGAATAGAAAATATAATATAGAAAAGGATAGAACGGGAGAATTGAGTAGGAAGAGAAACTGAGAATAGAAATAGAAAAAAGAGTGTTGGGAAAGAGTCCAAACATAGAAAGAAATGGAATAGAAATTAAGAAGTAGTGACTTAAACAGTGAGTCTGATATTTATCTTTTAATTTAATAAAATCAGCCGCCCCCCTAAACCCAAATCCTAGAATCGCCACTGATCTTAGTAGGCATTTATGGAACAGTAATAATATTTTACTACTACTATTTCCTACTATTTTTTAGTACTATTTTCAACTACTTTTTTACTATCTTTCCCTCTACTATTTTTTACTATTATTTTTACTAATATTTTTCACTCCTTTTTTACTACTGTGTTTTACTTTTTTTCTAATATTTTTTTTAGTACCATTTCTACTACCTTTTTACAAACATTTCTAATACTATTTCCTATTCCTTTTACTACTACCTTTTCCATTACTATTTCTACTAATTTTCCATTCTTTTTTCCACTATTATTTCTACTACTTTGTTGTGAAATATTTCAAGAGCCAGCCTAGAAATAGAGTTAGTTATTGTTCACTTATTTTTCTTTGCTTTCATTTTCAAAATTTAATTATCAAAATATTGATTTCAGATTTTCAATTTGGATTTTTTGTCAAATTTAATGTACGGACTTTGAGCTTGAATTGTCATTACTTCATTCTTCCTCATTCAAATAAACTTCCCTTTTCGAGCTTTTTGACAGAAAGGGCAGAGCAACGTCTGCCGGGCCAGCTAGTTTGCGTACACCCAGAAAAATACCCATCTCTAAAACAAAGAAAAAGTTTCCTCAATTTGAATCCACGAAAATTTCTCTCGTTTAAGTAAATTTTCCCCAAAATGAAGATAAATGTGATCCTTTCATGCAACTATGGTGTTCAATTTGAAGTTAGTTACGTCTCATTTTTACAAATTTAGTTGTATAGAAAATGTAAGAAAGAGACGAATATACCAAAAATGTTCTCCATATAAAATTTTAGTATACACAAAAACTTGCTTTACTCTTTTGGCCTTAGCAGACAATCGCGTACGCTTTGTTTTTCTTTTGAATTTTTTAGTTGGCGTCTCTATTTCAAGCGAAGCGGTTGTGTTTGTGGCTGTTGATATATTTTGGGAAAAAAAATATATTTATTGAAAAGATATAAATTTCAATAAACTTCAATTTATAATTTTTGATGGCCATAAGGAACATTTCAAGGCGACGACGCCTATATTGTATGTAAAAATACGTATGAATGTAAACCTTAGTACCTTAATACTTAAATAAAATAATAAATAAATACAAGTAAAAAAAAATTATTTCTATGCCTTTTAATTAAAACAAAATTGTAGAAAATATTCCATAAATTGAGGATTTTTTTTCTAAAAAGGTAGTAAATTGACTTCAATTTATGAAAAATTATTCCTCAAACTGGGGAAAAGTTTACCTAAATTATATACAATTTCTCATAATGAAATAAAATATTATTCATTTGAAAAACGCAATTTCTACAAATTGAAGACATATTTCTTTAATTTATAGAAAACTTCCTTCTTTCATAGAAATTTTTCTCTAAAATAAAGAAAAAATATTTCCTCAATTCAAAGAAATTTTGTATATCGAAATGAGGAAACCATTTCTATGGCGCCAAATCATTCCCATTTTCCCTCAATTTGATAGCCGTTTTTCTTCGAACGAGGTAAGTATTTCTCTGGGTGTATACATTATTCTTCTTTTTTTTTTTATTCATTATTTATTGCTTTATTATATTGAGTTATTCTATGGATGAATTTTTTCCGGGCTCAAACCTGTAGCTGAAATTCCGCATTGTGACTGTCGATCAACGCTTCCAACTGAGCCACCCAAGCAAACCTATTTTAAGTGAATTTTTTTTTTTTTGCAATGTTTGCTGCATTTGTTACTATTTTTGGGCAATGTAAGAATGAATAATACATACAAATTCAGCCTTACAGGGCATATTTTCAAATTTTTTATTACATCATGTGACGAGTGCAGAAAGGACTCATTTTAGTTGTTTTTTAATAGATAAGTCATAAAACCCTTTACAATCATATTAGGCTTAACAAATATGTTCGAAAAAAATTTATCAATTCAAAAAACAAAAAAATTTGACTCTTAGACCCTTTAGACTTACACCCTTTCAATTGTAAAATAATTTTTTAAGTAATCAAAAATAAAAGTTAATCAGCATAAATTAAATTTTGTATTAATTAAAAAGGTTGCTATTAATCAAAATCGTAGTCACATAGTGCCTTTATACAAATAGTTACCTCCGACTGCTTGGCTCAAAATGCTCACATATTCCCAATTCGTCAACCTCAAGTAATTGTTTAATTGCGTTTTCAGTGAAAATCTCTCCTTTTTCTTTATACCGAAAGTTACTGTATAAATGAAATATAACAAGTTTCAACACAATATTGGAAAAGGAATATTTTGCTGTTTTTACTAACATAGCATTCATAATTTGATTGCCAGAGTGTCCATGAGGTGTGTATTTAACAAAATTTCCAAACATTTCCAATTCGAAATTATTAACCAGTTTTTCGATGTCCAAATTCTTATTAAGCCAAATAAATCCCATTGTTTTATAATCGACCTATATGTGAGCATAAATAAAATGACATAAAAAAGTTTTTGATGGATATATGAAAATTCCATTTTCGACTCCTCCCAAACCCGTGAACTAAAAGTTCCCAAATTTTATGGAGGAATTTATTTTTGAATAAATTTACCCCCTTCGAAAAAGAAAGTTGTAAGTGCCCTGGCACAAGTTATAGTAAGTTATGGTGCATTTCTGGACATTATATTTAATAGTTCGATATTGGCAAAATTAAAAGTAATGAACCAATACCAGGTGAACCTAATATTGTTGAAACAGGAAGATCAGAAAACGTCTGCATCATTCGACTACTAAAATAATTATCTCGTTAAATAAATTTAATTATTAGTTTTAATTAGTATCATTAAGTGTGCCGAGTTTCATTAAGTTTACTTTAATATTTGTTTTTTTTTTAATATTACTTATCATTATATAAGGTGGACATTTACTGAATGTTCTTTACGCCAATCTGAACAAGTGTGTCGAGCTATGTACTTCAGTACTTTGCCTAATATTACTCATTGAAAATATTTCACTTATACGGACGGTGGGCGTGGTTAAAGCCGGGCTTGGTTAATTTTTATAAAAAATGTTTTATATGCTAATAAGTGTGTTCAGTTTTATTTAATTTACTTCAGTATTTTGCCTTATATAATGCTTAGAAATCTTCACTGATATGGTGGGTGGGCGTGGTTACTAAGGGATTTGGTTGATTTTAGTAACAAATATTATGTATATAAAGAAATGTGCCTAATTCGAACCGATTTCACCCATTTTACAAAGTAAATATCTCTGGACGGTAAGAATTCGATTTTGTATAAAAAATAATTTTGGCCAGTTATTTTTTGTTTTCTTTATTTCGACTTTATTTTAATTGGACATAAAGTTTTTCAGCCGCTCCTGAGTTTTATTTTTTTGCTTTTTATATTTATGACATTTTTGAAAGATGCGCAATGGCTTATCTCGCTCAGATAACTACATATATATGTGTCTGGACTGTAATGTTTGCATTTGGTTATTCATTGTACTGACTTTTACATTATGGGGAAAAGGTCATTTGATTTTTCTTACCTTTCCTTTTAGGATTACAAGTTATCAACCCAGAAGCACCCAATGAAATATCACTATCTTAAAGTCTCAAGTGCGCGTAGCCCCCCCAATTAGATTCCACCAATAATTGGTACTCCAATTTAAATTTAATTGGCATTAAAAATTCAATGGTATTTTGTAAATAAATAGCAATAAATTTTCAATGACAATCTATACATTTATTAGTGTAACTACAATTTTATTCCAGGAGATCTCGAAGTGCTACAATATCATATTATATATATATATCAATTTAAAGAGTTTGACGAGTAGGTTAGCCAAAAATTATCAGATTTAAAATCGGTTAAGCCAATTCCAAAATATTAGCGTCGGGAGTCTCTTAAAATTCGCTCATTGAACAAAGCATTGCATTCATCGTTGTAAAAATCATTGCTTAAGCGGGAGTAAATAACAAATGAGAGAGTGTCGGCATTTCTCAGAATTATCTAACGAATTATCAGCATACACAAATAATAAAACAAACACCAAGAGTAGTTTGGTTCTCTTTTGATATTTGTTCTCATAAAGAGATTTCTTGAGCAAAAAAAAAAAAAAAATAGCTCCAGTTACTGGGGCCTTACCGACTAGTAAAATTTAAAATGAAACTAAACAAGCATTAGCATTATCATTCTTGGCAATAATATTTGCTTTTGACTATCAACATATTTTTAAATGACAAGAAAATATCAATTTTGAGTCGAGGGTCTGAACCAATGAAAAAAAAATGATTTTTTAATTTGTGTGTAATTAATGGTCGCGTTCAGAAGACGCGAATGATGCGCTTCTGCTCCGCTACTGCTAAGTGTGTTACGAACCCAATAAAAACAGAGCCACATAAAACAATGTTTTTTTCGAGTCCGGGAACCAGACCATGTGTACTACATGATTTTGGAATCGCTGAATCCGAATCCGAGGTCCCAAAATCTCCGAGCACGTCAGGGTTCTGACATAATCTCAAAAAAAAAAAACACTTAAAAAAATGTTTTTTTCGGATCTGCAGATCAGACCATGTTTGCTATAAGTTTTTGGGGTCGTTGAATTCGAGGTCCAAAAAACCCCAGCAAGTCAGGGTTCTGATATAACCTCAAAAAACCTCATGCAATTATTTTCGATCCCGGGCCACACCGTGTTTATTATATGTTTTTAAGGTCGCTGAATCCGAAGTCCGAACAACCCCAGCATGTCAGATTTTCGGATTCAGCGACCCCAAAAACATATAGTAAACATGGTCTGACCCCCAGGCTCAAAAAAAAAAAAATTATAAGGTTTTTTGAGGTTATGTCAGAACCCTGACGTACTAGGGTTTTTTGAACCTCGAATTCGGATTCAGCGATCCCAAAAACTTCCGGACCCGAAAAAACATTTTTTTTTGAGTGGCTGTGAATTTATCTTGAGCATTCGCCATTTAATATATGTTGCTGAGCAGAGGACGTCTTCTGAACACGACCAATAATGTGTAAGATTTGTGAAAATTTATTGATAACACATAATTTTCCACCTTTACCTCGTTCACAATGAAACAATTTCTATCGTCTTTCCTTCCCTGATGGCGTATTAGTTCTTCAGCTATATAAAAATCACCATATTCTTTACGTAGATCAGGGCGTTCAGCATCGATTACTGTTATTACGTCATCATTATCTTCCGGTCTTGAAAGAAAAAAAAAGGAAAATCATGTTAAACAATAATCTAGATGCAAATACAATCCAAATGCAAACTTACAATGCCAGTCTATAAGTCATCTTGGATATTATTTGATCACGATGTATAATATGAATCTTTTGGGTATTTTTACAATGTTTGATATTGTAAACACGCGGATATAAAATACGTGTGAAACCCCTCAAGAAATCATAATTTGGATAATCTGTAAAATGCAAAATTACCGTTATAAGAGAAGCAAAACTATTGCAAACTATTACCTTCAAATCGAATGCCCTCCCCATGTTTTTCTTCGGGAAATTCAACGATGAGAACGTATCGCTTCATATTTTCACGAAAAAAAACTTCTTTGAGTATATTCACAAATAATTCCGGGTTGTGTGAGGGACAGTAGAGGAAATAATTCAAAAATAAAGTATTTCCTTCAGAGAGGAACTTGTCGTAACTGAAAAGTTATAAACACAAGTAACAAGTTATATACAAAGAAATAGCAATAATATCATAATCCATCAGAAATCCGATATTGAAAAATTTGATATTAGGGCTTTAGCAAATGATGTTAGTGATATGCGAAATATTTTTGTCATTTAATTACCAATAGTGAAATTTCATCCAGTCCATCCAGCATTCTCGTGGCAGTGCATCTATTTTTGGAAAATGTGAAAATTCCGCATATCCGATTACATCATCGCCTTTTCGCCGTCGTACTACCATCCGATGAGAGACATAATGCATGAAGAATTTCGTGAACGTTGTTGTTTTTCGCCGTGACTCGCCGACAAAATGCGGTTTTTTTTTATTTTGAAACTCTATAATGGCTTCGAAATCTTTTATCATGCTAGAAGTATTGCCGATATACATTTTTCCTTTATTTTTTATTTCAAAAATATATTTTTTATTTTTCAGTTTTTAATGCTTTAAAAAATATATTTGTGTTTTCATATATTTTTTTAATATTTATTTTAAATATTACCGAGAGAAAAGTAAATGAAAAAATGATTGAATGAATTAAGTTTTGGGGAAAAGTAGAAAATGTAAAGTAAATTAAATGGGAACAATTGCCTGTACTCGGAATCACTAGCGGATCCATATATTTCCGAAAGGTGGGTTTATCCCTGAAACTACTGCCCCTAGAATTTGCTAGTGCTCGGAATAGTACTTGATCTAGTTCTTGGGGATTTAGTTCATATACCAAGTTTTTACTTCGTTGGCGGTTCTGACCTATGGATTTTCAATTGGATGTTAATTTTTGTATTGATCTTTACATATGTTATAAGGCTGGTTTATAAAATTGCGCAAAAAAGTCAACTTTTTTCATCCAGATGAAGATTCAAGATGTGCTGTATACTAATCGGTTTCCTTCTCATTTATGACCCTGAAGGAAAAAAATTTCAGAAAATTAAAAACGGTTTCTTATAAAAAATTGCAGGTGGATACCCAAACAGCAGAACGATCGCAACAACCTCTAGTCAAAATTTACATTTTTTTCCCTTTTGTCCATAAATTTAATAATTAAAATAAAGTTAAAGAAAATTTAAAGATGGCAGAATAATAGAGGTAGACGCAACTGGAAGGAAACTAAGCTTAACCCTCTAGTTCCCAAATTTTTGATGATTTAAAAAAAAAAATTTGGGATTGGTAAATTTTGATGTAAAAAGTATAAAGCTGATCTCAAAACTCCAAATAATGGGCGAGGTTTTATAAAACCGGAAAGGTTGAGTCCTTAAAATTTTTTGTAATTGAATAAACTTTCTATAAATTTTTTTTAAAAGATTAAATATTTTGTATAAAAATTCCAAATTCCTAGCTACTCACAGATAGTTTTTTTTTTATCTGGCTAGTATTTCGGGAAAATACTTATTTATTTTTTTTTTAATTTTTATTTTTATATTAAATCCAATCAAAATAATTAATTCTCCTGTTTTTCACAAGTTTTTGAGCGTAGAGCGTAGTGGTTTTTGTATAAATTGAAATCACGAAACAAACACACGTTATGCACAAAATGTTTTATTTGAATTATTTGTACTGATTTTTGATTTGATAGTAGAGCCCAGAATGAAAAAGAGAGCGCCATATTGGATGCGGGGCTACCTCTAATATTCGGCCATGGATTATTTCAATTTGTTCTGTTTATTCCGCTTTGAACCACTCTCCAGTAAAAATTAACTTCGGCCGATGCCGCTCCGATTTCGATGGAGCATAGGATTGCGATGTGGACGCTCCAAAAATCGGTAAATTAATGTACGATATCGTTTAGCAACTTTCTTTCCGACGTTGGCTCTAGGAAGTGGTATGAATTTCGCTGTAATGAAGACTCGAGAATTTCGACATATTAGTTATTAGGCAATGTATTCAATTTATTATGTAAATTGTGATACATAGAGTTTTCAGGATCGTAGAACTCAACAATAGGCAAAGCGTTGTGGGAAAGTTTATATAATCAACTTTATCTTTTTGTTTGAGATATGTACATTAATTGAGTAAAATAATTGTAAGTACAGAATATTCCAAATAATATAATAATAGCTGAGATCGAGCCGACAACCTTCACTTATAGTTACTCACAAAATTGATAACAAATAAGTACATTTTTGGAACACGATCAATAGCCAAATGTTGACAAATCGAAAAGTACTGAAACAATAGGCGAAATAGGATTTCTCACAAGGATTTTAAAGGTTCCGAAATTTTTAAAATTACTCTTGTATTTTTGGATTTATAACCGATTTTGAGTTGTGAACACCGCATCGACATTCCTTATCGATATCGCACCGTAATCGCTCCTCTATATCGAGTTAAAATCGTGTACCATCATCGGGCAGATACTGAATCACAACCACGTTATAATCCGATATTGGACGTAAGTCGCACCGCAACACATTCCCGATGCAAAATTTTTACTCGGTTGACTCTACTAGTTCCATTTACCCTCATTTTATTTTTTTAATCGCCATTTTTTTACCACCTTTTTAACCTTAAAAAAAAACTGTTGACAAAAGTAAGAAATATTCTTTGGGAAAAACATAAAAGCTTAAAGGGTATACCCAAACAACAAAATGGTCCGAGCCCACCAATTTTAACTTAATGTCTACGAAATTCAATTTTTTTAAGTTCTGAAACTAGATATATTAACCAGTTGTAATGGTAAGCCTTCAAGATAAAAATTGGCTAAGGAAAGCTCTTCACTGTAATTCCCTTTCATTCGTGCATAAAAATAATTCAGAGACCATGAATGGATGCTCGGTCTTTTAAAAATTAATTTTTAGGAAAAATTGGGCCTAGGTGGTTTAGACTTCAACTATTTTTTAATAAAAAATATTTTCTCCGAAGAATATTTACACTGTACGGCAGTTGGCTGGGGAATTGTTGAAACACAGTTTTTCTGAAAATTTATACTGAAAATTAAAAAGTGATTTCTTAGTTTTCCCAGGTTGGCGATTTTAAGCGTTTTTTTTTTTTATTTTGAAGTTTCTGTTTTACAAAAAAAAGCATTTTTTCTCGATTTTTTAGAAATTCCAAATAAACTGCATTCATTGTTATTTTTTATTGAATTTGAAATTATCTTCTTTCTCGCCATTGTCTTCAACATCGCTGCTATATTGGAAAAAGCTACCCTCTTCAATTTCATCTTCTGCAATGAGCTCATCTTCATCATACTTAATAGGGTTCTCTTTAGCAGACTGGGGATTTAGTGAATAAATTTTGCTCTTCACTACTTTTAGTGCCAATGGGAGTAAGGCTCCCATTGGCCTTAGTAGTAGTGGTTGTAGTAGAAGTGGAAATAAGAATTAACTACCACTTAACTTGTAGTGGTAGTGGAAATCAAAATCAACTACCACTAAACCTGTAGTGGTAGTGGAAATAAAAAACCAACTACCACTAAACCTTTAGTGGTAGTGGAAATAAAAATTAACCACCACTAAACCTTTAGTGGTAGTGCAAATAAAAATTAACTACCACTAAACCTTTAGTAACGTTTGGTAATAAGGATTGGCGACTTAGTGGAAGTTAAAATTGTATTGCACTAAGTTGAACTTGTACAATATAGATTGTCATCCCAAAGCCTTTTATAAATTTTTATAGAATTTGAAACTAATAAACCTCCCTCTTATCAGAACCCTTTAAACCCAAAAAGTTCAATCTGTAAAATTATGAAAACCGCATCAAATAGTGTGTTTTACACTCCAGTATTTCGTCATCTAAAATCCAAAAAGTAGTAACTACACATTTTATTTCTTTACAGGAGGAGCAAAAAACATTGTAAAATGAAAAATATTATAGATTTAAGAAGAATGTAATTGTGAAAGTTTAGTATCACTTAGTTACTTAACACTTTCATACCCAAGGTTGCGTATATGCAGCATTCACTTTTATGTGGCATAAATAAAATGTTTAACAGATATTATTAACGCTATTTGTATTCGGTTCTGTTAAATATTCTTCACGTTTGTTAATTGCCGAATATTTGAAATTTCTTGCTTAAGTAATTTTTTTTTAATGTTTTGTCTTTGAAGTCCAGCAAAAAACCTAAGTGCAAAAATTTTTAGTAAAATCTTTTGCACTATTATAATGCATTAAATTATTACTAACCGGAAATTTTTGAAGTGAAACTTCTTTTCTCTTGTCCTTGAGTAAAACCAACCGGATGTGACGTCGCGCGTAAGTTTGCAATGCGACATAATTTTGTCGAGCAATGTGCATGAGGGGCTAAATATCAATATTCCGTAACTGAATTCACGAGCAAACTATATAATAAACGATTCATAAATAGTTTTAATTCAATATAACATATTAATTACACACACACGCCTATGGCAGAAAAAACATAGTGTAACGTCGCCATCTTAAAGTTTATGACAGTTATACATTTCACATTCAGATGGCGCAAATGACCAAGGAATTACATGAAGATGTCGCACACAAAAAGAGTTCGTTACAATTGTCATCGAAGTTACCGGTACAGAGTTGCAATTTTTGTTCTAGCATTAATCCCAAAAAAAAAAATTGATTGTGTATTAACGAAAACAAGGCAGAAGTGAAACTTCTTGTGAACTAAACGAAACACAAGCAAATGAAATTAAAAAACACAAGCCAATGAAGTAAAAAAATTGGCGATTGAAAAATTTAATTTGCTTGTTATTTGCTTGTGTTTCGTTTAGTTCACTTCTGCCTTTTGTTCGTTGATTTGGGTAATCCAAACTAAAAACACAAAATAATTTTTTTATCAGATATGTTTATAAAAGATAAGAGAATATGAAAATCAAAAAATTGGAGTAAAGGAATTTTTTTAAACTTTAATAAAGGACAAACAAATCCATGTAGAAGCACAAAATTTGGTGTCATGATTGTGGAAGACCTAAGTAACCAACCTTTCACAACAAAAGGTTTCTCTCAAGATCCATTATAATTCGGGCATCAAAGGGTTAACAATATTCAAATATTTTGTTTCCTTTTTACTTCAAGTGTGTAAATACGTCTATTTGCTTAATTAATTCATGTACTTGTAGTTACGGCCTCTTGGAGTTCCTTAGTAAAACCGTTATTTTTGGACGTAGAGGTTTAAAATTTTGCAGGAATGTGTAATTTGAGTAAGTGCAGTAATTTGAGCAAGTGCATCATAATTAATCAATAAGTCGATTTTGAAAATTTGTGTAGTTACGGCTTTTTGGATTTTAGATGACGATTTGCACTGCAAACTGTTGTTTTTTCCAATATAGAAGTCGTTCATAGACTAAAGTGATCAACTCCATTTTCTATTCGTTCCATGTTTTTGTATTATACCACTTGATTAATACATAACTTTGTATATATGGTAAAACAATTTATAGAAAATGGAAAAAATGTATTTTTTTTTCATTGAAATTGAACTTTCTACAAAGTATTTAGTATAAGAAAAAGATTAATATATTCATTCTTTCAAACATTTATACACTCTATTACAATGCATTTCAATTTGACCTTAAATTAAACTCTCTAGACTTACCACCAAATGGTTAGCGGTAGTGGGATTTAATTTTCACTAGTTTCCACTACCACTAAAGGTTTAGTGATAGCTGGATCTTATTTCCACTATCACTAAATGTTTAGTGGTAGTTGATTTTTTTTTTGCACTACCACTAAATGTTTAGTGGTAGTTGATTTTTATTTCCACTAACACTAAAGGTTTAGTGACAGTGGGATTTTAATTCCACTCCCACTAAAGGTTTAGTGGTAGTTAAATTTTATTTCCACTACCACTAAAGGTTTAGTGGTAGTTAGTTTTTATTTGTGAAAACTATAGTTCAGTCAAAATTTAGTGACTACACCCCCAGTCTGCTCTTTAGCGACCTTTAGCCACCAGCAGATGCCGGCACACATCGAGCTTAGTTATTTACCTCTGTATCGTGTTTCCATAGGTATTGTAACCAGATGGAAGTGTTCACCTTGCTCATCCGACTCGGTACATAGCTGTCGTGCGAACCAATCAAGGTAAGTATGTAGTAAATGAATTTTTAAAGAAATATTCACACCGATTTGGCTGAACGCTTTTTGTCAGTACATCTGGAAGTGGTTGTACGTCAATGATATGTTTGAGCGAAGCAGCTTGCGGATTATCTTCCTCTCGAACGCTCGCAACAGCCTCTCATCGTTGGTGGTCAATGTCCACGTCTCAGCGACATACATTAAGACGGGAAGGATGAGGGACTTGAAGAACGTTATTTCCGTACGTCGAGAGAGAGCTCTGCTTCTCAATTGCCTACTGAGCCCGTCGTAACATCTGCTGGTAAGAATTATTCTCCAGGGTCGCAATCAGCGATTACCCTTTAATATTACCCATTCGCCATTTAAAGTTTGCTGTTGCACTGTGTTATCATTGTTTATTGTAGAGGACACTTAAAACATTTGAATTTAGATTCTATTTACGTTTCAAACCATTGAAATTAGTTAATGACTTTCTAATTTATCTACAAAAAAAAAATATTATTACAAACATGCGAATTAGGTTTGAAGTCATTAGCGTTCAACACCTACAAGAAGCTCATTGTTCGATTCTAAATAAATAGTTATTTAATGAATAATTGCGATGTATCTATTAAATATTTTACAAATACAATTTATACTTTACATATGCGTATACATAATTCCAAATATTGTGGCAGCAAAAAATCCAGGTAAGATTGAGATTATGCTTAGATGAAAACAAACTTAATTTAATTTATAATTCTTTTTCAGTACACGCCCACTCCATTAATTTCCTGACCGCTCAGATGCAAGCAAATTCTCGATTTATACATAATTTCTCTACTTCGGTTGTTAACAATTCATTGAACATTGAATTTATAACGCTTAAGGATGTGGTTACTGGTTTCAAAACAGCATTTGACTTTCAATTACGCCTTCCTGATTCGAAACGTTATCAAACTTTGTTATCATATGATTTTGATGTTTGTGAAATACTGAAACAATTAAATCGCCCAAGTATCATAAATACATTGTATAGAAATGTACTTAAACATAGTACAGTTAAACAAAATTGCCCCATAGAAGTGGTAAGTTTATTTAGTACTACCTAGCAGGATCATATAGAGTTTATTTTGTTTTTTTAATTCCACAGGGTTACTACTCCATTACGAATTTGGCTATAGATGCACCTAACATTCCATCTTATTTAGCTTCCGGGGATTATCGTGTTAATACATATCATTATTATGGAAAGCGTAAAACAAAAAAAGAAATTATGGTTTGTCATTTTACAACCGATATCAATATAGTTTAAATAAATAAAAAATTAACAAAAAAGAAAAAAAAGCTATTGTAATTGTTTTAAATATATAATTTGAATATTAATAATTTTTATTTTATAATCTTTGTAATATATCATTTCCCTGGTAATTATTTTGCATTATATATTTGCACTTTAAATATTAGTTATTCGTTTATTTCGCACTCAGACTTTGCAATTTTATTTTGTCATGATTTTTTGGAAATATTTTTGTCTGATTCTTATAACTTCGAGTATATTCTTCGAGCATCTTCATATAATGGCAGTGAGTAGAAATATGTAATAATTAATTGTCTAAAGCCATGTGATTCTATACTACAAGGACCATAAAATATATCATACTTTATATAGTTCGTTAGTTAAAATTGACCCTTGGACTTCACCTGATATTGCAAATTTCTTGAAAAATAGCTGGAGCTACATAAAGTTATCTACACGAAATTTTCAATGCTTTTATTCTCTTCATGCTATTTTTTAATTAAATTTGTCATGCAGCAACTGACGTTTGGGCGTTTTGATACTGCATCCTCAGTTGATTGTTGGGATATTACTGATTTTTGGGCTTTACGAAAGGATTATATCCATCGCGATAGAGTTAAAAAGTTTTTTAACTTGTTAGTGCGTATTTCATATAGTTTCCCAGTTTGATTTATGTAGCTATACTCAGTATCCTCTACAATACACTACTGCTGTAAAGACTTAAGCAATAAAGAAGCATTTGCTTACTATCAATGCAGCTGACGACCTCGATAGACTAGTGGGTAGCGCACTAGAATTTCACGCAAGAGGCTGCTGATTCGATTCCTGTCTTGGTCTGGTGGTTAATTTTCATAACCTTTTTATATTCACTATCGATATAAAGTGAATGAGAATTATAGGAAAGTGTACAAGTATACCTCTTGATAGGCTTTAAACTGCAAGCCCAACCATGCGATATCACAATAGGCCACTCTAGCCTAAGTCTGTCCCTAGACAGCCATTTAACCTTAACTATGATAAGGTTATGCAGTTGTATCTCACTTTCCATGCCTGCAGCTCTAACTAGAACAAAATTCAATTTTTATACCAACTCTGTGGCTAAAATCTGAACCGCTAAAATCTGAAATGGCGTCTAAAAAAATAAGTTTAAAAAAATAAATAAATAAAATAAACCTAGTAGGGTTTAGGGTAGGGTAGGTCAGTCTCAAAACTACTAATTTACTCAGAACCATTCAGATACCGAAGATTTCGATTTAAAACCAATCTAATTTTACTAAGTTTTAGAAATACCAATACATACATCATAGGCAATAGCGTATCCAGAGGGGGGGGGGGGGGGGGCTGTAGGGGCTGAATAATTGATTTTTGCACTGCATTTTAGTCTGATATTGGTTTAACTTTTCCGTTTTTGATCTGAATTGTGGTTTAATTGCAAGTCAGAATAGTTGTTTTATTTTAGTTCGAATTTTATTCTGAATTTGGTTTGAGTTTTGATCCATGTTTGGTCTAAATTTTGATTTGCTTTCCAGCGTTTGCAGACCAGCGTTTGATCTGATTTCTGGTCTAAATTTTGGTTTGCTTTTAATTTGTACTTGGCGTCTTTTTAGCCTCAGTTTTAATCTAACTCTTAGTTTGAGTTGTGGTTAATATTTTCGTCTGAATTGGCTTGATTTTGATACAATTTTGGCCTGAATTTTGGTTCGAAATCATTCTGAATTTTGTTTTGAAATTTGGTCTGAATTCATCTGGAATTTCGGTCTAGTTTTTTTTTAATTTAAGTTAAAATTTTTGATGTAAATATTTAGCAGATATTCCCACTAGTTTTTGGTCTGAATTTTGGGTTACTTTCGTTCGGTATTTGGTGTCTTTTTGGCCTAAAGTTTTGTCTAACTATTGGTCTGAGTTGTGGTCCAAATTTTTTTTTTTAATTTTGGAATGAATTTTAAAACTGATTTTGGTTTTGATTCGGTCTGAATTTTGGGTTTTTAGACTGAGTTTTGACCTGAATTTGATGTCATTTTGGTCGATTTTTGTTGGAATTTTAGTCTGATTCGTGATCTGAACATTGTTTTTTTTTAATCGGTTGTTGCCAGTTACCCAAAAGCGTGTAGGGATCTCGTTGAAATTTAAAATGTATTGGTTTTTTGGTCAAATTAAGATAAATTTACATTTTAAGTAATTTATAACGGGCTTAAAGAACGTATTTAATTTTTCATAAAAATGAAGTGCTTGGTTATGGAGCTGTGAGTTCGTAAACTCACTACCAGGGCGATATTAATAGTGATATCGATACTAAGAGTGATATAAATATATATTTTAAAAATTCATTTAAAGTACTATCCAAATAAACTGTTATCTTAATTTAATTTTTTTGGTGGTTTTAATTTCGACCAAAAATGACTCAAAAAATAGAAATGCATCAAATTATTTCATCAAAATTTTTTCTCAAAGGAAATTAAAATTTCCCTCAAATTGTTTTCTCAAAATAGATCATTTAACAATATAAAGGCATCAGAAAAGTCATAATCAAGAATTTGATTTGACTTTGGTCTCATTTTGATCTAGATTTTTGATCTGAATTTGGTACTTTTCTTGTTTTGAATTTCGATCTGAAAAAAGTATTTGAATTTTAGTTTGAAATTTGGTTGAAATTTCCGCCTAAGTTTCTAACCGATTTTAAATTGAATTTCGGTCTCAGTTTTGTTCCAGTTATCTTTTAATTTTTGACCAGTATTTGATAAAATTTTTGCACTAGTTTTTGGTCTAGATCTGGGTTTTGGTCGATTGTGAATCTGATATTTATCTTTTAATTCAGTAAAATCAGTCCCCCCAAACCCAAACCCTAGAACTGCCACTGATCATAGGGTCTTCAAGGTCATATACAGTGACTCAAAAAACTATTCAGATAAAGAAACATTTTTGTGACACAATAAATTGCAAAGAATGGCGTCAAACCGAAAGTTAACAGCACAGAAACAGAACAATACTCATCTCGAACAACACAAAAGAAAAACCTTCAAGTTCCGAAATGGTTTCGAAAGTCTCGAAATTTGGACCATAAATTCCGATTTTTAAAAATTTTTCAGCCAACGTTTTTTTTTCAAATTTCACCATACAAATATTATGGAAATAGAATATTTTAAATCGGATTATTTTTATTGGTGTGACCAGTTTTGACCATAATTTATATTTTTCAAACAATTTTTGCAGAATTTTTAAAAACTTATAAGCGTTGAACAACTTACCGCACCATCAAAAATTTACCAATTTCAAATTTTCTTTTTACTGTGATATATAAATAAAAATTTATTGGTAAAAAATTCGGAAAAATTTCAAGATCCTTTTGGAATCTGAAAATATTATCTGATTTCAAAAATTTTCTCTTGTGTTCGTCGAGATGAGTATAAACTTTTATGTGCTGTTTCTTTTCGATTTGTTGCCATTCTTGGACATCTATGGTGTTTCAAAAATGTTCCTCTACGTGAACAGTTTTCTGAGTCACTGTACATTTTTAGCTCGACTGTTGGCTTATTGATGATAGAAGCGTTCGCGCTCATTAAATTTCGCATTCAAGCTTTTCTTAGTAAATTTTTACTCTTTAAGGTTTGTCACTGCTAGTCAAAAGGTAGTGTTGCAGATTTACGCCACCAAAACCAAACAAAAATTGAAAATTAAATATTCTAAGTTTTATACTAATTTTTTTTTTAGAAACCGCGTCATCTCTACTACTTAGCCGTAAAGAATAAGTATAATCCCAAATACATTGAACACCTAACCATCAACATTACACGTAATCTGCAAGGTATGAATATGCAATTAATAATACCGCGCAATGTCAGTGAAGATTTTTGGGCCGAGGTTGCCGTTTCCATTAAGACAACAATGTTACAAAGTTTTCGACAAATTTTCTATTTTAATGTAAATGCTTGTGACTTTTTGAAGCTTAGCGAAAAAGGAGGTACTTTCAATGTTCTAGAAATGTGGATAAACAATTTATTTAAAACAGGATCGATGCCAATAACGTGTCCTGTGCAAAAGGTTAATAAATTATTTGTGTACTTTTATTATATATTGTAACGTTTTATTTTTCAAATATTTACAGGGTAATTATAACTGGACAATTTATTCATCAGACAAATATCGTGTGAATGCTCTACAAATTGAAGGAAAATATCGTTTCATTGTTAATTTATATTTCAAACGCTCACTAAGTAATGAGAAAATTGTTAATATTACAACATTGATTAATGTGATTTATAAGTAAATAAATTATATTACATAACGCTTCAGTGCAAATTAACTTTTAACTTACCTTTATTCTTTTTCCTTTGCATTTCTTGTTTCTCTGTAAATTTTTGAAGTTCACAGTTTCAGTTTAGTTTAGAGCAGGTTGCCCTTTTCAAGCTAACACTATATGGAAGTACTTGCAATGTCCTAGAAAGAATAATATTTATAATAAAATCAAAAATATTAATTTTCTTCTTTTTCAGTTTGGTCTGCTATAGTTTGTACAAAAAATGTATGGAGACCTATTAACCCTTTCATACCCGCTGTTGCCTATAGGAAAAAAATTTTACTTGTAACTACAGTCAGAAAAAAACATCCCATTAATCACGAAAAACAACCCATTATACCATTAAATTAATGGTCCAACAGCATGAAATCAATAGGATATACCATGATATGGCTATATTATATCAAAAATGATAATCTAAAAACTATTAAAATTATGAGAATATTTTCTTGATTTTATTGAAAAAATCCTATTGAAATAACGAGATTTTCATATTGATTCCATGTGATTTTTTCTAAGTGTATATATGCATTCAGTTGTGTTAAGTATTCTTCACGTTTTCTGGTTGCCGAACATTTGAAATTTCGTGGTAGTTATGCCATTTTTTTTTTAGTTTTTTGCTTTTTTTATTAATGTTACAGACAACACACAAGGGTAAACTCCCATTAATCCAAAACAATGTAATGAAAGTAGGAAAGAGGGAGAAGTGTCTGCGAACGTTTGTTATAAATTTAAAAAAGTCATAACAATCCTGAAAAATATTTGCAGGGAGTATGTTCCATCATCGCGCGGTACGACAAAGAATTCCAATTGTGCATTGGAATACCGCGTCCACGTAGAATGCATGACTAGTGATGATTCGATACAAGTAAATACAAGTAAACACTCGATACTTTTCATTCGATTCAAGTAATTTTTTTACTCGATGCCATGCCATAAGTATTTTACTTGGTATCGACAAAAAAGGGTCAGTATCGGATACTCGATACTTTTGGAAAACATTGGTTTATAAAACTGAAATATTGCTATACAATATTTAAGATTATGAGTCGTATTGCAATATTTTATAGCAATTAATAGTATATTTCAAAATACTACTGTGGAATTATTCAATATGCATATTCAAAATATTGTTTACTCACACCTTTTCGTTAAAATAAAATATTTTTAACAAGCCAGAATCTGTTGATTAGTTTGACTTCTATTATAAATTTTCTAGCCACTTCCATCTAAACATAATAAATATCATATACTTAAGTTAACGTTATTTTTATATGATTCAGATGTTTCCAGTGGAAATATCTCAAAACCATGATGTATTGACGAAAAACTCGTGTTGAGCAGTGTAAACTGTAGGTTCAACCATGTGGTATCACAATATGCCGTTCTGGCCAGAGCCACTTAAACAAAAAAAAAGTGTAATTTGTCTCTTTAAAGGAGTATTCGATACAAGTACATATTGGATACTTTTTCCCGATATTTTCGGTGGCATCTATACTTTTATTCGATACAAGTAATGAGTAAAAGTATCGATACTATGTGAGTATCGAATCAACACTATGCATGACTACCACTTGCAGTTTGTGTAGCTCTAGAGAACACTGGAACTGGTGGCATCAAATATCACATTTCCGCAGGACATCTACCATGAAAGTAGCGGTATAACACGCAGTCCACGTTTTTACGATATTCCAAGGATCGAATAGAGCTGGAAACCCTACTGTCTCCTATTAGCTTTTTCGCTCGTTATTGAACACGGTCCAGAAGCTCCAGTTGGGATCGTGAACCTCTTGCTTATAGCTATGAATTATACTCCATTTTGGGACGAACATAGGTGGTATGGATCATGAGGAGTGAAATATTTCTTACATAGCTTTAGTAAATCGAGGCATTTGGCTACTTCTTTTGCAGCGCCAAAAATGTGTTTATTCCAATAAAAGTCACATAGGATGGACATGCCCAGAACATCAAAAGTCACTGACTCCGCAATAACTAGCCCATCCATAACAAAGTGGTTGATAGATAGGGGGTTGGGGAACTCGTTTGTGAGATAACAGACAACATTGGGTTTTACGCGCGTTGAATTCAACTCTGTTCGTAAAACCCAACTCGGAGATTGATTGGAGATCATTATTAAGTCTTTGAAGTCAAGTCAAAAGTCTAAGTGCAAAAATTGTTCGTAAATTCTTTTCGATTAATTTTTTCATTAAAATGATTTAAATTATTACTGAGCGGAATTTTTTTTAATAAAATATACATAAAAAATTTGGAGTAAAGGGTTATCCAGTGGATGTCTACAGCTCCATAGCTATGATTTTTTTTTAACCTTTCATAAAGGACAAAAAATCATATGCAGAGATATGATATTTGGTGCCATAATTGTGAAAGTCTTAAATAATCATAACCGTTCTGTATAAAATCTTTCTACTAATCTCTATTAAAATTCGGGCATGTAACGGTTAAGGGAAAGTTACCGTCGAGAGGCAACATTTGTCAGACATTTTTTTTTAAATATAAAATAAATACTTCTGGAAATGAGTTTTAATGGTTTTTATTATTCTATTAAGGAGGAAGGCCACTGTGACGGCTGGAAAAATGAGTGATTTTCAGAAATTTTTGAGATATGTCAAATAAAGGATTATGGGTATCGTTTTATATGCATTTCATTAAGTGTACTTCCAACAATATTCCATAATTGTTTATTAAAAACTATTGAATGGTTTTGAAGATATGGGAGCCCGAAAAAAAATTAGCCCTCCATGGTTGCGTCCATTTTTCAAGAACGGATTTTCTGAAAAAAAAAATTTTAATTTTTAATAACACTGTGCTCGAATTTAAAAAAAAATGTATACCAGACGGGAAACATATCGTTTCTAACTAATTCGTGGTCAAGGAATTCAGTTGTGATAACCGTTTTTCCCCCTATCAGCAGCGTTTCATAGAAAATTTTTTTTTTTAAGTTTAGGTTTGGAAGTATACTAAAAGTTACATGTTCCTCTTCTTATTGCAGTGAAAATTTGTATCGAGGGGTTTTTTGGCATAAAAAAAATGAATCTGATATTTATTTGCAGAAAAAAAAACAACTTAAAACGTACCTCCTATAAAAAAACCGCCAAAAATCCCCAAAAAGTGGAATATTTGTATGGGAGGTACCCCTTGTTTTACATCGAAATAAATTAAATTTTTGCATACATAATTTTTTTCGTTTTTGGAATTTGGGTTTATGTTTCCTAAAACTAAGTTTACAGATTTTTGTTGTTCAGTGACCTATAGTAAAATTTCATGGGCAACATATTTCTTGAACATATTAACCCTCTATCAACCTTTATAATGGGTCAAAAAAGTAACTTTTTTCGATAAGGCCAAAAAGACCTGTACAGGTGGGCGCCAAAGGGTTAATATGTTGGAGGAAAATATTCTACGGGAAATTCTACAACAGATTTCCGAGCATACAAACAAGCTTTGATGCAAAACAAACAAGTTGTCTTATGGTTTATTTTACTTAATCTGTTAGAAATGGGCAAACTTTAGGCCCGCGTACAAAAAATATTTGAGGTAAACTGTTAAAACACAGTTACCCGTAAAATTTTTTCCCCCGAGTTCTATCAGAATCCACTTGCAGAACCTTGTTATGTTTCAAAAAATTTATTTTTGTCGGACAGTGTAATTTTCGTTTAGTAACGATTTTGAGCGGATTGTTCTAAAACTTTCAGAACCTAATTTTTTAACGAAAAAACTGATGTGTGCAAAAATTTAATTTATTTCGATGTAAAATAAGGGTACCTCCCATACAAATATTCCACTTTTTGGGGATTTTTGACGGTTTTTTGTATGGGAGCTATGTCTAAAACTCTTTTTTCTGCAACTAAATATCAGATTCAGTTTTTTCATGCCAAAAAATCCCTCGATACCAATTTTCATCGCAATAAAAAGAGGAACATGTAACTTCGTTGTATACCCCCAAGCCAAAACTTCAAAGAAAAATCTTGTATGAAACGCTGCTGATAGTGAGAAAAACCGTTATGAAACGATATGTCTTCTGTCTGCTACATTTTATGACAAGCACAGTGTAATCTATATGAGTATAATTCTCGTCGCACATAGCGTTTCTTTTTTTTTACTTTCCAGAAAATGGCGACTGATTGAAAATTTTTTCATGTTTTCTTTTTGTTTCAAAAGAACTTAAAAATAGTAAAAATTTTAAAATCGGGTAATATTTGATAGAGTTATCGACGCGACCAGTTCGAAAAAAGTCGTTTCGAGAAAAACGCGTTTAAGGTTTTCAGTCCATCTACTTCGGTCGGTCTACTTACTATTACTAAAATGGCTGTAACGCAGGCAATTTTTGGAATTTTGACTTGAAACTTTGTACACATATTTTTGAATATATAAACTTTAAATTGAGAATTTGACCCGTAACAATGGCTTTCCCCCTTAATAGAGAGTAAATTGCAGTTTTGTTCAAAAAAAAAAAAGAATCCAAAATGGCGACTCCAGCTCTCATCAAATAAAGGCATGCACAGCATGTTTTGGCCTGCGCGGGGTGCTCCACAGCCTTGCCATTTCATCTGAAACAAAAACTCGTTAAAAATTATTGAGCAAAACCAAATTTTTGGAGCCACAGCGTTTTTCACTTTCTGAAAAATATTCCAAAATATCAGTCGTTTTTTTGCTTCAACGGACAAAAAAAAAAAATATTTCTAAATTAATTTTTGACAAAAATCGCAATCGAAAACTGAATTTCTTTTCATTCGCTGAAGCTGTAGTACGAACAATCGTTCAGATGTTCACTTAGAAATTACAAAAAAAATGTTACCGTGTTCTTAAAGAATAACATTTTGAGAATATCTCCCGATATTTTGGAGTTGATCTTATAAAATTTTGTTTAAAATTAGGACAACCAGATTTTTTAACTCAAAAATTAGTACATGAAACCTGAATAAAACTCTAAAGTTGGTACAAATCAGTAGATTTCGCCGTCGTTCTGGCAGAATTCACTAAATCCATTTTTTAATTTCTGTGATGAAGTTAGTTTATGCAGTGCATGGCGCTCTACGAACACTGGCAAAACTTAAAAATTTAACTGATTGATACAGACATTAGTATACGTTTTAACTGGATCATCAAAAATCGAATTTATTATGTCATTTGAATTATAGAAGCTAATTCATATTAATCCAACCAAAACCATTAATTTGGACTTAGTGATTTCTGCTTGAACGACGACGATTTGTTCATTACGTTCATCGATTTTGACAATTTCATTAATACGTCGGTAAGCTGTGGACAAAGTTAAGTTGCATATTTTAATTTATGGTTATTTTATACTTGCTCTAAGTTCCTGAGATTTTCACACTTAATTTTTGTTGCACGCATACGAAACTAACAAGAAACGAAGTTATGCTGTTGTTAGTGTTTAGCGAACGAAGTCATATGATGATCGGCTGCATACAATTATGCAGAGAGTCGACTTCTTGCAGTTCTATCTCAATGTGCTTTAGTGAGAGAGCTTGACTGCATACAGCTGTTTTCATTTCATGTGTTATATACGTGTGCTACGTCATGTTTGTAGAAAGAGGAAAAGTGCAAAAGCTTCAACAACAACGGTCACGATTTGTTTTTGTTGCACTCAAACAAAATCAGTAAGAAACGAAGCTATGCAGTTGTTATTCGGCTACAAGCAATCAAGCAGAGAGACGCTTCTCACACTTCTATCACATGTGCTTTAGTGAGAGAGTCGATATAGAAATCTTGGATTGATTATATATAACCACGGTTGCCACTTTGGGACAATTCTACCAAAACTGGTAAATTTTTTTCTATTTTTCTGCGTTTGGTACATTGGTGCATGTTTTTAAAATTTGGTACGTTCTGTAGGCAAAGTTAGCTTTTATAATAATTAAGAATTGTAAACTTATGTTCAAAATATTTTTTGTTGAAAAAGTTAAAATTTAAATATAAATAATATATAAAACTATTTTTAATTAATTAGTGTGTTATTTTTTATTAAGGATATAGTCTGGTGTTCTGGCCTAATTTTTAGGTTATTTCGGGAGTTTTTTATTATAACAAAATAAAATGCGATCATTTCATTTTTTTTATATGTTATTATTTGACATATTAAGCTGGAGTTTATTTTACGATATTTTTGTAGTGTTTTTTACGTCCAAAGTGGGCACCTAAAAAAAGGTGTGGGGCTGGCCTAGGTGATTACAGTACTTGAAGTCTTCTTAAACAAAAAATTTAAATAGATTATTGTTCTGTAGGTTTGTCATTCTAGCAGGTAGTAAATTTAAACATTTGGAATAAAAAAAAACTAAATGGCGGACTTCCAAATTTTTTTTTAAATCGCGTTATTTTTTGTTGAAAATCGTTGTAAAAAGTAGGAAATAATGATTAAAAATAAACAACTCTACTACCAGCTAGAGCCATTGGCGTGTAAAATACAATAGCACATTAAAAATTAAGTCCAATTGGTATATCTATACAATTCTCACAGACCTTTGAGTCGGTCAAAAAAACGTTGTTTCGAGAAAAACGCATTTTAAGTTTTAACAACAGATAAAGTTTTCACAACAGGCGCTCTCGACTATGAGCTATAACTTCGTTAATATTTTGAGATTGGGTCTGAAATTTTTACAGTATACTTTCAATATATTGTAGTTTCGAAATACATTTAAAAAAAATTGATTTGTTGAAGCTCGAACACCAGATTACATCCTTAATAAATAATATTTAATGTTATTTATTATATTGGTACATTTTCTCCCCATTTGGTACATTTTTTTTGTAAATATTGGTACAAAAGGAAATGAGTAAGTGGCAACCGTGCATATAACTGAACTTTTCTTTCATGTGTTATATACGTGTACTAAGTCGTGTTTGTGCCGATAAGTGTAGAGAGTATCAACAGGGGAAAGGCAACAACAACAATAAAGAGAAGGGGACTGAAAAAACTTCAACATAATGTTTTATTAATGTTTTCTAACAATTCTCTAATAAACAACAAAGTTTCACTTCTACTGTGCGTGCTTGCAGACACATAATTTTTTTTTTTTTACCTTCCTCCTCTCGAAATCCAAGGTCTCCAGTACAAGCTAGCTAGATAGACGGCTCCTTTACTTTATAAACAAAGTCTTCCAATAAGATGAGCACCAATTCTTGAGAGCCGCTAAGCCTTTCAAGCTAAAATTTAGTTCACATCCTTCAGATAAAATAAACTGACGGATGAACGACAGATTTTTTCATCGATGATTACATTGCACATCCATTAAAAATATTCAATTTAACGCCCAAAAACCTCCCCTGATATATAGAGAATTCCAATAACCGCAGCAAACAAATCATATCAAATATTTTTACTTCTTTAAAATATCAAAATAAATTGAATTATTATAGTAAAATAATTTTGGATTGGTATTTTTAAAATAACCCGCAGCATCGAGTCTATATTTTCCAGTCATAATAAAAGGTGGAATACTCTTTTTATCAGCTTTCAAATTGTATAAACCATAACGACCCTAAAAAGAAGCATTCATAAGTAATTAATATGTAAATAAGAAATTCAATTAAAAAAGTAGGTAAATAATTTATAAGCTTTTATCTACCGCAACAACGGGACACGTCGGCAATCTTCCATATTTCTTAATATTACTTATCCAAGCATTCAAAAGGTTATTAGAACCGAGATCTAAACCATTTTTTTCCTTGTGGTCGCTAAAAAATTGGCAGACATCAAAATCAAATGCAACAATACTACGATATCCACCAGAACTACCAGAACTTTTCATGGCCATATTGATTTGCATCATTTGATCACGATCATAATTACAAGCAACATCAATGGTAATATTTAAATTAGGCCCGGGAATTTTAGGAAATATTTTGAAATCATATTTCGATATGTAAACCGGATTGCAATATGAATCAACCTTAGTAAAAATTACATGCATATAAACCTAGAAAATAAATATTGAATAATTATTTAATATGAGAGCATGCAGGTTTAATTTTGGAACTTACCCTTTTGGAGTGTATTAAATTTGATAAATTTAATAGAATTAATATGGTTAATATTATAAAAGGTGTAAAAGAAAATCGCATATTGTTATACTAGTATTGTAAAGCTATTCTCTTTGATATGAACATGAATTATGCTAATTATTGCTAAATTTCAAACTAAAATTATATATTTCTATGTATTATATATTTTCATCTAAAATAATTTTTGGGTGATTTTGCTAAGCTAATTACATGTACTCAAATAGTAATTTGTAAAAAAAAAATATACAGATAAAGCAAATAATATTAGTCGGTCTCTGCGGAAATTGTTGGTGTAATCTAATTAAGATATTACGAAAGTTGTTTATATAAAATTTACAGTTGAATGATTATTGAATTACACAGGACAACAATTTATGATTTGTTGATTTCCGCGATGATGAATGGAAGATATTTTGAAAGAAGATGCTGTCCTGGTCAGTGCAAATGCAAATTAGAGAGTATGTTTTTAATTTTGAAGGCCCACAATTTATACCAATAGGAACCGCAAAATCATGTCTAGACCAAAAATGTGAGGAAACAATCAACAGATCCTGGCAAGCCTGGAGCGACTGTAAGAAAAGAACTCAGAACCTACTCTGTTTAGAGAGAAAACAAACTCCAGTTCAAGCTGGAGTATTCGCCGACTTTGTGCTATTGGTGCAATGGCCTTGAGAAGTGGAGAAGCTGTGAAGACGAAGAAGAAAATGATACCTTCCACCACCTTCTCTGTGAATGCCTCAATCTCTAAATTCATCGAATCCGTTTCCTAGAAGACAGACTGTTTGAATAACTGAAGGACCTGGTGGAGATTCCGGCAAGAGATCTTGTAAGGTTCATTAGGAGTATTAAGTGGTTTCAGAATGGCTAAATGTTTTTTGAGATATATTTCGTAGGTGGAGGATTCCAAAAGTATAGGAACATTATAATGGAACAAATTTTTCGCCTCTGTATACGCTCAGTTTTTCCGAGCACTTCCCTTTAAACCTAACCTAACGTATGGCCCACAACTTTGATGTCTGAGGGATCGTTTTTTTTCGGGAATTCTGAGAATAAATTTGTCTTTGTATACCTATATATCTTTACATAGGGTAAGTGGCCGGTAATGGCAATATTTTCTTCAGGAACATAGAGATTATCCCCTGACTCACCAAGGTGAACATTTTTTGAAAATGTTTGTACCAAAAACCGCCAAAATGGGGTTACCGAGAAGAGTGGAAGCTTAGTATAATAACAACAAACAAATAACTCTTCATAAAAAATATTAGTCTATAAATAAGGACAGCGCACGAAACATTGTAACATAGTTTTTTACTTCCTACTTTTTGGTAGAAGTTTCCAATAAAAAAAAAATAGCGTATCATCGTCTTTGGTTTTAATGACAGATGAAGCCAAACATAATTATTTTCATTTCCACAATAGTCTTCGCTAAAAAAAGATACTCAAGCCGAAATTTGAAAAATTATTTTGAAAGTTTTTAAAAAAAAATCCTAAAGGGAATCACTTAAAAAGTGCCAAAACTGTTCAACTGTTCCATCAAACTGTTAGCCGGGCTCTGAAAAACTTTAATGACAATCTAAACATTGATCGAAAGGTGAGATCAGGTGGCAGAAAATGGGGATCGGGAGACATACACAGAGCTAAATGAGCAAAGGAAATTTTTCATAAAAATCCAAATGCTCCGGACAGAAAAGTAGCTCAAAAATGCAGTTGCTCTGAATCATTTGTCGGCAGAGTGAAAAGGCAAGCTGGTCTGAAATCGTACAAAGTTCAGAAACACCTAGATTGGAATGCTGCAAAAAATATTGACGCAGGGAAGTAGAACAAGAAAATTGCAGGCAAACTTTGTAAAAAAATTTCAGTGTTGCATCATGGATGATGAGACATATGTATTGGTGGGCTTTTCGCAGCTTCCAGGCAACGACTTTTACGCAGCGGATTACCGGGGAAAGGTGGCAGAAACGTACAGAACCCAAAAATAATACAAGCTCCAAACTACCCAGAGCTGAGTGGAACGCTATTGGGCTGTAATTAAGCGGAAACTGAAGGAAATAAGGAAATTTCAGATTAAGTAGACTGCAGCTTCCAAAAACATTAATGAGAGCACTAGAAAAACCTTGATGGAGGGAATTTCTGAAAAAGTTTTCTTAAAAACAAAGAATCATAATTATTTTTTTTTGTTTTGAAAAGAATTAACATAAATTGAAGTATAATAAAAAAAAAAACTTTTGCATAATATTCGCATTCACGGCTTACTCAACTTTTTGATTTTTCTGTATTACAATTTTTTAGTGCGCTTTCCTTATGTGTCTTAAGAGAAATTTATCACAGCAGTGTCTTTTGTCAAACAACTATCCATTTTCGACAAGGAAAAACTGACGTTGTACTGTGTTATTATGAATTAAAAATCTAAACAATGACCAGACAGTTTAATTGGTTCATTTTTTCAATTGCTTTTGATACTCTTCTTATACTAAACCCTTACCATATAACTTAGATTTAGATTTACATGGGTTTCCAGGACTTGCAACAACCTTGTTGGACTCTTAACTTTATTCATCGATTGATACACATAGATCGATTAACATCAGTGTTCTAATACATAAAAATAGTCTTGTTTCCGAAACCAATAGTTTGAAAGAGCCCCAAGCAACCCTGACGAGTTTTCAATTTAAGGAAGAGAACGTCTATGTATTTAGGCTTCCGCAGTGGTCGACTTGTTTAATAAATCGCATTTACTGAAATTAGTGGAGGTCTGTGGGAAAATAGCGTTTTTTTAAAATGATTCAGTTTCGATTTGGAATTTCTGGTGCCATAAAATTCGAAAGCCGAATTTGAAATATTTTCAGTGTTTACGGAAAATAAAGTGAAACTTTTCAATTTGTTTCTTATAGCCAGACCATCTTTTGGCTGGCAATTGCAAAACCGCCGAGAGTAAAATTTGCCAAAGAAAAGCTTTTCACTTTGCACAACATGAATGGATACGGAATGCTCGATCTAAGCCTTCCATAGACTTTTGTTACATAATAGTAGTAGTAATAGTAGACTCACTGTCCCCAATTGTTATTGCCATATTTGACCCTTCTTCTCTCTTCTTCCTGATGCTCTTTAACCCTATCTAGCCATAAGGCAATGACAAACTCTTTGATTTCTACTACCTGCGGTTAAGTAATTACGTGGTGCTACAATTTACCATGTGAAGTTGTTTCTTCCGATGCTGTTCAATTACAGGCCCTTGTTTGTCTAATGTTATATGAACCTTGGGGATTCTATTCTATTGGTTGTTTTCCAAGGTTATCGTTTGGTTTTCTTACTGTGTTCGCTTTCGAAATTTATCTGCAATCGATGACATACATATTTAACCTTATATGTCAGAAATCTGATAAAAAATTGAAATCTCAAGCATTTTTTATGCTATGACTTCTCTTGTTTCAAAGCATAAAGTATAATTACACAGTGTTACAAAAAACAAAAATTTGAATATATTATTTTCGAGGTTTTCGCCTGTCATAGGTCTAGTCGAGTAGAAAAAAAATGCATACTCATAGAGCCAAAAAATCAATTTTTGATAGGTGAAAGCATATACTTGCCCGTAACTTTATTTTTATTTATCCCAGGAGTAAGTTTTTATATTTTATTGAAAATAAGATATTTAGCTGTTTATAACGAAATATAAATATAAAGGAATACCGGAGTTAGAGGGCAAAACTTAAGGAAAATCGAAAAAATTTTTACATTTTTTCACTTTGAATAGTGTTTCCAGTATATAGTGCTTGAAGTCGAATATCTCAATCAAACCTGAATGGATTTTGAAAATTTTTAGCTCGCTGGAAACAGAATTAAATGCAGTTTATTTATCTATGCCTTTATATATACACTGGTAAAAAAAATAGTCGTTTAAAATGCCATCCAAAATGAAAAAATATGAAAAAAATTTAATTTTCTTTATATTTTGCCCTCTAGCTCTGGTATTTCGTAAGATATATTACCAATTTATATATCATTGTAAGCAACTAACTGTCCTCTTTTGAATGAAATATAAAAATATACTTATCGGATAAATAAAAATAAAGTTACGGTCAAGTATATGCTTTAACTTATCTAAAATGGGTTTTTCGGCCATAAGTCCAGATTTTGAGGGTCAATTCGAAATTCTGAGTATGCAGTTTTTATCTGCTTAACTATACCTACAATTTCACCTATGTCTCGAAGAAAGTATATTTTCACTGTCACACAGTGTTATCAATCGAACTTCTTCAGAATCCGTCAAGTTGTCGAGACATATAAGTAAAATCATTTCTTTTCATGATTTTCTAACTTTAAGTAACAAAAGATTTTACGATCTCTCAGTTGGTGCACAAATATAACATGAGCAAGATTCAAGATATTTGGCCTAGGCCCTCAACGGACTGTTATGCCATAATAAAAGTAACTAGTAGTAGTGTTTTCATACCATAAGTTCGCAATCCCTGGATCCGCTTTATTCCAAATTTCAGCTGAAAACACTACATAGTTTATCTTCGACAAAACATTTGAAAAGTATGCCTCATCGACTCATCATAACCGTAATTTTCCACCACATGCATTCCAGGGTTAAATAATGTATTTGAAGTTAGTAGAAAAGTTACGCTAAGGGATTTAAAATGAGATTGCATTGCTGATTATGTACTTTTAATCGAACAGTTGAGCAATGACTACAGTAACTTGTAAAAAAGTAAAATCAATTAGGATATGTCAGAGTTTATGCAAAATAACGAATAAACTAAAGAATGGCGGAATCTTCGACCAACATATTAAAAAAAAATTTTTACTTTTCTTATATTTCAATGCAATTCTACACAATGCATTTGCAGCAAAATATCAAGGTAATCTATAGTTGAATCAATTATACCCAATACATTTAAACCATTTTCCTTAAGCACGCAGAATAAAATTCGCCTCGATAAATATGAAAGGGAATCCAAAACATTTACGAAATATCTCAACATGGATCAATAATGATACTATGAATATGGAATGTGAGCTGATGAAAGATTTGGTCACTGGTTTCATGACACACTTCGATATCCAGATACGTTTATCCGATTCGAAACGTTTTCAAACAATGTTCGCTTATGATTTTGATTTATGTGCAATGCTCAATCAATTACATCGCATGAATTTGGGACACGCTTGGTTCGCCAATACGCTCAAGTACAGTAATTTAAAACAGAATTGTCCAATAGAAGCGGTAAGGTTTTTAAACACAATTTAAGATTTTTGTTGGGAGTTTTTATAAAATTTTGTTTTGTATGTGCTTTTAGGGTCGTTACTATATACATGACATGGTCATTGAAGCGCCTAGTATACCCTCATATTTAGGTACGGGAGATTATCGCGTTAACACGCTATTTTACTATGGTAAAAGTAAATCAAAGAAAATTGATAAAGTCGGTACATTTAATACGGATTTAAAGTTAGTTTAAAGATTATGTGGAAATAATTTCATTTGATTGGTTTTTGTACAGAAATTATGTAATTTTAATTATGAATGAGGAAATTATTGGTACATATCATGAAATAAAATAAAGAAAAAAATAAAAAAAAGCAAAATAATTAACAAAACCAATAAATAAAATTTTGATTATCATGTCATTAAAACATCATTAGCTGGTAAATAATTTTGATTGTTTACTCTTGTTATATACATACATATATTGGTTAGCAAATAATTTTATAGTTTCCCCAATGCAGTTCGTTCAAAAATTTATACTCCATTTGTTTTTATTATTTTCTGGCAGCGATGTATTTGCATTTGGGGTAAGTAACAGAAAATATAAAAACATGTCTAGTGGGGCAAACGGTATAATTAAAACTTTAAAGGCACTGAGTTATTAAAACTTAAGAAATCTGGATTGAAATTAAGTTTGCAAAACAAACAAAACAGTCATTCATATGTACAGGGGGTAAAGTAAATTACAGGCGATACAGCCTGTTCGATGTTGTATGTGGTTGGCTGCAAGTTGTATAAATAAATATGGTGGTTCGCTCCCATTTGATCATACCAAGTGTGCACACATGTTCGGTAATTTCTCTTGTTTCACTACCCGCCACTGCTTTGTTTCTTTCTTTAAAAAAAGAAATGAACGATTATAAACTCTGGTACTGAGTTAAGGTTGAATGATACTGCTGAATCAGACCAGGATAAAATTGAAATTATTAGCTAACCCGAAACTCTTCCGTTATGTAGTACTGAGTTCCACATTCTGCAAAATTTATAAAATCTATAAAATTAACAACATAATTTCTAATAATTTTTTTCCATTGCAGATACGCAGCAGCAATTTCACGAATATACATACCAGTTGCAATTCAAAATACTTTTCCTCAATTTCATCATATATTTTAAATAATTCATTATACTTGGATATGCATGCAACGAGAATTGTTAAGTCCGGCTTCAAAACAACTATCGATATGCAATTGCGCAATGCTAAACGTAAACGTTATCAAAGTTTATTTGTCTTTGATATTGATTTTTGTTCGAATGTTATTTCAACTAATTATCCAATTGCTAAAAGAATATTGGGAAATGTTATGAAGTTTAGTAATCTTGCTACTAGCTGCCCGCTTGCTATAAAGTATTACTATGTAAAAGGCTGGCATTTGGATTCAAAATTAATACCAGCATTTCTTTATATTGGTGATTATCGTGTTAAAACACATTCATTTTATGATGGTAAAATAGCGGGAAAGGAAGGTGAAGATTTCATTTTTGATATGGATGTGTTTATGACAATTACGTAAATTATTAAAGAAATAATAATAAATGTCCTGATTGTATGCTGTAGTTTTAGTTAATGAATGAAGTAGTTCAGATGCGACAGGATCAGATGAGAAAAAAATTTAAGCTTATAACTGGAACTAATACTTCGAAGAGACGATACAATTATTTAGGAATGCTTTATGGTTCCCAACTTGTCTCACTTGCTACTCAGATTTGTATCTCTATTACTGTAGAAGCGTTTGTGCTTGAGAAAGAAAACTTATGTGGTTGCCTGGAAGATGCCATGCCCACTTACCATCCAAAGTTTTACCATTAATTAATGTTATGAATCTGCTTTTTCTTTGTACAATATTTTATTAATAACTCATTAATGCCGGATGGGTATTTAAATACCCAAAACAGAGTGTTGGCAAGAAATTGAATATCTCGGGAATGGAGCCAATTTCCTGATTTGGGTATTTAAATACCCAACCGACAAAACGCACAATAGAATGTACATACAAAATGTACCAATAATATGAAAAAACAGTTTTTATAAAATTTTTATTGAAAAAAAATAATTAAAAAAATTAAAAGAATTTTATTTTTTTTTTTTGCCTTGTACTCCAAAAACAGGCACGTTTTGTCATTATTTGTACTAGATAACTCGATCTATCTGTACGCCCAACATTTTCATTTGTTAACTTCGCGAAACAGAAGTTTCATGTACACTAAGAATCCAGAAAAGCCGGTTAGGTATTTAAATACCCATTTCAAATCTCCAAAATGTGTGAAGTTACCAATCTGAAATTTAGCAAGGCAATTTATATTGCCTATGTGAACATCTCCAATTATTATTAAGAAAATCGTGCTGTGGGATCTATGGGCAGGCATTAATGGGTTAAACTTTACAAAGATCGAAGTGAATTTTTTCTTTTTTTTTTTCTTTTCGTTCGTTGGAAGGTGGAAATCTTCATAGATACGGCAGAACTCCTGTTTTACGGTTATGTCGGATTCCAACCGGCTAAAACCACCTCCTTTGTCTCCTCCCCCTCTCCCCGCGGGATTACCCGTAGGTATTACTTCGCCGGGCTGGATCTAGCAGTTCAGTTTTTGATCTGTTCCTGCTGTTCCATTCTCCTTCTCTTATGTGGCGAATAGCTTGATCATAATCCGCGCAGCCACTGTGCCTGTCGTCTTCCATTTTCCACCGATTCGCATATCTGCGCTGTAAAATTCTCCAGTGTTGGTCTCGTGCCAAAGGCTTGCCTCAGCTCCTCCCTCTCGTTTTCGAAGCGTGAACAATGAAATAGCACATGCCTGGGGTTTTCGTTTTTATTCGGACCGTATGGGTCATCGTAGTGGCCGAATCTATGCAGATACTCCTTAAAGCACCCACGGCCGCTTAGCACCAATTCGCAATGTCGGGAATCAGTGTAAACATCTATCGCTCTTTTGTGAAGTACTTTCATTGCTGTTGCCACTCCGATACAGATCGTTGACGTACCTCCATTTTTAATATTCTCGTAAGTCTTTCTCCTGATTTATTATAAAGCCTTTTGAACCCTGTCGCGTGTATGTCTATGGCAGCTTTCCCGCGATGACACTTATCGCGTCTTGCGATACGGTTTGAAAAGCACTGAACATCCTCAATGCACTTAGCATTTGGAGACGGCTAGCGCGTCGTTAATGTGCGACACTTTTGCACCTGCCGAAATGGGTTCTGCGTATAACACCACAGAGTCCATCACAGTGGATAAAAACTGCCTTTTACTCGCGCGTTAGTTCGCCGTTTATTTTCGCTGCTTTGCTGCAGAAGATGGTCTTTAAAAGACATCCTAGTATCGATGGGCACTCCTAGATATCGGATGTGAGGCGACCCTCTGGCCCTCAGTGGGATTTTTTATAAACTTATTCTGTACATTTTTGTTAGATATTTTTTAAAGATAGGCAAAGTAACTTAGTATTAACTTTTCACTTAACCCTTTCTTAGCCGTAAGAAAACGAGAACTGATAGACGAAACCGAGTCCAGATACACATTCTTCGACCCCCATTACATTGTAAAAAAATTCTTAAAAAATTCCTATTGGAGAAAAATTTAAAAATATGGTGTAATTGGACAAATTTTTTAAAAATTGTGAGGGATTGATTATCCAAAAAAATTCTTTTTTCAAAAACCTTGAATTTATAAAAATTGATTGGATAGTTTAAAAAAAATCCTCAAAAACTAATCTTGTGACTATGTTACTTAAAAAGTTAACAGTTGAAGGGTTATCTATTCACATTTTTAGCACTATGATTTCGGAATAACGTTTCTCAACCCAAAATTGGTTTATGGTAACTTTTTCATCGAAACAAAAATTTGCCAATTAGAGGTTTAAACTATTGAGGACTTATTTGGTAAAACATAGCCAATGATCATCGATTGGTTGAAAGTTTGCTGGTATATCCGGGCATCATTTGCATCTGCTTTATTGACATTGTAACGTTTTTTTTTTTTTTTTTTTTGTCCTCAGGACTCAGGAAGCATTGCCGCAAGAAGTTATGAAGTTACAGATCGATTCATCAAGAAACAAAAAATATGTGTATGTTTAAACTCAAAATGAGCGTCGAATTGGGTCGACCCAAGTACCCATCCTAGGGTTAAAAATTTGTTTTTCTTATTGTATCGATAAAACAACGCTATATTATTGAGTCATGTATTAAATGCAATATATTTTTGCTATGCTATGTTAATAAAACTTTGATAGACAATAAATTGCAGAATTTTTAATGTAAAATCAGAATTTCAGCAAATAGAATTAAAAAACAGAATTTTTTGTTTTGTGGCTTTCAGAATTTTATCAAAACAAAATTGAATTGTATATTGTGACGTATTTGTGTTCAGAACGATACCATTAGACAACTTGAGGGTCGGACATAACAATTAGCAGCGCTTAAAAGTAATATTCAGATATCACTAGTTGAAATAATTGCATTTTTTTGTTTTTGCAATAATTATCTATTAATGAGTTAATAATTTAAAATAAGAATTTAAATTCAGTTTGAAGCTTCAAAGTTCAGCTTGGCTATTGCCTATCAAATACGAATAAAGTAGCCGATTTTCCAATGCAATTGAAAATCATATATCATATTTTCATATTTTTATGTATCTGTGACATATTTATTACATTTGCTGTAAGTTAAATATTATCTATAGGTAAACTGCCTATTCAATTGAACTTTCTTATTTATTTGTTTCATTTTAGATACGCACTTGTAATTTCACAAATGTACGCAACACTTTCAATCCCAAGTATGTTTCTAGCATATCGTCTAAGGTTTTAAACAATTCCATATATTTTGATTTATATACTGCGAGAGTATTGAAACCTGGCTTTAGCATGAATATCGATATGACGATGCGAATATCAAGCTCAAAACAATATCAAAGGCTCATTGAATTTAGTTTCGATTTCTGCAAAACAATTATTTCCAATAAGATACCAGTCGCACGGCGAGTTATTAAAGATTTCCTAAAATTTATTAATAGAGAAATCAAATGTCCCGTTGGTGTAGGGCACTATTATGTTAATGATTGGAAATGGGATTCATCGCTAATACCACGACTCTTTCCATCTGGTGAGTATCGCGTTGAAACGCATACATTCTATGGTAATCAACACAAAAAAGATGAAGAATTAATTTTGAATTATGATGTGGATTTAATAATTGTATGAGTAATTTGAATTTTTGAAAATATTTTATCACATACTTTTGACTATAAATAATAAACTGATGCGAATTTTTAAATAATTTTTAGAATTATATATCTTTTTTGAAAATGATCTTTAATTTTAAGATAAAATCGTTTGAAACAATAGCTGCGTTTTATACGCCACTTGCTTCTAGTTATGTATATCTAGCAGCGATAATTGTATAGGAAAATAACAACAAAGCCGCTGAAATAACACGTAAAATTATAGCACAAAAATATTCTTCTTCTTCAAACTTATAATCTGTCAAAAACGAAACTCGATTCTCAATGAAATTCCTTTTTTAACGTGTGTCCACCTAAATTTAAAACTCAAAATTTCAACGAAATTCACTCTCATGTACTCACACTATAAGAGAGAATTTAGTAGAAGTTGGGTATTTTTTTCGCTCTTCGGCAACGATTTGTAAAGCAAATTGTTTCTCAGCTTAATTTTTTGTGAAAATGTTATTGTATTCCTGAATGAGTTTCACATTTTTTTCTGCAACGTCATCGACAACAACTTTCTTTTCAAATTTTTCAATACCATTTTTGTAACCTGGATCATCTTTTCATGTTGAAAGTTCTTTGTTGAAGAAATCGGTGCTGATAGAAGAAGGAGTTACAAAAGACGAAAACTCAATGTTTATGTAACTGCTTCCAATATAATTTAAGCTTTATTTGTCTTAACCGCTCGAGGTGGGTGACAAATTGCTCCGCAGCACCTCTCTAATTTCTCGATTTATATCCTGATAATTTATCAATTGACACATAAACGAAAAGTAATGATAAACTGCTTTAATTCCATCTGGTGACAGAAATCAGGTTCAAACTTACACTTGAGCAAGAAAAATACAAATTCTTTTTAAGAGGTCTTCTCCTTATGAGATAACTGAAACTGGTTGTGAGAAAGGTATACCTTGAACGCATAAATCATTGCTAACTCTAACAATCTGGTTCATCATCTCGGTGTTGTTTCTTCATGGAAAGATGTTGTTCAAGAATTAATCCATCTGAAAAAATGACTTTCAGGGCGACAATGTACAACTTCATGGTCCTATTGAGCTCAAAATTTGCACAGATTGTTTCTTTATTGATAGAAACAAGATAGGGGTTTGGGAGCTAAAATTTAAGAAAGTTGAAATATAAGGACCACCCTAATGTGCATTAGACTGGGTTCGGCCCCTACTGAAAAAAAAGATATTAAAATGTTAGATACCATGAAGTTTTAGCAATTTATGGATTCCTTACCAAAAACCCGAGGCTGTGAACGAATCAATCCAATTTTTGATATTTTCAACTGAAGTAAGCGTATTCAAGTCAGAGCATCCTACATCTATCAAATAGTTTTTAACCAATCTAGCAACATGAGGCCGGAAGTTATCATGTTGAAAACTTACGGTCTCGTGCCTGGACGCATATTTTAGCCGTATTTCGGTCATTGCTCTCTTCAAGCGAATAAATTGTTTTCCATACTGCTCTCCCGTAATAATTTCACCAAGTTTTATCAGTCGTAATAGATAACACCCTTCTGATTCCACCAAATAGAGAGCATTACCTTGGCGCCCTGAATATTCTGTTTCGACGTTGATGTTTCTGGTTGACCAGGTTTCACATACGACTTCTTTCGCTTCGGGATTGTCGTAATAAATCCATTTTTCGTCGCACATAATAATTCGATGCAAATTCCTTCCTTTTGAATGAACCCCAATGGTTTCAGGCGCTTGGAAATTGTTGCTTGAGTAACTCTCAAAGTTATTGCAAGTTCCTCTTGCGTTTACCACGAGTCTTCATCGAGTAACATCTCCAATTCTTTATCTTTGAACTTTTTCACTTGGCCAGGCCGTTCCTGGTCTCCAATGCCAAAATCTCCACTTTTAAAGCGCTGAAACCAGAATTTACATATTTTAATCGACGGAGTATATTCACAGTAAACTTCCGACAGCAATCGATGGGTTTCAGCAGCACTTTTTTAGAATTAACGAAGACAAGCAAAACTTAAATGCGGCGCAAAAACTTTGTGTTGCTTACACTTTATCAAATTATTACATAATCAAAATAAAAGCAATATGTGCAGCTAAAACACGAAAGTTGTTTCAATTTTGCCAGATATGATTCAGTACAAGTTACGCCATTAATTGTAAATACCTCATTTTTAAATTATACACTCCTTACTTCTCAAAATGCGTGGACGACATGTATCGAAGATGGAACCGTGAGCTGAATGACGACATACGACATAAAAACTAGCGGGTTCGCTGGTTGGGTCTTGTTGGGCGTGTACAAAGACGTTCCCACTAGGAATATTTTCTATTCGAGTCAACTGACAAATAGCAGAGGCGACTGGTGAAACTTTCTTGAAACGCTCAAGACCGATAATCGGTTTCAGTGCTAACTAAGTAAGTAATTAACTACACTGCTCTGCAAATTTCAACTTTTCTTGTGCGAATAAGATGGCTTCTATTGATTCCAATTGATTTTTTCATGCTGAACACGAATTTGTGATCAAAAACCAACCACGTCACGTTTTCGAGAAAAAAAAACAGTTAAAATACCTAAATATAGCGTTTTTGACCATTTTTGAAAAATTGTGGAGCTGAAGCCTGACGTGCTACAAACTTCGCAGAAATTATAAACTGAACCATGTCCTTTCAAATGAGCCCTAAGTCAAATTGTTCACAAGCGCCCTTAGAGCACGGGGTGTGCTTATGTCTAGGAGTGCACGAAAAAAATGTACGCAGAACGGATTTTATGTTACTTACACCCACGACCATACATAATGAGAAGTGCTATTTTTTTCTATTGGTACTCTCTACACTTATCGGCACAAACACAACGTTGTATATAACACATCAGAGGAAAGTTCAGGTATATGGAATCAAGCTCCCTCACTAAAGTACATAAGATAAAACTTCGAGAAGTCGACTCTGCATGATCGTATGTAGCCGATCTCCATATGACCTCGTTCGTTAAGCACTAACAACAGCATAACTTCGTTTCTTCTTATTAGTTTCGTATGAGTGCGCGACAACAATGCGGTTTCCATTGCAACATTTTTGATTCAACTTCGTCACTTCAAAAAGTCATAAATAAATTTAACCCAACTTTTGACGGTGATCTGTATACTGATTTCTTAGATAGGGCATGTGTCTATATGGACACGGTGGGAGAATTCAGATTAATCGCTGTTTAGTTTACTACTCCCTATTAGCTCAAAATCGCTTTCAAACTACCATAAATATTAAGGTATATATATCTGTTTATTAATTGTATTTGTTTCGTAAACATTCACATTCTTATCTTATTACTGAATAGTCGCTTCCACTTCAATATCCACAACCATTTCTTCTTTTTTACTACCTCGATTGCCATAGTAGCCATATCCTTTTATGCGATAATCACCAGTGTATAAATATTTCGGTATTAATTCTCCATCCAAATACCAACCATTCAAATAATAATGACCCTTATACACCGGGCAATTGTCCATGAAATTCCCAAATTTCGCAACACTCCGGAACCATTTCTTTAGTAAAGTATCTTTCAGGGAGATTACTGTACTACAAACATCCACATCATATGAGAAGATGCTTTGATAGTTCTTTGAATTCATCAAGCGGAACTGAAAGTCTATATTTGTACGAAATCCGGGTACCAGTGTCTTTATAATCCACATATCCACGAATAAGGAGTTATTAAAAGCATATAGAGTAAAATTGGAGAAATATTTTTGATTGAATTTGTTGTGTCCTGAACGAAATTTTATACTTTGGCTCTGAAAAAGAGGAAAGAAAAAGTTAGTAAGGAAATCAAATATTCAGTGGTGTTGTTAGTTGGTTAACTTACTCCATATACCAATGATGAATCCCAAAGCAAATAAAGAGAAATGACTGATATTAGGATTTTAAACATTTTACAATTGCGAATAGATTTCCAAACTCAATTGTGATTTATATATGGTATGAAATCAAACGAATAGCATCAAATACTAAAATCAACCCGGTAATTAGAATAAACAAACAATTTCTATTTCGAAACATTTTAGACAATAATCGAAATCTAATTATTGAATCATATAATTTAAATGTGTTTACTAACTATTTTTAGATAATTACGTTAACACGCGCCAAACACTATTATATTGTATTGTATTGTATTAGTGAGGTTTATATATATTTGTTCCGCGACCTATAAGATCTATTGGGAGGTACAATCTTCTCTATCTAGTCTGATTTGCCTAGAGTGTTTCATCCAGTCCAGCCTCCCTCAAGAAATTGAGTATTGCGCCCTTATCTATGGATGCTAGTTCTGTACTGGGTACCTCGTACATACCCAGATATTTCATTCTTTTGTGGATCAGTGCTCCACACTGAGCTAAGATATGTTCTGATGATTCATCTTCCTCATTACAAAACCTACATATTGAGCTTTCCTCAACTCCTATTTTGCAAAGGTGTTCTCTGAACCCGCAGTTCCCAGTCAGAACACCAGCTAATATACGCAGTCTGTTTTTGTTGAGACCAATGCAGAATGCGAATCTATTCTTGTTATAGTTACCTAGAAGCGTTTTGGATTGCCTCAGTCCCGGAAGATTATTAAAGATTTCTTGCCTCTTGTTCTTCTCTTCCTGCCTGAGTACTTCCCTGATTACGCTATCTCCTATTCCACAGAAGGGTTCAGGTCCCACGAAAGTGGTCGCTGCACCTTTTCTAGCAAGCTCATTGCCCTCTATTCCTAAGTGTCCAGCAACCCAACATAGGGCGACTTTATTGTCCTTGCCCAGCTGACTGAGCTTGCTCAAACAGTCCCACACCAGTTTAGAGGTGATCTCAGAGAAGCATAATGCTCGAATGGCTACCTGGCTATCCGACATGATAGCGATGTCTTGCCGTTTGTACTTCCTATTCAGTTTTAATTGCGCACATATATCGATTGCATGAATTTCAGCTTGAAAGATGCTAGGATACTTCCCTATCGGCTCAGAGTGTTTGATTCTTGGCCCAAATACTCCTGCCCCAGTTCCATCCTCGGTTCGTGACCCATCTGTATACCACTTAATCGTGTGCTCTTTGAGTGTGTAGTTATGTTCTACACTCTCCCATTCATTCTTACTACTAAGTTTTGCAACAAAGTGTTTCTCAAAACTATACTGTTTGTCCATTCTGTCCTGGGGACAGATTGTCTTTCGCCGGTTTATCTCGGTTTTCAGGCCCTATAGATCGCCCGTTAACCTTTTATTTCTTGTTGCTCTTACGATTGCTGTCTTGGAGGTACCCTATATCACGAGGTGTAATGGAGTTAGCTCCAATAGTACCTCCAATGCAACAGTCGGACATGTTCACATCGCTCTCGTTATACAGATACATGCCAACCTTTGAACTTTTCCTAATTTGGCTTTCACTGTTTTTAGTTGAGTTCTCCTTGCCCACGCTAATGCACTATATGTAATGATTGGCCTTATCGTCATTGTGTACACCCAGCGCAGTGCACTTGGTTTACATCGCCAAGTTTTCCCTGCTAACCTTCTGCATACCATTAGAGCGCGAGTGGCTTTACTTGTCACTGCCTCAACATGTGATTTCCATGTGAGTTTACTATCTAATACTAAGCCCAGATACTTTACCTCTTGCTTTTGTTCAATAACCTTCCCAGCAAGTGATATCGATTTCCAGCGCGGGAGTGATCTTTTTCTAGTAAATGGAACTATGGTGGTCTTTGCAGGGTTAATATTTAGCCCTACCGACCTGCACCATCTCCTTGTAATACCCAGCCCCCTTTGCATAATGTCACAAAGAGTTTCTTCAAATTTACCTCTGGCTATGAGGACGATATCGTCCGCATACCCTTGACAGTCTATGCCTGCCTCTGAGAGTTTCATTAAAAGTTCGTCTACTGCCACGCTCCACATTAGAGGTGATAGTACTCTTCCCTGTGGACATCCTCTGGCTGTGCAGACTGATATGGTACCTAGCCCTGTATTCATCTCAGCTGTTCTAGAGGAGAGCATGTAACGAACCTTCCTGATTCCTTTTCTTTTTGTCAGGGTATACTCAGCGAGTAACCAGGGTGCGTAAATAATAACAAACGATTTATTTCGGTTCACTTGTTTATAGCTATTCTTCACTGTTATTTTATTTACACTTGATTCGTTAGTATTTTTATCCTTAGTACCTCGTATGTTGTTTGTTCGTTCGCCTTCGTTCGTGCTCGTTTCACTTTGTTTGCCTTTCTTGGCGCTCGGGTTTCTTGCTGTGGCTTTGTTGCCGCTCGTTCCTGTTCCTGTATTTACGATGCGTGTCCTCGTGACACGATGGCTAAGTTTTTGTCGTTTGCTGTATGGTCAGTGGCAACTTTGTTTATACTACACCAGTGAGGCTGTCGCACACCCTGGTGTTTAATGAATACCTGATCTTTATATACCTTGGTGTGATGTCTCACTCGCAAGGTCCAATAAATACCTGACCGATTTCTGAGAATTAAAGAGGAATCAAACGTGCTGTCGCTTCGTTTGATATTAGCTACCAATGTCTAAGCCTTATCCTTCCGTGCTGACGCAACCGTAAGGAGTATTTCATATAATCTAACAAAGAGAAGAAGAAATGACCTGTGCCACAGTCTAAGTCTGAGTGTCTTCTTCTGTGCGATGCATGTCCTTTTATACCAATTTCTTCTTGTTGTACCGTATTATTTCCGTTCTGTGAAATATATATATTATAATTACTTAAATATAAATGTTAATATATATTTTAACGGCATATATGTGCTAGTGGTTTAGGGTTGTGCGATTAAAATTACTGATAATTTTATGTCGTCACAAGCATTTCTGACATCCATCTAGATGTTGTGTTATATACTCCTCTTCGCCTTAGAGAGTTACTGACAGCCTCGTGTGAGGTGTTCTCGAAAGCTCATTCTATATCCAGGAAAGCACATACTGCTACTTCCTTCACATCTAGTGCCCCTTGAATCTTCCCCGCTAAGTCATGCAGAGCTTTCTCGGTAGACCTGCCTGCTCTATATGCATGCTGGTTGGGGTGCAGTGGAATTATGTCTAAGACTTTACATCGTATGTAGTTGTCAACCACCTTTTCAAGTGTTTTCAACATAAACGATGTTAAGCTTAAAGGTCTGAAAGACTTAGGGTTGGTGGTATCTTTTTTGCCCACTTTTGGTATAAATACCACCTTTGCCCTTCGCCAAGCTGTTGGTATGTACCCAAAAGCCAAGCTACTTCTCCCTATATTAATAAGGAATAAACTCTATTAGTAGCTGCAGAAAGTCGTCGAATTGCAATTGTAGAAAAATATTGCGATCAGTAGAAACATTGAGAATAACTTAATTAATTTCGGTCATCGTTGAGTTTGTCACTCATTACTCGCTTAAAGTCGCTTATGTTTAAAATTTTATCAGAATTCTTCAATGAAATAGAGCGTTAGGTGGTAATCATAATTCAAAGTCATATCTAGTAACACTTAAGTAATTTTCAAAGAACTGAGGATGATCAATTAAACTCTTTATTATAAATTTCAAAGATGAAATTTAGAAAAATTTTAATTTTACCAATTATAATAAAATAAATATGTTATAGTTAAGGGTTTAAAAGATCATCAAATCCTACATATTTCCGTTTATTATTTATATTAATTTCAGAAATATTATCATTATTATTACTCAATAATAGCTTCCACTTCAATATCCACAACCATATCTTCCTTTTTAGTTCCCCGCTTGCCATAGTAACCATATCCTTTTATACGATAATCACCAGGATATAAATAGTGCGGCGCCAGCCCTGCATCCAAATACCAATCTTTCAAGTAATAATGACCCTTATGTACTGGACAATTCTGCATGAAGTTTCCATGTTTGAGAACACTTCGAAACCATTTCTTTAGTAAAGTTTCTTTCAGAGCGATTACTGTACTGCAAACATCGACATCGTATTCGAAAAGACTTTGATATTTCTTTGAATTCATTAACCGAAATTGAAAATCAATGTTAGTACGGAATCCGGGCACTAGTACTTTTATAATCGACATATCCACATTTATGGTATTATTGAAAGCATGTAGAGTAAAATTGGAGAGATATTTTTGACTGAATTTAGCGCGTGCGGCATGAATCTTATAACCTTTAATCTAAGTAATAAAGTTAAAACAAAAGAGAAGAGCTCAAGCTGTTTAGTAAATTATTATTGTTCTAGGGAAAACTTACTCCCGCTACCAATGATAACTCAGCAGATAATAAACAAATAATTATTTTTAGCGTTAGTAATTTGAACATTTTCTAATTACGAGGGCCAGATAATTGTGAATTGTGTGTGAATTCAATTGAATAATATCAAATACTAAAATCCACAGTTGGTAGAATTCAAAATATTGGTTAAATAATATAATAAAACTGTCAAAATCTAATTGTTTTGTGCAGCTAATTATAGAATGTAGTTGATTCATATAAATACATATTATGTTTTGAATACTTGACCACTATAATTTACAGTAGCAGAAAAAAAAACTATTAAAACATATTATTCTAAAAAATTTAAACTGATACTAAAAATATACGTATGGCCAATTTTTTCTGTAGGAGTAAAGAGCAAAAAAAAAAAAATTTTTTTGAATTCCGTACTATGTCGGTTAAATTCCATTTATATATATCCCGCAGCATCGGGAAACATAAATGTCAAATCAATCGGTTTCTTTCGCTCTTCGCCGTGCACGTTCTTTCACTATGATCGAAATTGGCCAATCTTCAAATCGGAACAGAAACGTAAAAATATCCAAATTATTCCAATTTTTTTCCGTGCAATTAGCTTTGTGTAATAGAAAAGGACTTAAACTTATGAAACAATTCAATATACAGTTCAATTGTTTTTTTTCTGTTGATTGTGATGGCTTTGAAATGCACCGCAAATTTCATGTAACGTCAAAGACTTTTTTTTACAAAAAGCTTTTTCTGAAAAATCTAACAAAACAAAAATTGGAAAGGACTTACTTTTTTTGGAGAACTTTTGACTTAGGTTCAAGATACAAATGCATTTTTTTTTAATTATTCAATTTCCTCGCTGTATTGGCCATCAAATTTGTGTAACGTTATAGACTAATTTCACTGAAAAAATTGTACTTTGTGATTCGGTATAAAAACATAATTTACTGTTCTCAGAAACCACTGAGCCGGGCATAGAGTAACCAGACGTACTGATTTAGTCAGTACATGTACTGATTTTCATGGATTTTTATTTTAAAAGTACTGATTTTAAAATTCTGAAATCAGTACGCAAACTTAGCTATTTTAGGATTTTGAATTATTTTAGTACTGAGTTTTGTAATATTAATGACATTTTTGGTCTTTTTATTAAATTCTTATCTATTTTGAATTCTTTAAATGAAAACTAGACAAGTTTTGTAAAATTCCCAACTGTAGAAAAAATGTAAATTTTTTTCAATTCCACTGAAAGAACTTTCAGTTTATTGTTCACTTTTTAGAGGAAGGAAAGAAACAGACTTTCCTTATAATCAAAAGTAAAAATCTATATATATCAGGAAAATGTACTGATTTTTGTATTTAATTCAAGTCCACTATATTGATTTTTTAGATACGTCAATGATGTGTTTTAGAAAGTTATCTAACTTAATGAAAAGAATAAAACAAATGAATATTACGTACATTTAATCTGATTTTATGACCTTCTTGGCCGAAAAAAACCTTAAAAATATGGAATTTTTCATGTTTTTTGCACCAAAGCGCACCCTAGCAGCCGTTATTGGTAAAAATAAACTGCAGATTCAGATTCCACGTATGATACTTCTCCGACGCGACCATAAACTAAAGCAGCAACTTCAAAATGAAAAAAAAAATCGCTTAAAATCGCCAACCTAGGAAAACTGAGAAATCTCTTTTCTATAGACAACCAAAGCTTTCAGAAGGACTTAGTTTCATCACTAAAAAAACCCCGAAATGCTCTACAGTGTTAGAAACAGTGGTTTGCAAAATACACCCCACGCTAGTGACGACAGAGCACTACAAAGTGATATTGCAAGACTGGTTTTTGGAAACCAGTGAAAAATAAACAGAACAATGATATTTTCAATAAATATTTATTTTTTTTTTCACCTTCTAGCAATTTTTAGTTTTTTATTGCGTCATATTTTCTTGTTTCTCAAAATAAAATCGCTATGTAACGCTATGCTATAGACTTTTTTGTGTAACGTTAAAGACCGGATATTTTGGATCTTAGAATGGCAAGAGAAATATTTTTTTTTTGTATTATTTTGAATTCAGTAGTTTATTTGATCCCTCATATTCGATATAGTGCCTTAGTTTAGGTTTTTTCATTTCTACTTTCGCTAATTTTTTTCAAAATGTAGAGCTACCTCGAAACTCACTTCCAAAAAATGTAACGTTAAAGACCACATAAAACTCGTTATATCTTCGAAACGACAAATGTTAAAAAAAAAGTTTGTTGTCTATGTAAAAAAAATTAGTTTTATGAGATATTTTTGATATATTTGCAAAAATATGCGTACGACTGTAACGTTAAAGACCAAAAAAATTGGCCATATGTGATTTTCGCAAAGTCACGTCCAACTGCGTATAATTTGTAAGAATTTTATTTCCAGCATCCACCATCGGAACTATTTGTTGTTGTTGTTGAAATCTAATAGTTATTTAATGCAGGGCCGTAGCCAGGATTTTTTTTCGGGGGGGTTTTCATTCGAAGAAAATTGAGATTGACTTGCCATTACTGATGATGAGCCCGACTTCAAAAAAATTACCAAAAATACTAAAAATAGTTCATTTTTTTCAAATGATTATCAGTGAGAATTCGGGCCATGATAAGGAATCCGGATGAGGTTAGCCTATATTCCCAAAATTCGTGCAGTTACTGCATTGAAAAAGGTCTTCCGAGTCGGGGTGCTCAGAGCAATAATGGGTTAAAGAATTAATTACGTTTTAAGATTGTTTCCTAAAATTTTGGAGCTGATCCACTACTACTGCCCTACATGGGCTTTGCAAATAAAATGGTTCCAAGTGTTGAATGAATTTTTTATACTGAACACGAATTTGAGGTCAAAAATTCCCCATCATGCCACGTTTTAGAAAAAATGGGATGGAAAACCCTAAATTTTTGGCCATTTTTAAAAATTGGAGAGCTGAACACTGGCGTGCTACAAACTTCGAAATCCAGAAATTATAAGCTGAATCATCCCTTCCAAATGAGCCCTAAACCCGAAACTGTAAATCAAAAACAGTTACTGACCTAGAAAAACTATAAATGCAGAATTGCCCAGCATCACCTTCTCTTTTTGTATCCAAAGTCAAACCTCATGTCAAAGAAAGCAAATCGGATCTGGTCGCATAGTGTAACTAAGATTTCAAGTTTATTTTTTTATATTTGACTTTTTAGAAAGAAACCGATGGAAGTAAAAGATATTTAAAAACTGTTCAATAGATTTTATTTTGACTTTTTTTTCATCCACTGGCAATTAATATCAAAAAATAGAAGAAAGTTTCCACATTTCGGGGGAGGGGGGCGGGGGGAAGAACCCCCAAAACTTCGCCCCTAAATACGGCCATGATTTAGTGTCCTGCTAACATTATCCGTGTTTAGCTAGTCATTTTTCTTCGTATTTAAACTTGATGCCAAACTAAAGATGAAATTTTCCAAAATGTATTTTCTTATATTTTTTAACATTTTTTTTAAATAAAAATGTTGGAATCTACTACATGCCAGATTGACAAGCCTACAGAACAATATTCTATTTAAATTTTTTGTTTCAGATGACTTCAAGTGCCATAATCACACGGGCCAGCTACACACCTTTTTTTTAAGGTGTCCGCTTTGGACGTAAAAAACACTAAAAAAATATTGTAAAATAAACTCCAACAAAATTTTTTTGTACAGTTAAAGATGTCAATAATAACATGTAAAAAAAATTGAAATGATTGTATTTTATTTTGTTTTAATAAAAAATTCCCGAAATAACCTCGAAAATTAGTCCGGAATACCAGACATCCTTAATATAGCGTGTGATGCGTAATAGTGTTTTTTTTTTTTTTAAGCCAATATGTGTTGCATAATTTGTGTGAATATATATTTGGGGAGATAAAATGGAAAAATGTTGAGTTTTGTGCACATTTTTTAATTCTTTTTTTATATTTTTCTGTTACAGATAGGCAAAGAGAATAAATTAATGGCGGTCCCTGGGTCTGTTGTGTTGCAAGTATCACATTTCTTCAGAGTTGTGGAATAATGAACGAACACAGCGGCTTTGCAAATACGAACAAATTACATGAAAGTACCTGCAAAACCAAAAAAAAAAAAAAAACAGAAAAAAGTGCATGTAAGTTCATACAAGGTGCCTGCGGACCTTGTCGGTCATCGACGCCATAAATGACTTCAACCGAACGATTATGATGAAAAATTTCACAGAATCGTGTTGAAACCGATTTTAATTGGATTTGTAGAAGACACGTAGGCTGAGGCTGTTTGGTTTAACCGAATTGAAATGTCATAAGTCCCAAAGGACCTTTTCGGTTATTGGAGGGTTAAGGCTTTTTTATATTAATATTTTCACGCTCTTTTATCACAATTACGTGGAATACGTTCACTCACAATTTCTTTAGCTTTCGCGGTTCAAGTTCTTCATTTTCGATTATTTTTCGTGCGAATAATGGATCAAAATAATTTCGATTTAGTCCGAAGTGAGGATATATTGGACACACTGTAATCTTCTGAGCATTAGAGTGGTTCGATCTGAATGTCCTCAAAGTGTCAATGAGGGATGTGGTGGGATTTCGCTGTCCAAATACATTTTTTTTCGATTACGCGATAAACAAATTTCTTATAGGCATTGAATTTTTACCTTGAACTTTAAAAAACAAAAATATATATATATTCACCAGAAATATGGGGTTTTGGCCTCTACAAAAGGAGCTCTAGATCTGAGTACGAGGTTGAACCCAAAGGATTACTCTTTAAAAAAAGGTTTTATTTCAAAAAATTTGGTTATGTCATTTATTCAAAAACGCAATTTTTGTTGTTGATTGTGCATGATTATCATTATTTATCAATTAATATCGATTATTTGAAAATTTAACTATCACATTTTTAGAAAAAAAAACGCAGTAAACGCAGTGATTGTATAAAAAAAAAACAATAGATAGAGACTTGAAATTTTTTCTATTTCATACTACTTCTAATTATCTTTAAAATATTGTTTTTTGTTTTTAATTTGGTTCAATAGTTTTCCTGTAGGTGGCGTTCAAAAAAATCGCAATTTTAATCGGCGGGTGTTATAGAAGCCCTCCGGGTGCTCCAAAATAAAAAAGCAATAAAAATCTTACGTACGTAGGCATTTTTTTTTGCTTATTCATAAACTTTTTCGATGTCTGATAATATCGGAGGTAGATATGACCGTGTGAAAACGGACTGGAACGTTAATCATTTTGGGGAAACCATTTTCCTGCAGCAAATCATTTTACAATTTCCTTGATCTATTTTCATGGAAAACGTCAAACTTGTAAATTTAATTTTTTGATTTTTACAGCACGAAATTTCAAACAGCATATTAAGAATAATTGAGAGGCTGAGAGGAAAAGTGGTATAACTTCTACGTTCAGAAAAAAGTGGAATAATTTTACTTAAGAGCAAAAGCAAAACGAAATATGTTCAGAGCAAAAGTGAAACGAAATATGCTCAGAGCGAAAACGGAATAAAAAACTATGCTGTTTTTGCTCTGAGAGAATTGTTTTACCATTTTTGTTCTTACTGTTAAGGCGTTTCATTTTCATTCTAAACCGTATTACTTATGCCATTCTTGCACTGACACACTAAATTATTTCACTTTTGCTCTTATATAAATTTTAGCCCGCTTTTCCTCTCAACCTGTCATTTATTATTCGAAAGTGATATAAAACCAAATCGTCCTCATTTGAGAGGCTGAGAGGAAAAGTGGTATAACTTCGACGTTCAGAAAAAATGGAATAATTTTACTTAGAGCAAAAGCAAAACGAAATATGTTCAGAGCTAAAGTGAAACGAAATATGTTCAGAGCGAAAACGGAATAAAAAACTATGCTGTTCTTGCTCTGAAAGAATTGTTATACCATTTTTGCTCTTACTTTTAAGGCTTTTCATTTTCACTCTAAACCGTATTACTTATGCCATTCTTGCACTGACACTCTCACTTTTGCTCTTATATAAATTTTATCCCGCTTTTCCTCTCAGCCTGTCAATTCAAGGTCGTTGCTTCCTACCCTGTATTTCAATTTTCTTCTTCCCATCTGGAATTTCTTTTATAACAATCCGAAAACTTTTAGCCGATGGATGTAAATCTTGAACCATAGTTTTTTTTCGTTTGTATGTTACATAATTTTTCTTCAAAATATCAATATAATTTTTATTTTTCTGAGCATAATCCAACGTTTGCTATCAATAAATTTAGACAGGAGAAATAACATGTTTTTTTGTTACTGAAAAAAGGCTTGAACGTAATGCATGTTTGGTAGCACGTATGACCATACAAACACTAAAAGTTGAAAATTTTAATTTCAGCCTTAGGGAACTCCAGCCAAGGCTGAATTTTAGTCTGAGATTTGGTCCGAATTGGTCTGAATTTTAATATATTTTTAGAGAATTTTTAGTCTAAATTGGTCCAATTATTGGTTATTTTATAATTTAGCAAGCTCAGGCTTCCCGCACTGTCTCGATATAATTTTTTTTGTATTTTAGAATAAAAAAAACTTCAATACAAATTTTAGGATAGTGCCCAAAATTTATGCAAAACAGGAAGGAACACCTGGGACTATCTAATACCAGATAAAATGTTGAAATATCTAGAAGTAAGCTCAATACTAAAAACCTGAACAGAAATAGGACTAACAGAGTTGCCATAAATCCTGGGCGTCCCACAATAGAGATACATCACGTTAAGTCATAATATTGTAATAAAAAAATTGTAGAATAAATTTTCTATTTGAATACACAGTGCACCAAAAAATATTATCCGCCAGAAATTTTTTTCGGGCGGGGTTTTCATTCGAAGAAAATATTCATAAATAATTTTTATCAAACTGATTTTTAAATACAATAAATTAAATCAATGATACATTTGATGGACCCTATAAAATTAAAATTTTAGGAAAAATTTTCCGATTTTTTTTAATCTTAACCTCAAAAAAATGGCCATAAGTGACAAAAAATTCACAGAATAATCAAATTAAATTTTTTCAAATAAATATTATTCAGTGTGCATTCTAATGCATTTTCTTTTATCGTGACGGACATATTTTCGTTAACTCATTGACTTTCCACTTCTGATGATGTACCCAACCTCAAAAAAATTACCAAAAATTGTAGAGGCTCATTTTTTCAAATGATCATCATTGGGAATTTGAGCCATTATCAATGATAAGGAACCCGGATGAGGTTAGCTTATATTCCCTAAATTCGTGAAGTCACAGCATTGAAAGAGATCTTTCTAGTCGTGGTGCTCTGAGCAATAATGCGTTAAAGAATTAATTATATTTTGAAACTGCATGGGTTTTGCTAATAAGATGTAGTTTTTGCGAAAGAATTTTTCACGTTGAACACGAATCTGAGGTCAAAAACTTCCCATCACGTCATGTTTTAGGAAAAAAATTGGGTTCAAGCAAGGATCAGATAATTTTTTTTCTATTTTTATTAATTTTTAAACTTTTCAAACTGATTCAGGACGAAACCTTAAATCAGTTACTGACCCAGAAAAACTATGAATGCAGGAGTGCTCAGTATCACCTTCTCTTTTTGAATCCGTGGTCAAACCTCATGTCGAAGAAAACAAATCGGATTTGATCGCATAGTGTAACTAAGATTTCAAATTTATTTTTGATATTTGACTTTTTAGAAAAAAAAACCGATGGAAGTAAAAAATATCGTTAAATAGATTTTATTTTGACTTTTTTTCCATCCATTGGCAATTAATCTAAAAAATTTGAATAAAGTTTCCACATTTCGGGAGGGGAGGGGGCAGAACCCCCAAAACCCCCTGCCCGCCCGCCCCCCCCCCCCCCTAAATACGGCCTTGCTCGTACTTTCCAACAGTTTTAAAGTAAGAATTTTAAAAATTTTGTATTACATGTCACTCGAAAGTGATTCTAATATTTAAGTTAAGGTAAACTTTTAACAAGAAATTTTTTCTTTTTTATTAAAATGTTTTTTCCTATCGGGTATTTTAAAAGTTAAGTTAAAAAAATTGTTTTTGTACCTGGCTCAGGAAAAACTCAGCGACAAGATGCCATATGGCACCACTAGGCATTACTGGGACAAGACTACGTAACTCGAACTTGCGTTAGGGAGTAATTTAAGAGAATTTAAACATGCCGAAAAGTACAAAAAAGAAAAGGAAAAACTCTGGTCTGATTTTATTTGCCTTACAGTGTTATTAATTCTCATACAGCTACATAATAACTTCCCAAAAAATTTAAGCTTATATAAACATTTCGATTTTATTTCATAACTTGTGTATCCATTTCAGCACTTGCAATAAAATCTTCGGTTTTCTTTCGATATTGGCCAAAATATGCATACAAAATTATACGGTAATTACCGGGAGTTATAAACGATGGTATCGTATTGGATTCGACTTGCCAACCTCTCATATAATAAAATCCTTGATTAATGGGACATTGTGCCTTGATATTGCCATATTTCATTGCATTTTTAACCCATCTGCTGGTCAGGGTATTCCTCGTCAATGCTAGTGCCTTGCAAATATCAAAGCTGTAGGCAAAAATGCTGTTGTAATTTTGCGAAGTAGTCGAGCGCAACATAAAGTTTAGATGGATCTGGATTTCTGTTCCCAAATCTTTTGTAATATTCATTTGCAAGTTTAGGGATTTATTAATGATAAGCGCAGTAAAATTTGAGATGTACTTGCTGCTGAAGTTTGTACGTATTGCATGAAAGCCATTTTTTTGAGACTATAAATCATTTTGAGAGAGTTAAGGACAAAGTGACAAAATTTTAATAAATTTTTAAAAATATTTACCGCTACTCCATTGCAATAAAATATCAATAAAAATATATGAACCAGCATTTTACAGAGAACTGATTTTAATTTGATTGCAATGGGCAGTAGAAACCTATATTCAATAATCAATATTTAAATACCTGAAGTAATTTGAGATTGTGGTATAAAGATATCTGTAATTGGAGTTAAATACATCATAATGTCATAATAATTGGCTCGAAATAATTTCGTCATAATTGCAAAACTAAAGTAGATTTATTTGTGAAGCAAATTAGTCGGTGGCGTGTTTGTTTAGCAAGCTTCTCATATAAACATATTTATACAAAATTTTCACATTCCTCATGAAAGAAATTAATAAATTAATGGCTAAGATAGTATTTTGTGCCATACTCTTGGCCTCAGGTGTTTCGAGCAAAAGAATCGTAAAAAATATTAGTTAAACAATATTTTTTTTTTTAAATATCTAATTCGTATTTATTTTCAGCATTTAACTTTTCAGCAAGCGAAAGTCGATTTCAATCCAAATTATTTACAAAATCATTCAATTGATATATGCGGAAATCGTGACGCATTGAATGTCGTGCTGAATGTATTACGTGATTTTACACGCGATCCTTGGGCTGAGTTTTCTTTATCGTATAGAGATCCAAAATCGTATTCGTATCGTCGTTTATTGGCATATAATATTAATATATGTCACATTTTGGGCAAAGATTCCAATAATAAGTTAAACTTTGCGCTCATGTGGGTTAATAATTTCATGAAATATGGTAATCTACCAAAATCTTGTCCTATACTTAAGGTACTACACTGTAGTTAGAAATGATTTGAGTTTAATTTAATTGATTTATTATATAATTTTAGGGTAACTACTTTTGGGATGGTTTAAAAGTTGATCAAGTGAGTATACCAAGTTTTCTCTTAACTGGAAGATATCGTGCAAATATTAATACTTACGTACTTAAAGACGATAAGAAAAGTCGTGATTTTACAGCAAATGTTACCGTTGATATACAATTGAAATAAAAAAAAAAAAAAAAAAAACATTTGCATAGATATTTACTCAGTAGTTGTTTTCATAAAAGCATAGATTTAATTTAGCTTCGTGGTGATCAAGCTGACTGATCTCTGACTGATCTATTATACGCGTTCGTCTCCTCTGAACATAAACATTACTGTCACTAAATTTTGAGTTAATAATTTTGCCAACAAAAAGGAAGTTGTTACCGGCCGTGATGAAAGGTGTATGTGTGAGTTGGACTGTTACGCAGGGTGTTTGGATTCAAACCCACTACTCGTCACAGTATACAAATTTAAAAGAGAAAGTTAAAAATTTGTCTGCATGGCTCCCCCTCTTGATTAGCAATGGCATAACTCCAAGGTAAAAATTAGTTCAAGAAAAGTTTCTCCGCTCAAATACACCCCAAAGCTATAGGTTCATTTCAGTCGTGTACAAAAAATATAACTCACACAATATAAGGAGTGAGATTGAAAAAATCTTAACACACGTTTTACCTAATAATTTTTTTTGGGTGTAAAATTTAAAAATTTCTTTGATCTAATTATCTTTGAAAAATATGTCAGTTGTTATTTTTAATGACAAACATGTTGATTTATTGTCAGTTTGATCAAAATGAGTGAAGAAAAAGAAGTACGTCTTAAAATTATTAAAAATTTTCAAGAAAATCGAAATTAGTCCTACAAAAAATTGTCCAAAGAATTGAAGGTCTGCCGTCAAACTAGCTCCAATGTTATGAAACAGTTTCAGGAGAATTTGACCATCGATAGAAAACCTGGTTCGAGAAGAAAACAAGGACCACATGATATTGGGAAAGCCAAGAAAATAGAAAGCATATTGAAAAGATCTCCAAACATATCTGGTAGAAAGCTGCCCGGTTAGCCCAGTGCTCTGACTATTTGGTGCGAAAAGTTAAAGCCAATGCAGGTTTGAAAACATACAAAGTCCAAAAAGTTCCAGGCAGGAATGCTGCAAAAAATTTAGACGCCAAACGTAGGGCTCGGAAATTAAAATCGAATTTCATACAAAAATATTCATGTTGTATAATGGATGACGAAACATATGTACTGGCAGATTTTATGCAGCTCCCGGGTCAAAATTTGTATGTTGCTGATGCTCGAGGCAATGTCGAAGAACAATTCAGAATCCAAAAGCACACAAAATTTCCTAAAAAATTCCTGGTATGGCAAGCTATATGCAGTTGCGGCAAAAGAAGCAAGTCATTTGTTACAGTGAGCTCTATAAATACCGGAATATACATCAAAGAATGTCTGAAAAAAAGACTTCTTCCTTTCATAAGAGAGCACAATGTGTCCACATATTTTTGGACCAATTTGGCATCATGTCACTACGGCGAGAAAGCTCTGGCGTGGTACCAAAGTAATAACATAGTTTTTGTACCAAAAGAGGCCAATCCTCCAAATTGTCCGGACCTAAGACCAGTGGTGAGATATTGAGCTCTTGTGAAAAGAAACTCAAAGAGCACAAAAAAGGTGTCCCAAAATATCTAAGATTTTAAAAGGATATAGGCAAACTGTTCCACGAAGGTGCCTGAAACAACCATCAAATCGCTAATGGAAGGCTTACCAAAAAAAGGTCCACGAGTTCATAAATAGTGGTTAGAACTATAAAAGTTTTATTTTTCTGTAATTTGTAAAATATTATTAATTAAATAAAAAAGTAATCAAAACTCTAATCAAACTCTCAAAAATTATTGAATTTTATACATGCTAAGATTTTTTCGACCTCACTCCTAAAAAGGCTGCATAATTCTTGTTTTATGCTTGAATATGCTGCTGTGACATAATAGTAGTATTAGGTAAAAAGATAGACATTTTTAATAAGATATGATCCTAGAAATCATTTTATTGGACATGCAACCTTTTATTCTCCTCGAATTGGTTGGCATTAATACCAGGTTGGCATACTTACAGTGATTCGGGACAGATCTGTAGTCTGGACAGAAGGCGTTACTTTCAGAACATGGTAATCTAATAACAATTGCATTACTGTAATGTAAAAACTGGGCTAGAAATTGCTATTTGCAAAGTACAGTGTTGGAGAAATAATGCTTCACAAAAAGGGGGTTGGATTAGAGTAAAGTGGAGAAAATTATTTTTTTTTTTAATTTTTTGTGTGAAAATAAAACTGTATTTGAAATTTTATATAATACTAGCTGGCCCGGCAGACGTTCTATCGTTACTGTGAAGAAGCGCGAAAATTGAAGTTTATTTGAATGAAGAAGAATGAAGTATTAGATGTTTCAATCGACGAAAATATTCATATAAAATTTTTATGAAACTGATGTTTAAATACAATAAATTAAATACAATGATGCATTTGATGAATCCTATCAGACTAGGGAGAAAAGTGGATAAATGTCTTAAAGCTTTAGGAAAAATTTTTGTTTCCGAGTTTTCGTAATCTTAACCAAAAAAAAAAAATGGCCGAAAATGACAAAAAAAATTCACGAATAACCAATTTAAATTTTTTTCAAATAAATATTATTCAATGTGGATTCCAATACATTTTTAATCGTGAAAGACATAATTTCGATAACTCATTGACTTGCCATTACTGATAATGAACCCAACCTCAAAAAAATGATCAAAAACGCCAAAAATAGTCAGAGACTAATTTTTTTCAAATGTTTATCAGTGGGAATTTGGGACATTATCAATGATGAGGTTGGCATATATTCCCTAAATTCGTGCAGTCACAGTATTGAAAGAAATCTTTCGAGTTGGGTGCTCTGAGCAATAATGGGTTAAAGATTAATTATATTTTAAGGTTAAGAACTTTGAAGCTTATTCAATAACACTGTCCTGCATGGGTTTGGTGAATTGTGTTTGCGAATGAATATTTCATGATGAACACGAATCTGAGGTCAAAAACTTCCCATTACGTCACGTTTTAGAAAAATGGGGTTGAAAACCCTGAAAATAGCGTTTTTGGCCATGTAGCACAACTTCGTACGATTTCAATTCAAATTTGTTTTTAAAATTTTTTCTTTTATTTGACTTTTTAGAAAGAAACCGATTAAAAAATATTTAAAAATCGTTCAATAAATTTTATTTTGCCTTTTTTTCCATCCACTGTTAATCAATATCAAAAATGAGGAAAAAGTTTTTACATATCCGGGGGAAGGGGATCAGAACCCCCAAAACCTCCCTCCTAAATACGGTCTTGCTACTGATGAATTTGTTCTTCTTAATTTAAAGAGCTGATGAAGCATCTGAGCTTGGCTTGGTGTCTAAGAAAATGTTCGTAATGAATGTTTTCAACATTTTTCTCCCTATACCATCGACTCCACTATCCGTTTTTTGAACACTAACCAGTAGTTGATTTTCTCGTTTTTCCCCCTCATTCCACAGGTCCAAGTCCTTCTCGCCTTAGATACGGTAATGACTGCATACCTTTATATATAAAATTGTTTTGTGGACTCGTTTGACAGAAATGATGTCCGGAACTTATACTTAGCTATCGACCTAAAATTTATACAGTGGGTTCGGTTCAAGCTCTTCTGGAGCTTTTTTTTTATTATTTTGCACCCGGCGTTGTGGTCAAGTTATTAATAAAATTCTTATTTTCAGTGCGATGTGATTGCAATTCAGAATATATGTATTTTTCGTCATGAGCAAATGAACCCGATGGCGGTGGCGCAGGGGTGGATTTATTTCGAACAAAAAATTGTTTAAAGGTAAAACAATGTTTGCCGTGTCCAGCTAGTATTGTATGTAAAAATATTTAGATTTCATCTTAAATATTTCAACTTCTTTTCATGTAAAAAAAAATTGTAAGTCCAATGCAGCAGCAGAAGAGACAGCAATGAACAACAATGAAACCAAACAGAAAAATGTCACAAATGCCGCAAATAGACACATGCAGCATTATTTACATTACGGGCATTTCATTCGAATGCAGTCAGTCGATGTGTCTGTCAATCTATGTTTACGTAAAACGTAACATTACAGCGAAGCAAAACAATTGCACGTAATTTTGCTTACGTTGTGTAAAAACACACACACACACACAAACAAACATACACAGAAAAATAGTAAAGAATTGAATTTGTTATATATTTTTATTAAAGTCAGGAGAAGATAGGCAAGGTAGAAAGCAAAGCAAAAAAAAACATTAAGATGGGCATGGTATGATAGGCGATGCAAAGCCAGGTCGACTCAGGCAGAAACAAACACAAATGCGACGCCAGATTGTCACTTTGTCCATGTGTGTAAGTGTGTAAATAGTTCCAGATTCATGTGTGCCTGGCTGGATTTGGAAAATGTACTCTTAATCAGGCGCATACAATTGCACACACACTCATACATACATACATACATCCATTCAAAGAGCATGAACAGCAGAACAAAAGTCTCCAGCGGTACACACATAAAATGGCGCGACTTCAATTGCAATTCCGATTGCAAAAGCATGTCCTGAGTTATTTTTTTTTTTTGTTTTGTTTTGGTTTTGCACGCTTACGTGCCTCACAGTTACACAAACACGCATACACACATACAGCTGCAGTCAAATGTCTTTCTTCTTTCCTATTTATACCACATACAAACACACAAACACGCATACATAAATGTAACTCTCCCTATGCCACCTAAAAATAGTATGTCCTTGTTATCCTAGCAGGCATTGTAGGCTTTTTAGCTTTTGACGTTGGTTTTTTTTTTTTTTTTTTTTGCCTTTTTGTCATTTCATTCTTTTCTGTAGACTTCTGTGGGTTTTTATCCCGTTGCAGGTAGATATACATACATACAAATAAATATATATATTTATACATAGCTTCACATCCATACATATTTACATTTAATGCTACGAGTTCCGTTTGCGATAAGTAAATAGAAAAACCGACATGAATTGTGCTGCTGCTGGCGTCATTGCTGCTGTTGCTCCTGCTGCAATGTATGCAGATAGTGAATGTGTGCAAATGCACAAGGTTCAACCATAAAGTTACGACTTCATTTAATACATTTTGCTTTACGTTTCTTGTTTGTTTTTGCTTTTGACTTTGCATTTGAATTGTCCTAAAAATGAATTGTGGCATATTAAAGAGAATTGCAAAAAAAAGTGTTGAACAAAAAGTAGGAATTAAAGTCTTAATTTGAAGTTGAAATGCAAATTACTTAACTTCTACTTCTTTGAAGCCAAATAAATTCTTTTCGTATTCAATTAAATGATTGGCATTTTCTATAAAATCAAAGAAATGACAAAAATCATGGTGTCGGTCTATCTATTTTAGTACCAGCAATTACTTGTGATCTCTTTTCGACAATTTAATACCTTTTTAAAAAAATAAAAGCATGGGAGGCAAAGAAAGAAAAAGGGAGATTGATTCCAGAAAAAAGCCCAGAACGAGAAGACAAGGTAAGACAACTAGACTTGGAACGTCAGCGTCGTATATGAAAATTTTGACAGGTAAACGACGCTGATGCTCCAATTTAGATATGAAGTTAGGCTAGTTAGATATTATTACGATTGTTTCTCCTCAAGTGTGTGTTGTTTCTCAAATAGCACGGAAAAAAAAAACGGCAAAGTTTTGGAGAAATTATATTTACCTATTAACTGGCCCGCAGACGTTGTTCTGCCCATTCTGCGAAGAAGCGCTAAAATTGAAGGTTAGTTGAATTAAGAAAAATGAAGTAATCGATGTTTAAAATTGTACATTGATAATGAGAATTCAAGCTTAAAGTCGGTACACTGAATTTGGAAAAAAAATCCTAGATATAAAAATAAGGCACCAAAATTAACTTAAAAGTTAACTTGCAAAACTGCAAATCTGAAATCAGTTTGATAGAAATTCCAGCATGTCTGCAGTAAAAAGGAGCAAATTTTTGAGCGTATTTTTTTGTTATGGAAATTATATCTAATCCCAAAAATTATTTAAAAATTTAGATCAATTACAGAATTTGTTACAGCGCCACCTATCGAATTTTAGCACAGTCAGACGACCTCGATAGCATAGTGGATAGTGCACTAGACTTTCATCTGGGAGGTTCGGGTTCGATTCCCGTCTTCGTCTGGTGATTAATTCTCATAACCTTTTTATATTCACTATCAATGTGTATGAAGTGTATGAGAATTATAAGATAGTATACAAGTAGACACATTGGTTGGTAATGGCAAAACCACCAAGCCGATAAAAAATTGCCACACCGCCGTTCGGAATCGGCGTTAAACTGTAGGTCCAACTATGTGGTATCACAATGGGCCGTTCAGGCCTAAGTTTGTCTCTCGACAGCCACTCCAACCTAACCTAACCTAGGCAGGTTCTTCAGATATTTCATAAAGTGGTAGAAATAATAGTAGAAGAAGGTATGAAAAAGGTAGTAGAAAATAGTAATAAAAAGAGCAGTAAAAAGGTAGTAGAAAATACAGTAGAATCGCGGTAATTCGTACCCCGTTAATTCGAGAATCTCAATAATTCGTAACAAACTGTTGGTCCCTGGAAGAAATCGCTTTAATTCGTAAAAATTTTATACATTTTGGTCCCCTCGCTAATTTTTATTTTTTTTTCAATACAAGGTCAGTTTAACTTCTTCTTGAAATTGGTTGTTGACAACCTATTATAATTCATAATGCAAAGCAAAATTACAATGTATGGCACTATGATTCGAAAAAAATCAATCATAGTAGATAGCTACGTTCATTTTTTTGATGGAATTTTTTGTGTTTTTCGTTGATGACAAGATACGCGAGAAGAGCCTTAAACAACTAAAAACTACAGGCTTTTCAGAACATCGTTTTTAATGGGGTCCAATATAAGTACATACTTGCATACATATTTCAGTTACATGAATGCTACATGAATGAAAGAAATTGAAACCGTCAATTTGTATTTTTCTTATTTTAACTTCGTTAGGATTGTATGCCCCAATAATGTTCGAAAACTCAAGTAAAATGGGAGCTATAGTTTCCATTTTATTTAAGTTTTCTTCAAAATACTGATGGTGGTTGTCAATGAGTGGATTGTTTACATGCAACATCATCGCTGTAAGTTGCCTTTGCTATAATTCCTGATTACAAAGGTTATAGTAGACATTATACCCCATTAGAAAACTTGAGGATAATTGTAAACATTAAGAATCCTAGACATATTTTTTTTTAATTTGTTTTAATATTTGCATAAAATATTGAAGAAATTCAACCAATTTTGAGAAAAAACTCCGAGATGAAAAGGGTTAAATAAAAATATCGTTAAATCGAAAACCTCTAGAATTTGTAAAAAATTGCTGGTCTCTTGCGATTACGAATTATCGGTACTCTACTGTAGTAGCAGAAAAAGTAGTATAAAAAATAGTAGAAAATAAGAAGAAATTTTAGAAAAAATGTAGAAAAAAGTAGTGGAAAAAATATACTAACAAAGTAGTAGAAAAAGTACTAAAATGGTAGCAGAAAATATTAGTAGAAAAAGTAGTAGAAAATAAGAAGAAATTGTAAAAAAAGAATTTAAAAAGTAGTAGAAACGAATGAAAAATTTTTTTAAATCTGGTATTGAAAAAACATTGGGTCATATAAAAAGTATTTTCGGTTTTTTTTGTCAATGTTTGAACAAAAATTTTCTTTATTAAAAATCAATTTCAATCAAATACATATTGACCATTATTATCTATGATCTTTTGGCATTTTTCAGGTAGCTTCATAATTCCATCGGTGTAAAACTTCTGTGGTTTCTTTGGGCAAAACTTGGCCAAGTGATTTTCTGTGGCTCTTCTGTCGGCCAATTTTTTCCCATTAAGAGAGTTTTGCAGAGACCGAAACAAATGGTAGCCAGACGGTGCAATGTCCGGACTATACAGTGGATGCATCGAAACTTCCCAGCCAAGAGCAGTCAATTTTTGGCGGGTCATCATCATCATGTGTGTGGCCTGGCATTATCGACACCTTTTCTGTTGGCCAATTCTGGTCGCTCTTTCTTGATTGCTTCGTTCAAATAGTCGAGTTGTGAGCCGTAGAGATCCGAATTCACTGTTTGCTCAGATTGTAGCAGCTCATAATAGACAATTCATTCCAATTCCACCAAACACTCAAAACTACCTTGTTTCCAGTCAATGCCCGTAATAATTTGTTTCAAAAATGCCGGGACTTAGTTGGGTTTTAGCACCGTTTCACTGATGGTAATTCGGTCAATCAAATTTCTTTGTGTTAATTCATGTGGCACCCAAACGTCGAGTTCCTTTGAGTAGCCAGCCTTTAAGTTGACAGCTTGCGTGCCGGGTTTGCTCCATCAGTTTAAAAATTTCATCGGCTTTTTCAGTGACTGGCCGACCAGAGTGAAGTGCAACTTTGACATCGAAATTTCCAGAACGCACTCGAGCAAATAGCAGCACTAAGTTGGACGGTACGCTTTGTTGAAGCATCCTCACCGTAAACCGTACAAATTTGCAACGTTTTTACTTTTTTTTTATAGTAAAAAAGTATTTCTTCAAAAATCTCACTCATTTTCAAAACAATATATATTTTACAAGAATGACAAACTACAAAACTCTCTTCGCAAAAAATTTAGCCTGAAATGTCTCCTTTCAAACGCGCGTGTTCGTTTGACAGAATCCGATCAGTGGTGCCAGTTGTATGGCCTTTAACACCATCTGACGACCTCGATAGTCTAGACTTTCATCTGGGAGGTTCGGGTTCGATTCCCGTCTTCGTCTGGTGGTTAATTTTCATAACTTTCTTATATTCACTATCAATATGAAGTGTATGAGAATTATAAGAAAGTGTAAAAGTGAACACCTTGGTTGGTAATGGCAAAACCACCAAGCCGATAAAAAATTGCCACACCGCCGTTCGGAATCGGCGTTAAACTGTAGGTCCAACTATGTGGTATCACAATGGGCCGTTCAGGCCTAAGTGTGTCTCTTGACAGCCACTCCAAACTAACCTAACCTAACACCATCTTGTGATAAAAACCGAAAATAATTTTTATATGACCCGATAATACTTCAATACTAAATCTTAGTACCATACCGTAGGAAAACGTCTTATAAAAGGTGGAAGAAAAACAGTCGGACCTCAAAAAAAAAAGAGTTTCTGACTTCTGCTATGAGGAAGTGTTGAAAAATATTGTTCTCAGATGACAGCTATTTTCTGGTGTAAGGATTTCGATCTCGTTACGTTAGAAAAGTGACCTCAAAAAATTTATGACTCCTCATATTTATCAAACAGTTGAACATCTATTAAAGAAGATGTTCTGAGGCTACTTCCTCTATAAATGTACTGGATCTTTTTTACCGATCGAAGTTATGATGAACTTGCAAAAAAACAGAGACTTGCCTGAACAGAGATTGGAAGCAGGACTAAGAAAAATTTATTCCTATGGCCATGCAGTTTTTCAACAAGATTCGACTCCATATGACGTGTTTAAGATCATGATGAAATATGTCAAGGGCCAAAATATATCATACCTTGAATAGCCAGGAGACTCATCGGTTGAAAATCTGTGGGTTATTGTAGAAGGTAGACTTCATAGACTTAATGGCGAATTGTAATCAGGTATTCCTGTACCTGAGTTTTGTAGCAGGTTGGGTGGTTGGGTAGGGCTCGGATGGGATTTTAAATGTAGCTGCTTCCACGCGATAGGCTCTTGGTCGCTTTTGATACAGCAAGTGAGCAGAGAGCTACACAATTTAAAGACCCAGTAAGCTCATTGCCCCCATAGTGAGTTTTTGGCATTTCCGAAAAAAATTTCGAATATTTCGAAGACGTTTGAGAAAAAAGATATTGCCCCAGATCCTTCTAGAAATAAGGATTTCATGCGAAAAAGATACTTAACTGCCACAATTTTTATCGAAAATACTAATGACAAATTTTATGGAGAGGCTCTACTAATATTGCAATTTACTTAAATATCTGCAAAGAAAAAACAATCTTTAAAATACTCAGCAATCTACATATGTTTTGCACAAGGCCCCCTAGACTCTCTGTTAAGCGCATATAAAATCTTGAATTTTCATTTATTTGCAGAATAACACACGTTCATACTCATAAAATTTCATACTCCCTAGGCACATTCCTCTTTTTTTTAAAGCTCATCAATCTCAATAAACATCATAAATTCAACTTAAATAAGATATTTTACAATTGCTGACCCTATGCAAACACATGATGACGATATCTTCAAGGAATAAATTTCTGCAATCAGTATTCATGCATTCCAATACATGAATATCATCATCAACTTCATCAACACAACACGACCCCAATTACCCTCGATTTTACAATATACGATGCTATGAGGGCCACACACACGCAGGGAGGAAGAGAAAAGAGAGTAGAATGCAACTAAACAAACGAATACGAATGAATAAATGAACGAATGAACACTTTATGCACTGCAGGCGTTGCAAGGAGCCAACGACTACTAGTATTTCAATAACATAAAAGCCTAACGGCATTTTGAAGTGTAAAAAAGTGAGCATACTTTTAGGTACTGGAATGAAATTTGTCACCTCGAATGCATGTCGCTGGCACAATATTCTACAAAAAAAAAAAAAAAAAAACACACACATATGCATTTATAAATTTATGCGTGTGTGTAATTTGTGCAAGTCCATCCTAAAGATATGCAATAACAACGATGCACACAAACAAACAAATTCCTACACACATATATGCGTAATAAAATGTAATATACACTAGGGCGTCTCCCTTAAAGCAAATAGTATGCGCACTCCCAACATAACAGAACAGGCAGGCAGGCTGGTATGTATGTCTGTATGCACATAAATATGCAACAAATACACTACAATGTATGCAATGCATTCAACATAATAGAGAAGGAATGAGCGAAAAGAGGATGTTGATAAATATTGGAAGCAATGGAAAATTACAATTTTATATTGCAATGGAAAATCGTATGAATGCATATGCAGACTTGCGCCTAAAAGTATACTACAATGAATGCACATTAAAATCACTGCAATAAACTATGAATAACCATGCGAATGCATTGAACATGTAACATTACAGCCATTGCGTTGGTAGTTGCTTGCATTACATCGACGGTGCTACTGTGCCTTCTACTCTTATACAAAACTTTTGTATAATACTTACATGTGCCTGGAAATATGCAATACATTCATTGGTTCTACTATAGTATATGTAATAGAGATAAACGTTCATTGCTATTGGTTTAGCTAATTTAGGGGAGCTTTTTATTGCGCATGTTTATGGCGCAAGTGAGAGCAAGCGCTCAGTAAATACAATAGAAGAGTATGAGTATGTGTGTATGCACTTAAATGTATGCTATACTATTGTTGTATTTGGTTTTTTATTGTAAAATATTGGTTTTTCGATTTGTTGCTTTGCTTTGTTGGGTAGAGAGTGAGGCATACATTTATTTGATTTGGAGATGCAACTAATTGTGCACGAGCGGTGTGTATTTGCAAGTGAGTGAGTGTAAAGAACAGAGAGAAAGTGTGTGAATGAGAAGGGCAGCACTTGTGACATTGATTCGCTTGTAATTATGTATGTATGGCGTATATTTTTGTTTCAATAGGGCAAACAGTGAAGGTACTGGTCAGGAAAATATACGGGCTTAAAGATAGTTTCAGTGGAAAGATTAATATATCACACAAACTTCATTAGAAAATTTCCAAACTGTAAAGAAAGTTCCTTAAAGCAAAGAGAGAACATACATTTCTCAAGATTCTACAAGTTCTGGATGAGATTTGCCCTTAAATGGGGTAAATATGTCCACAACTTTCTTTTCGAAAAAAAAAAATAATTTTATCCAAAATATCTGCATACTTTAGCAAGAAGGTCTTAAATAGCCAATAAAGATTTTAGAAACTTTGATGTTAATTTTTGGAAAAGAACTAACTCTGGATGCAGTAATTAACCTAATATTTTCATTTCCTAAATTCAAAAATATTTCAAAACTTCTATCTTGCAACATATTTTTTTGCATATTTATGTTTATGTCAGAAGCTTTTCTTCCTCAAACCAAATTACAAATACTGCTGCTTTCTTTCTCTCCTTTCTTCTTCTCACTGTAAAGCTTTTCCTTGCGTGGAGACTTTCCAATACACGCTCTCTGCAGAACACATACATACACATTTGAAGCGAAATGCATTTCGCCATTTTTGTACTTGTAAAAAAGCTTTCACGCATCATTCCAATTGAAAGCTTTCACTGAGAGAGCAGTTACAATTTGAATATATACTCAAATGCGTAAAGGTAACTCAAGATAAATAGAATAGGGTAGGTAAGTAATGTTTTGAGGAAAACATATATGACTGCAGCCACACACAACTTCAAATGCAAATATACTAAAAATACAAAGCATATTTTTAGGCTTGTTGGCATTTAAATAAAAATAAAAAAAAGTTTCTCTACAAAATCTTTACAACTTGTTGCCTTTCTGAAATATTGTTTTAAATAAAAATAACAAACTTTAAAGCGAATTCCTGCAAACATGTTGGAGTTGTAAATGCAATGATGTTGATTTGCTTTAAAGTAAAAAAAAAAAAATCGTTGCATACCTTTAAGCATACAAAAAAGAAATTAACTTATTATTCTTTTTAAGGGCAGCTATTCGTAAACAAAATCAAAAATCAGTTTAAGGTATATTACATCTACAAATTGCTTAATTTACCTACTCAAATTAAATTACTGTGCAATATATGGCTCCTAAGAGTATGCTTAATTTTTTCTTTTTTTTGTTGCATATCAAACATTACTTGCTTGCAGCAATGTTCGTTGCAGCTGACAATCATATCCCCATCGTATATATTATTTCCTGTGCTTTTGTCGTGCAACACTTCATCGTATGCATGCAACTATCGTCTCAATCGTCAAGTGTTCGTTGTTTGTTGTAACGATTCCGTTCGTGCATTTTTGAAATAGCAAACAATTGGTAGCAGCAACAACAGCAATCAGTTTGGTTCAATTTTTGTTTGTGTAGTAGCCGAAATTTTGCAACACTTTTGATTGCAACCAATTCTCAAACGTGGCCAAAATACATTTTTTTATCTTGTTTGTTAAGAAAATTTTACAAGAACAACAAAAAGAAAAACACCACAACAACAACAATTTGTTGCTGTTGTTCGTTGTTTGGAGATTGCTGTTGCTGTCCGTTCGTTGTTCGTATGTTCGTTCATTGTCGTTGTGTTGTTGTATCGCTACTCGTCCTCCAGTCACATCTTCGTCGCATTACATGTGGCTGGCTCGTTTGCTCGTTGGTTGTTGATTCATCGTGCATGGAGGTTCGTTCAACCGATGCACCATCATCAAAATGTTGACGACGATGTGGTGGACGATGTATGTGCGTATGTGTAAGTGTCGTTGATGGAAAAAGGCATTGCGATTTTTCGGAATTGTAAGGATCAGTTTAACGCGAATTACGGTTACGAAAGGATGAAATTTTTTGCTGTGTGTGAAAGTGCAATGCAAATTTGTTGAAACCAAAAAGTGAAGAATACAAAAAAATTTTTAAAATAATAAAGTTTTCGTATATGAATTAAGCATATCAAAAAGAGAAAGTAAAAACGAAGTCATTGGTTTTTTCTTGCGCACCTTTTAAGATTTCTATAAAGAAAACTAACCTATCCCAATATCACTTCAAACGAAACCGGTATTTTGAAATGTTGTAGAGAACAAAACAAAAAAAAAAGACATTGCATACTTTTTGGCATATTTATATAAATAATTTTTGGAAAATTTAAGAATTTCAGAAATAAACAAAATCTATTTAAAAAACATTTTATAAATTATAAGAGCATTTCATTCAAATCTGTAAAAAAAAATTTAGCATATCTTTAGGCATAAATTAAAATTTTTGTAGTGCTTCTAAACTTACACGCCTCAAATGTAAACCACAATAATTTTTATAAAAATACAGTATTTTCCTACAGAAATTTATGCTTAATTTACAAACTTTTGTATAAATAAAACGAAGTAAAAAAGTGAAAAAAGAAGAGACATTTGGACAATCTAAAAGTCTGCCTGCAATCGGAAATGTTTTTGAAAAATCTATTTATTTGAAAAAAAAAAATACAGCAAATTACGACTTTCAAAGTCAACTAAACATTTGTTTGAACCAAAAAATGCCTAAGATGTTGATTTACTAAGATTTTAGAATTGAAGCTTTATCTTTCGAACAAACATTTCAAAAGTTTGGAAAAATTACAAAGTAATGAAGTTATCGTTACTCGGAAAGTATACGTAAGCATAAAATAATATTTCAGAAAATATTGAAACACAAAAATTTATCTTCTTGAAAGAAAAAAAACTAGCAATTGGGACATAGAACGTTATCTTCACCGAACGAAGAAATCCTGCAAACTGAATTATATGCATATGCCTAAAACGCTGCTAAGAAATAACGAAAACATGGGAAACTCCACAAAATATCTTTTGTAAAATTTCAATGCAGGGCTTTGGGGTTTATTAAAAAAAAAAAACCTTATTATTAACAATATTAACAAAAGTATAAACCAAAGCAAAAACTTAATACTATTTAAGTCTAAAAGTATGCTAAGAAAAATATCTAAAATTTAGTAAACCATTGCATTTGATGCCTGAATATAGAGTTTTTGTTCACTGAACTATAAAGACAATAAATAAAGTTAAAATAAAATATCAAAAAGTTTTGAGAAGCATAAATAAGTGCGCAACATAAAATGTGAATAAGAAACCAAAATTTGAAATTACTTTTGAAAGTTTTTTTTTTCTAATACTGAGTCTTGCATTTTAGGGATTCATAAAACATACTATTATAAACTATAAAACGAACTGTAAAAACATAACATTTATTCTGCAAAATTTAACACATATGCAGACAAATCTAATTTAAAACCTAAAAGTAGGCAACAGCAAATACAAATAAAAATAGTATATTGAACTAACCAATATTGATCATATCATTTGCGTATTTTATATGTGCCTGCGTGTGTATATAAATAACAGGTTTAAAATTTTGAATCAAATGTATAAATAAATACTGTGAAAAATATAAATTTCGCTCGCTTAAAGTTGAACGGTTGTGAATATCTAGAAAGAATATATAGAAGAAAACATTTTGTTTGAAGGAAAAGCTAAAAATTTATACGGTGATTGGCATTAAATAAAAAAATTGCAATAACATTCCAAATATTTTAAGCATGTGTAGCTTTTAAGTTTGGCTTAGTAGCAAAAAAAAAAAAAATTTGAATATTTCAAATAACATTTAAATAAGAAAATAATATTTAAATAAGAAAATAATATTATATTATATTATAGAAATTAATACTCATACATATATATGTAGTTCATAAACCAAATACAATATTTTTAGGTTTACGAATAAATAAAAAAAACCATAATTACACTTCAGGAAAGCAGAGAACAATAACAACAATAAAAAGTTATTTTTTAAGTATATAATAAAAAATATTATCAGCAACATAAATTAAGCAAAAATATTTAAATTTTATTTGTACTTTCCATTTCAAAACAAATACAAAAGATTTAGTATTTTACCGTCGTCTCACATTTTGTCAAGTAAAGCATAAACCACATACTGATTATTGTTTGTTTGCTAAAAAGCACAAAACATAATAAAAATCACGCTCTCACTTGAATGAAGTTGTAGAAGCATAAAACGCGGCGAAATTATATGAGTAAGAAAAAAACTCAACAAAGACAGTGAAAATTTGAGACTCTTTTGGAAAAAAACAAATCAAGCAATAAAAAAATAAAAAACGCTTTTTCTGTGAACAGTAAATGTAAAAGCTGCTGAAATTGAATTTGTTAGCTACAGCTACAGTAAGTACTATCAAATCTACTACACTTCTGATTCAGAAAATTGTAAAACTCTAACTGAAGCAACTGAAAAAAATCACGTGTTACAAACATAAACAAAATAGGAACAATATTTTTAGGCGTATTAGCGAGAAATATATAAATTGTGCATACGTGGCGTATGAGTAACATTTATGAATACTGAGTGTGTGAATTTAGTTATCGAAAAAAAATAAAAATGATTTAGAAATCAATTTGAAAATAAAATAATGCAGTGTTTTTTTCATGTGCTTGTGTAAAGTGAAAGATTTAATATCATGAATTCAATTTGAAATATTTTTACGTGTAGTTATTGTCCGCTTATCAACTATGAATGGTGAGTTGAAATAATATTTTTGATAATTTAATTGTAGATAAAATTAAAGTGTTTCGAAAGGATTTAAAGAAATAGGTTAGTATAAGGTTTATCAATTGTAGGATGCTTGTGTAATTGGAATTATTTTTGAAACAAAAAAAGAAAACTAATTGTAACCAGGCTACAGATGTTAGAAATATCTAGTTTAAAATTTCATTAACAAGGCCCCTGCATTTGAAAAGGTATTGCGTTTAATATAGTTGAGGTTGCTTCAAGTTATTCATATCTTTGCTTTGGTACAAAAATAATATCATATATGATTTATGGAATAGGGGAATTAACAAAATTTTCTTCCAGGAAATAATGCACCTTTAACAAACAGATTTAACTCCACCAAAACCAAATCTGCTTTAACTTATGTTTAAATTTTTAGTAATTTTCTAAACAATTCAAAAAAACAGAAAATGTTTAAGCCTTTGATACAAATATCTTCCCAATTATCGAAAATTTACACTGAAACCATAGATTTTTTCTTCTTCATTACAAAAATGTAAAAAAAATTTAATAGTTTTTGAATGAAATATTAATACTTGTGTGAAATTTACAGCCTCTACCGCTTAAGTTCCCTCGACCACAAGGACTTGAAGAATCTCTGATGTGCAAAGGACGCACCCACCAGCCAAGCAACTTATGGTCAAAAACATTTTTTACAAAATTTGAAATGCACCCATCTATCATAAAATAAGAATGCGAAAACAGCTCAAATAAAAAAAAAAATCGTAGTATTCAAGTGTAAATCAAGCACACAAGGTCACAACTTTTAACCATATCTTCTGTAAGATTAGGAGGTTATATCCCCTTACGTGTAAATATAATTTAAAGGTACTGTAACGCCTTTTTAAAACTATTATTCTGGTTGAGATATTAAAAGAGAAACTTAATTGCTGTCTCAGGGTATCAGGTTTTAAAAATCTATTAAATACCAAAATGGGGTCTAAAAATTCCCAACCAATGCACAAAAATTCAAGATTACCCACTTTACTCATTACATAATTCATCTGTGCCAGCCGCAAGCAATATTGTGGTAAATAATCATTCAAGTAATAAGTAAAATACCGCAAACATTATATATTCTAGTTAAATAGGGCCGGGTGTAAGGCATTATTGATGCTGGTCGTGATACTTAGGAGATTTGGATTATTGCCCACTTTTCAATATCTGTGGACTTCAATTGAACCTTTCCCTGACTAAAAGTTTTGGTAGAATGAATTAATTTTAACTTTTTTATTAGGAAAGTAATTATTTATTTCCAAATCTGATAAGCTCATATTTATCTTTGATGTGAGATTGTTTTTTATATGTTCTTCATTAAGAATGTTATTCATGCAGATGAGATGACCGCGTTGGAATCCGTCATGATTCCTCAACAGTACATTTCTTTTGTTATCCTCCACAGAGCAGATCAGATTTAAGCATTCTCTTAGCTGAGAATAAATTTTGTGAGAGTACGAATGTTTCTAAGTACAAAAATAGCACATTTTGAAAATATAGATATTACCATGTCAATATATTACAGTAGCTTATGTATAAAATTGTGTTTTAGAAATAGTGTCTGATTTATCAAAAAATGAAGAAATTGTTAAAAGTTTTATCACAAAATAGTAAAATAATTAAAAGGTATTTTTTTTAAAAATATTATTTCAATATAAGCAGGGAGAAAAATGGAAAGAATTAATTTTAGTATGTAGAAGCTTGGAATAATGGAATAAAGCCTTTTTATTCGAATTTTCAACAAAAAGACCAAATAGCCTACGAAGCACCAAGCTTCTACATACTAAAAGTAATATAATTATTGGTCACTTATTTCACACAAAAGAATCAAATTTAGCTTATTTCGACTTAAGCTCCTATAATATCTTGCCACAGATTTATATGTATTTAAAGTATTTTTCAATGTAATAGTTTAAAATACTCACGAGTGTGATAAGAAATCTGACTTATTATATGGAGGAAAGTAAAAGAGAATAACTGCAAAAAGTAATAAAAATAGTTGCGGTAGTTCCAAAGCAGGCCATAATTAACTAATTTTTGTCGGTCAGCTAATTGGTTAACTGAAATTTTAGTCATTAGTAACGAATCATGACTAAATTCTGTCATGACTAAATAACTAAACATAATCACCGCTAAATGATTTAGTCACTAGTCAATCAATAATTAGATTTTAAAAGTTTTAAAGTAGTTTTATAAATAGTTGGGTATATGCCAAAACCATGAATGTGCACAAGTGATATTTTAATAAAACACGATTTTAATATTTAACCATTTGTTTAGCCATTGTCGAATACAAAATTAAAAATCTGTATCAAAGCCCATCAACTATATTCCTGGTACTTTGTATTGAAAACAAATCAAATCGTTATCATAATTTTTAATCATGGTTACAACTAAAATTATTAGTCAATATGATTAAACGACTAATAAAAATTTATCATAAATATATGATGATTTCATTCATTAGTCCGATTTAATTTCAGCCAACTGGATGGTTCTTAGTCCTTTAGTTCTCAAGCCCGCCTCTAGAGGGCCTCCACCAAAAGGGATGGAATTGTCACCATAACAGTTTTCTGTTGCTACATTTTATAATTTTAGGGAATTTCTCAAGCTTTTAAAAAAATGCATCAGTTATGAGCTATTAGGCATATTACAGAAGATAGTGACAGTCAAAGTAAAAAATGTATTTTGATTGTATTTGAGATAAAAGAGAAAATAAAAAAAAAATAAATAAAATACTTTCCGTCATACCATCCAGATAAAGAAACTAGCTATGAATAGCTTAAAACTAGAATTTTTTATATATTTAATTATGTAAAACAAATTGATAAAAAGCTCATTTAACAACACATAATTTTAGGCGTTCAAACTTTCCGACTTCAAACCACGCCCATTCGTTTTTTTTTTTTTTGGCGGGGGTTTTAAATCAGTTTATTATTTTTACGCCTTTATTAATCATTTCCGATTTATTTTTATCAATCAAAAATTTGGGAACTACTGGGTTAAGTACCTTTGCCCCGGTAACTTTTCAAATATTACAAAGATTTTGGAAATGTAAAAAAAATCAATAAAATAATTACTGAGCAGAGTATGGCGTAATCAATTCTTCAAACAACTAATTAGTCTACCAAAATTTTGGTCATTACAAAATTTAGTCATAATTAAATTACCGTGGTCAACACTGTTTTTTCCACTGAAATATATCAAATGATCCTAAATATATTTCAGAGTCTTATATTTAAATATTTATTTCCAAAAATTTTTAGGATTTTATTAAAATATAAATGGACTATTCGAAGATGCTTTATCAGTTGAAGGATGGTCTTTTAAAATACATAGCACAGAAAAATTGTTTGAGACTTGTAAATATTTGCATAATATAAAATTTTCGAAGCTCTTGAATTCTGAGACTTTTATCACAGAAACTACAAACGATAGATAAAAATAGTGTTCCAAAACTTTTTAGGACCAACAATTTGGTTTGAAAATAATCATAGTTTATGAAGTTTGGTTTTTAAACTTTTAAACTAGAGCTGAGGGCTAAAAACAATATTCAATACTTAAAGGAGTGGGCTAAAATCAACTAGAAACATTACAAATATCAAAGCAAAAATCCAAAAGTGTTTTTTTTTTTTTTTGCTGGCCTGTGCAATCATAAATATTATTTACTAAATAATATTTAATTATTCGCCAATCAGTCATTATTAATTCAATCATTAATTTTAATCATAAATATTGGGAATGTTATAAATAGTTTTAAGTTGAAACTCGTCGGATATTACGCCTAAATCATAAATGTTTATAAATAAAACCTAATTTTAAAGTTTAATCATTCATTAAAGGAAGACTGAATATTTTTTATGTTGCAAAGGTGTAGAGGGAAAAAAGCTATATGCCCAAAAATGCCTGGGGGTGATATATGAAATATTATACCTTATAAGTGTGATTCCATGTCAGTATTGAAAGAAAAATGTAACGATACCGAAAAGTAAATTTTAGTTTTATTGAAAAATAATAAAAATGTCATTTAGATTTATTAGCGGAATAAGCTGGGATAAAAATGGAGATTTAAGGTAACGAAAATTTACTTATTTCAAGTCCTTGAACCGTTTTATTCTGTTATCCCCAGTAGTTGATTATTTTTTTACTTTCAACTTCATTGAGAACTAAAAAATGTCAAGAATTTTTGAATCCTTATATCTAGTTCAAACGATAACTGATTTAAAGGGTGAATGTTAATTATGAGAACCTCACTTCCTATAGACACATGATCTAGTGCAGGGCTATCCAAACTAGATACGTTCCTCGAGTCAATAGAAATCACTATATAGACTGAAGGGGCGCAATTTATGTTTTACAATCCTCATGAAGCACATGAGCCGTCCTTTAGACAGCTCTGGTCTAGTGTATTCAAGTCTGTAATCTTTGTAATTGCGGAATCATAGGAAATGAAACAGATGATGAGTTACCCTGAACTACTACTAATACAGCCTTTATAGGTCAGATTCTTGGCTGAAACAAAAACTGTGCAGCAATTACTAGGCTAATCTCCGAGTAATTGATCAGATTATTTCAATATTAAAATAAATTTATAACCTCTTAAGACAGGATCTAAGGAAAGTGGGAGACCATTCCATACTTTAAAAAAAATAGAATTGATTAATATTGGTGTAACAAGCATAAGTCCGATCTCAAAACCCAAAACCAATTAATGGTTGTGGTTTTATAAAGTGGGAAAAGTTGAGTGCCTAAAATTATTTATTGTTGAATGAGTTTCTCATACATTTTTTGAATTTACTTATTAAAAGAAAAATAATGATAAATCATTACTGAATTAAGAGGAGCACTGGTTCCTAGGACCTTCGGCCACTTTTTTTTTAAGTCATTAATTATTTTATATAAAAAACTCAAGTTTCCAGCTACTTACAGCTAGTTTTTATCTAGCTAGTATGACCAGAGCTGTAAAAGAATGCAATTAATTGAGGATATAAGTCACAAATGAATAATAATTTTTGATTGCAGTTATAACATATTTGACTCCAGAATAAGAAATGCAGTTGGAAGTCTTTTTTGGAGTTGCCGATTGGATATTCATTAAGAAAAGTCTTTATTTGAGTCAAGGGAGTGCAATCTTTTTTTGAAATCATGAGACTGCAAATCTTATGACTCCAAAATCGTGACTGCCTTGAAGTCACTTGGAGGCATTTGAAGTCACTTGGAGTATCTTAAATACCCTTGAACTCAAATGCAGTCATTTGGAGTCAATTGCAATTTGCAGTCAATTGGAGTCACTTGAAGTCCTTTGGAGTCAATCGGGATTTTGAAGTCAATTGAAATCAGTTGAAGTCATTTGGAGTCAATTTACTTCTAATTCCAATTGATTCCAAATGACTCCAAATGACTCCAAGTGACTCCCATTGACTTCAAATCACCAATTGACTCCAATTGACTTCAAGTGACTCCAATTGACTTCAAATCCCTAATTGACTCCAAAAGACTTCAAGTGACTCCAATTGACTGCATTTGAGTTCAAGGGTATTTAAGTAACTTCAAGTGACTCCAAGTGACTTCAAAACAATTGTGATTTTGAAATCTTTTATTTCAAAAAAAGATTGTATTCCCTAGACTCTAACAAAGACTTTTCTAAATGAATAACCGACTCCAAAAAAGACTTCCAACTGCATTTTTTATTCTGGAGTCAAATACGTTATTCAGTAACCGCAATCATGAATTGTCGGTTATTAACTGTGATTTCAAAGTATTGCAATTGAATTGATTGCATTCTTTTACAGCTCAGAGTATTTTTTTTTTTATTATTCTCAACGTCAATCAAAAAAACTATTTTTCCTGTTGTCACATATTTTTGATTCTGACTGCGCTAACGTTTATGATACGCATTACTACAAATTACCGATGCGTTTTTCTTAAAAGCTTGGGGAATTGCCTAAACGCTATGATAAAATGTAGCATCAGAAAACTGCCATGGTAACAATTCCATCCCTTTTGATGAAGACTCTCTAGAGGCCAATATATATTATGCTTAATTAAAACCATATTAACCTAAGAAGCTATGCTTTAACAAATTGTTTTTGATAAGTTTTTATTGCCCCAAAAATAAATTTATTATTAAGTATTATTTTTATTTTTTTTACCAAGAAATTTAAAATTTTTTTTTTTTAAACAATACATATTTAAAATCTTTAAAGTGTCTACTATGATATACATACATATATATGTATGTACTAAGCTAAAACTAATCGATCATACAAACGGAAATAATTTAATCAAAATTATTAAATTGTCCTTCAGACAAGTAAAGTACATAATCATATCATATTTATTTATATGTAGGTATGAATAATGCACATTTGATTATTTTCTGCATATATACATACATGTATATATACATACGTGTGTGTGTGTGAGTGCATGTGCACTTGCAGAGATCTTTTCATTCATTCCAACATTATTGGTTCTTTTCATATAGACATAACATATTTTTGCATCAATTTGTTGACGATGCTACTATTATCTAATATCTTCATCAATTGAACAAATGATGCAGAAAAGTACATATCATCATCACCATCATCAACAACAATATCATTATTACCACCATCATCATAATTATTAAGGCTAGTCACTCACTTCCTCACTCACTCATGAGAATGATTGAATTTTCTAATAACTATGATGCACGCACTCATGTTTGAAATTATTTCAATGTGATGTGTTGTTATCGCATGGGATATTGTACTGCATGAGATAAATATATTGCATATGCTGTTTGTGTCTGTATGTAAGTAAAATAGCAACATTTGGTACTTTACTTTTCCAATAGAAATGCAAATATGCATTTAATTAATTTTATAATAAGTTTTTGTGTTGGTGCACAAATGTTTATTAAATCTTTAAGTGTAGATGTAATTGAAGTATCTAGTAAGTTTTGTTTTAATTTTAAATATTAACAAAATGTCAAAGAAACTGAAATTAAATAGTTAATATTTTTACTCTGCATACTTTACTCTAAGTGCTTTAATATACCTGCTAATTACCTGCTATTGATTACACTATTTATTTGCAAACTTTTTAGCTACCATTTTCATTTTGTGAATATCAGTTTTATAATATTTCGCATACTAATAAATAGTAGGAGACAGCACTTTTCACATATATATAAAATATACATAAATTTATATGATAGTAGACAGAAAAACAACTTTTATAAGTAGCTGGTTCCAGTCTCAATTGATATAGCTTTAAAAGTTTAGAGAGCTGATGGTTTTTTGACTCCAAACCAATTAAGTGCTTTAGATGAAATTTATCCCCAATGAAAAATAATCCCAAACAAAAATGAAAAAGGCCACAAAAAATTTGTGTAGAAACCACCAAAAACTAATTTTGAAGTGAAATAGGGTGATATTTTTTTGAGGTCATATTTCCGTATGAATATAGAAATAAAAAATGTAATAAATTACGGTAAATTGGCCCCAAACAATTACATTTTTTTTAGGTCTTTTTTAATTTACTTGTGGGGTGTTTTTTCATAATTTTGAGCCCATATTTCACTGCAATAATTGAGGTCTTATTTCATTATGAAAATATGCTTCAATTTTTGGGTTATTTTCTGTTTTCAGTTTGGGGCCATTTTTCATTTGAGCCAAATTTCATGGAACCGAATTTGCAAAAATTTTTTTTAAGGACATTCAAAGTCGAAAATTTCATTTGACACTTTTAAGATTCCTTTCTTTTAAAATATTCTATTATAAAAAACACAAAATTCGAAGACCTAAATTTGAGTTGGACGGGTAGAATTTTTACATTTTGTTCCAACAGTCCCTGATTTGGATCCATGTTTTTTCGACAGATTTTATTCAATCTTTTGAAATTAGAAAATTTCACCGCTGTTGTTTTCAAAACTAAAAAATTAGTATAATTAGTATAATTTTTTTGCCAACATACAAGGCCGTATTTAGGGGGAGGTTTTGGAGGTTCTGACATGTGGAAACTTTCTTCTATTTTTTAATATTAATTACCAGTGGATAAAAAAAAAGTCAAAATAAAATCTATTGAACTGTTTTTAAATATTTTTTACTTCCATCGGTTTCTTTCTAAAAAGTCAAATATATAAAAAAATAAACTTGAAATCTTAGTTGCACTATGCGACCAGATCCGATTTGTTTTCTTTGACATGAGGTTTGACTTTGGATACAAAAAGAGAAGGTGATGCTGATCAATTCTGCATTTATAGTTTTTCTAGGTCAGTAACTGTTTTTGGGTTTACACTTTCGGGTTTAGGGCTCATTTGAAAGGGTATGATTCAGCCTATGATTTCTAAGTTTGTAGCATGCCAGTGTTCAGCTCTCCATTTTTTAAAAATGGCAAAAAATTATATTTTAGGGTTTTCCATCCCATTTTTTCTAAAAGGTGACGTGATGGGAAATTTTTGACCACAGATTCGTGCTCAGTATAAAAAATTCATTCACAAATACTAGGAACCATTTTATTCGCAAAGCCCATGTAGGGCAGTAGTAGTGGATCAGCTCCAAAGTTTTAGGAAACAATCTTAAAATGTAATTAATTCTTTAACCCATTATTGCTCAGTGCACCCCGACTCGGAAGACCTCTTTCAATGCAGTAACTGCACGAATTTTGGGAATATAAGCCAACCTCATCCGGATTCCTTATCATGGCCCGAATTCCCACTGGTAATCATTTGAAAAAAATGAGCCACTGACTATACTTAGTTTTTTTTGTTAATTTTTTTGAGGTCGGGCTCATCATCAGTAATGTCAATTTTCATCGAAATTTTGGTCAATAACCGCAAATTAACCATCAGAGAGATAGCGGAGGACTTGAACCTTACCTATGGATCCGTCCAAGACATTTTGGTTAATGATTTGGGCTTCCGTCGTATAGCAGCAAAGTTGGTGCCAAAAGACTTCAATTTCATGCAAAAAAGAGACCGTGTTGACGTCGCAAAAGTCATGATTTCCTAGGCTGAATCCGGTCCCACATTAATCAAAAGTATCATTACTGGAGACGAAACGTCGTACTCATAAACGTCGTACTCATAAACGTCGTGCTCATAAACGTTGGTTAATGAGTACGACACGCAATCAGGCAAGTGAATGGCGTTCACCAAAAGAGCCGAGACTAAAAAAACCACGTCGCTTTCAGTCAAAAAAGAAGGCGATGCTCACGGTTTTCATGGATTACAACGGTGTAGTGCATCATGGATTTTTGCCAGAAGGCCAGACAGTAAACAAAGAGTGTTATTTGCGCGTTATGAGACGTTTTCGAGAAGCAATTCGCCGAAAGAGACCAGAATTGTGGACAGAAACCTCGTGGATTTTGCACCATGATAACGCACCGTCGCACAGTGCCATCATTATTCGTAATTTTTCGACGAAAAATGCAACAAATGCCATTCAACAGCCACCGAATTCACCTGGTTTGGCTCCCTGTGATTTCTTTCTGTTCAATCGAGTTAAAAAACCATTACGGGGAACGCGTTTTTGAGCAGTCGAGAGGGAGTAATGGAAAAATCGCAGGAAGCATTGATGGACATATCGAAAATCGAATATCAAAAATGTTTCGAGGATTGGACCTCTTCCGCAATTTTTGCAACCACTAGTTAATAAGTTTTTTAAATATTTCTATCATTAGGATTCGTGTAGAGAGCTTGCGATTGACAATTTTGTTCTTAATTTAAGAAAATACTAAACTCATTTTGTCAAGCAGGGCGTATGAGTAACATTAAGGCATAAAGTTTTCCAATTTACATAGTTTCTATTAACAAATATGATGAAAATAACACTTTTAAATATATTTAACGTATACAAAACAAGATAAATTAAAACTTTTTAATAGAAAATGCTCAACAAAACTGTCACCAATAGAGAAATCAAGAACAGAAAAACCAAAAAACCCAAACAAAAAAAATAAAAAACCAGAATAAGTATATTTCTGATTAAACACAAAACATACATACACGCACTTGAAGTTTAAATGAAAACATTTCATTAAAAATCTACAGTAGCCAAAACAAATAAACAAACAAAAAAAAAACAGGATAATAAAAGAGACATTTACCCAAAAACAAAAAAACAAAATAAATAAATACAAATACAAATACGCAAAAAAAAAAATTAAATAAAAATTGTAAAAAAAGAAAAACGAAAATCTACAAATAAAAATCAGACACAAAGTGCAATCAAAACATTGCATCGATATTTGATGTTAAATGTAACAAAAACTCGATACGATGGGATACGAAATGAAATCAAAGTGCCAGTTTTCAATTTTATAGCCCAAAATTTCCAATTTCTGCCTTCTGTCGTTGTTTATTTGGGTTTTTGTCTCTTGTGTTACTGCAAGCTAGCAAAGAAGACACAAAAAAAAAAAAAAACGAAAAACAAAAATCATTGTATCATCATCATACAATAAAGACAAATATGCGCCATTTTGTATACGAATTTTTTAAATGAATTTCGTTTATTTTATTTTTTGTCATTCTTGTTTTGCTTGTCTTGTTTTTTATTATGTTTATTTATTTATTTACGTTACTGTTGCATAATATGTCAGCTTGCAAATGAACGAATGCATTTTTAAAAATGCAGTAAACGTTTATAAAATATTCGGTGAACAAAAAAAAAAAAAAACAAATCTAAAAAATCAAAAATTCCACAGTCATTGAAATAAATACAACAAAATTGTTTTTGTGATACTCTTTTGCTTTGTCGTTGTTTTTGTGTTGTATTTCACATTTCTCTATATTTCGTTTAATGTAAATATTATTGTGCGATCCTCTTGCGTTTGTTCGTCAAATGCAAATATTTTCGCGGTGCAATAAAACACAAATAAAATAAGAATAAAATGCATAATAAATATGTACATATTGTAAAAAGCCCACAAAAATTCGACTTGTATTTATATCAATGGCTGGAATTGTAATTTGCGTATCTTTCTTTTCTACTTTGTGGCATTTGATTGCATTTCAATTGTTTTCCCATTTAAATATAGAGAAATATTTATTTTGTGATTTAAAAAATCTCTTTGATTTGATTAATTTATTATAAATAATGAAAGAATGATTTTTTTTAATTTTTTTAGATCGAAATCACTACTGTAATTTTGTCGTATGTACTTAAGCAGTTTGTTTTTATAAAATATCTAAGACTATTTGTAGAAATATATATTCATAGAATCAAACTTTAAATAGCACAAAAATTTACCACATTTAATATTTTATTTAGTTAGTCATTCTGCTGATAATGATATAAACCAAAAAAAATTCTGTGCCACTGGTGTTTTTATTTTCTTAAACTCGAGTGCATCAAAGAGTTTAAAAATCAGCAACTAGTACTAGAATCATTGCAAGAGTAAAAGAAACAAAATTCAATAATAATAAATTAGCTTGTGTGGCTCAGTTGGTAAGCGCGTCGTTTAATATTCAGCCACAGGTTCAGGCCTGAAAAAGGCAACTCAAGAAAATAAGAAAATTATAAAACGATAATAGTAAATAATAAAAAAAATAAAAAATAATGAACAAAAATGAATATAACATTATAATTAAAAAAAAAAAAATGTAGGATCTCATGCTCGTAATCGTGTTCTCCTTTATTGCTCCTTTTGGAGGCTAAAACGAGTACTCCATGCCCTAGGACATGCCATGTTAAAAAGGAGTACGAAATAAAAGAGCTCCGGAGCAATAGGGATTAATCGATTGCTCGCTTTGGAGCGCTCAATGATTACTCCTACGATCATCCAAAGTTCAACTGGGATCTTACGAAACTAATTAGCGATTCAAATGTATACAAAAAATTCATCCTAAAAATATGATACAAAACTTTCTTTACAACATGTTTGTTGATTTTTTGCAAGGAAAGTCAGAAAAAAGTGATTATTATTAACAAAATGGAGTAAATTTTCTTTATGTAGTATTTCAGACATAGAGGAGAGTGGTGTGACAGTGAACAGCGGCCCATCCCAAGAAGATGTCTGCGAAATTATCCTATCCTGTTATCCTATCTACCAAGTTGTTAAAATGTTATGATATCTTTGTAATAATTATAGTTTTTAAAAAATATGTAAATTTTCTCAAAAAACATATAAATAAATAAAGATCCCCTGAAGAAGGCCTAAAATTTGCGCCGAAACGTTGGGAAAAAAGTATGAAATAGTTAACTATTTGCGTATGAAAATTTCGACCAAAAAGCCTGTCATTATAATCTCGTTAACAATACATAAATTGGTCCAATAGAAAATTAAAGATACAATATTTTTTTTTAACTTAAATTAGAAAAAATAGGGTTAGTTTTGGATATTCTGTTCTTAGAGATTTGAATATTTCAACTACTACAACAATATTTTTGAAACTACCGCATTTTCACCTTAAAAACTTTTTATAATAACTACTAGAAATATTTTATAGAAGAAAAACTACAAAGACAATGAGTTTTAAAAAAATTTTGTATGGTGGCGCCTCCTAGAATCAATAAAAAACACGTAAAACACTGAAATTTGAAAGGACTCAAATTGATATTTTTATGGATAAGTATCAATTATACCAATTTTCTATGGGTAGCCGATGTCTCCCAAAAACTTTATTACTCCTAATATATACAAGTGTCATTATCAGTGACATCTAATACTACTTTATGCGACAAATTCCAGGTTATCGTTTCGGGGGTGATGATTTAAGCACCAAATGAAAGCAAACGTATTTCCATTTTCCATTAAGAGCGCTTACTCTAATTTTCGGTCGTAATACCGTCATGTTACCGTCAATGGAGAGCGCTATCGTGTTATGTTGGAAGATTATTTGTGGCCAGAATTGGATGAACTTGACATCAACGATATGTGGTTTCAACAAGAGGGTGCCACTAGCCACACAGCACGCGCCACAATCGATTTATTTATTATCTCGAGAAATGTTCCGATGGTCCAGCAACTTTAGACGAGCTCATAGATAATATCAAACGTGAAATTGCCAACGTTCCGGTCGAAATGTGTGCGAGAGTGGTGGAAAATTGGGTCCAAAGAACCGATCGCTGTAAACGGGCTCGTGGTGGTCTTTTGCCCGAAATCGAATTTCATTCATAAAATGTAATGCTTGCACTAGACCCACAATAAATTTGAACTCAATATCTCAAAAAATTCTGTGTTTTATTAATAGATACAATTGTTATGTCCCTAATGGAACACCCTTTAGCAATCAAATCCCACAAAGAGTTTATTCATCGGCTCTATACACAGGACCCGATTAATTTTGTTGAATCAGCTGTACTAGTTCCAAATTTATCAAAGAGGCGAGGATGTCTTACTGACATCTTATTCCACGTCTTAGACAGGCCAATGAACTTGTCCTTTCTTTCGCACTTTCCCAATCCCTGATTTTAGACAAAGTGGATATCAGATTGCTAGTGGTTCTATCCGACCACTATGTGGCCCTAAATAAATAAGGTGATAATGGCCCCATAAAGGATAATGAGACGATATCTCACATTCTAAGAGAATGCACAGCCTTGGCTTAGCAAAGAAAGGGTATTTTTAGTAAACGATTTTAAACGGAAAACGAAATTAAAACCGCTTCCACATAAGATGATCTCGTCTTCATCAGGATAGTAGATAATCTTATTTCTCAATTTGAGGCTTTGATACGAAGGTCGTAGTGTCTGACTTTCGGATCGTTCCAACTATACCAATATTAATAATAATAAGGTTTGAACTTTTTTAATTAATTTTTTTTTTGAATTTTATTACTTTTTGTATGTCTCTATTGAACCATTTGGTTGGTCCGGATGAAGGTAAGGAGATCTGATTGTTCCACTTTCGTTATCCCTGTTAGACTATTGAAAAAGCGCGACCCCAAGCATTGAAGTCTGCTCATCTGCAGCCTTGAACATTTCATCTGCTATTTCGTTCCCTTCAATAATGCTACGTCTAAGAACCCAACAGAGAGTGACTTTGTGGTGCTCGATAGCCATCAGTGAAGCAAACATTTCTGATTTAACCATTTTGGATTCTGATTTAACTATTTTGGATTCTATTGCCTTAATTGCAGTCTGACTGTCAGTAAAGATATTGATATTCGAAGTCCGAATCGTATTATCTTGTAGAAGTCGAGCTACTTTCTCAATAGCAAAAATCTCTGCCTGAAAAATGCTGCAGCAGAAAGATGATACGACCGCCTTAGCTGCAGGTCTTCGGAGTAACGACCAGCTCCAGTTCCATTCTCTATCTTTGAGCCATCGGTAAAGATGGTAAATACCAGCGTTAGCTGTTACCGAACCCGACTTCCAGTCTTCTCTGGTTGGATATAAAGTTGAAATTCTAGTAATAAAATCTAAATTTGAAAGTCATCTAAGTTAGCTTGGATCCAAGTTTGACCCCTCCGCTTTATCTCACTCAAAGTTGTAGAGTGGCAATAGTTTGCTGATCTCTACACGCTGGATTCTCTTAGCTTGAGAGCTCGTTTTGCGGAACAGCCTTGAAAAAACACCCGAAGCGGCAAGAGATGAAATTTCATATTCAGATCTTCCTGAGGTGCATTTCCTACAGCTCCTTGAGATCCCAAGGCTAACAAGTGTCTGTACTTTTCCCATGCAAGCTTGGTTGCTCTTCTTACCCAACGCTTTCCACCAGACAAGGAACCCATAGGTGTTGATAGGTCTAATGATTGTGCTGCACGTTTCCTGAATAATGTACGATGGCAATCCCCAACTTTTCCCAAAAAGTACTTTTACAGTATCCAGCCAGTCCCTTCTTTGATCTCTCTTCTATTCCTTCACAAATCTTGCTTCCGAAGAGAGATTCAGTGTCACTCCATTTAGCTTTGGTAAGGAAAACTTAGGTATTTTTGTTTTCCTCGTGAATAAGAATCAAGGCATTCGCCTTGTAGTCCTCTTACTCACGGAGCCACTATCCTTAGCAGCGTTAATGTCTCTGCCTCTCAACATTGTTTACTGATCAACGAAGCAGTTCTTTAATCATTTTTGTATGGAAACTACAAGTACTCATAAAAATTCGAAACTGACTAAATCAAACTTTTTGCGACATTTTTCAACTAATATACTTATTTTACCGATTTCTGTTGTAGCAATATTCAAATCGTTTCTCAGCCCAGGAATCGAGCAGCTTCTGTGGGTTTAGTGCATAGGGTTATTGGGGTTAAGTCTGGTGGTTTGGTTGGGCATTCGAGTAGATGCCGTGCGTCGTATGGAGTTTGGTTGCACTCGAAGCAGTAGTCGGCAATGTTGCTGTCAAGTCGGGACATATAGTCATTAAGTATTCTGCACCAGCCGGAGCGAAGTTGTATCAGAGTGCATCTCTTTGTTCGTGGAAGGAGACTTTCCACGGCTGCAATGAGTGGAGGCCTATCGCCTAGGACAGCATTGAATTGTCTGCTACTTAAGGCCGTTGATATCTCTGAGACATGTATCGCTTTTAAGCGCGCTCAAATCTGTTTGTATTTTCTAAGGCGGCTGCGGCAGCTCGAGTGGGCATGGTTCGGGTGTAAGGGTTTATGTCGTGCTATTAGATTTTGTTAAGTTAATAGTATGTTATGCTCACGTACTTTCAGCATGCTCACTTTGTCATGGAGGTGGTCTTCGGTGGACATCAGTTGGCAACCAGTTATGATTCGGATGGCTGCGTTCTGTGTAATCTGTAGGTTTTTCCACTGTGATTCGCTAAGTAGTGGTGAGCAGACGGTGGTGACGTAATTTATAGCAGACCTGCCGATCGCTTTGTACGTAGTGAGTAGCGTCTCTTTGCCTTTGCGTCATGTGGTTCGAACAAGGGATTTCAGCACATTGTTTCGTCCTCTTAGGCGATTTCGTACATTTATTGCGTTTTTGGCGAACGTTAATAGGCTGTCGAATGCTACTCCCAGTATCTTCCGGTTGTTTACTATCGGGATCGGCTTGCCTCCGGCCTCAATCGGGAGATCATCCTTCATTTCCATCGTCCATGTAGGGAAAAGGGATGCTGTGGATTTTTCCTTAGCACCTCTATCGAGAAAAAGTAATGAAACATGTTAGTTGGGACTAAAAGGGTAACCTTTTCTCGATATTGTTTATAACACGAGGGTTGATACTTAAGTTTTGAGATAGTACAAGTAAAAACAAATATTTATCATTGAAAATGGTTTTATAGATTTTTAAAATATTCTCCATGAACCAATTTTTGAAGCACTTTTTCCACTCTAAATGCGGTGACTCTAAAACTTGTGTTTTGAACTCATCAACCGCTTCTTCAGGCAGTGAAAAACGTTGACCTCGCAATTTATTTTTGATGTGAAGGAATAAAAAGAAGTCATTTGGTACCAAATCAGGATTGTACGGCGGATGACTCATTTATTCGATGTTTTGAGTGCTCAAAAAGGCTCTTGTTTGAGCCGATGTGTGAGAGCTCGAATTGTCGTGGTGGAGAATGATTCGTCTTTGGCGGCTGGTTTTCCTTATTTCTCCGAAAACTTTTGGCAAAAAAATGGTGGTGTACTATTCAGAATTGACTATTCTACGTTGCCCTAATGGCACGGTAGCCACATGACCAGTTTTTCCGAAAAAACAGGTGATCATTTGCTTCGAAGTGCTTCGTGCACGAACAACTTTTGTTGGATTTGGCTGACTTTGGAAGACCCATACAGTCGATTGTTGTTTAGTTTCGGACTCATATGCATATATCCATGATTCGTCACCTATTACGATCTTATAGACGTTTTTTGAAGTACCGGGATTGTATTTTTTCAACATTTCTTTGCACCAATCAACACGAGCCTTTTTTGGGCGATTGTCAAATTAAGCGGTATCCAACGCTAACAAATCTTTTTGGCGGCCAAATGTTCATGCAATATTGAATGTATGCAAGTGGAACTAATGCGCAAGCATGCCTCAATCTCACGATAAGTCACATGCTGATCTTACAATATCAGTTCACGCACAGCATCGATGTTTCCTGGCACAATAACCGATTTGACCTTCACGAAATGGAGCGAACTACCTTCACGAAATGGAGCGAACTACGTGGTCGTAGTTCGTAGTTGAATTCCGAAAAACAGCGAAGCACGGTAGCTCGGGATGGTGGTTCATCACTAAAAGTAGAAGAGAATTGATCGGCTGACTGTTTTTGAGTTAATCCACGTCGAAAATCATAAAAAATCATCGCACGAAAATTTTCACGATTTAAATCCATTTTTTGGCCGAGATGAATTTTTCAAGTCACCATTAAAAACGTCCAAATTTATGATGCTGATGTCAGATTTGTCATATCTACACTGGTGTTGCCATTTTTCAAATATATGAGCATTTTTGCTACAGATCTTTCTTTATAAGATGTTGTGGCCATCTTTAAAAACAATGGATGTGTGCAAGGCACGCAAGATATTTGATGTGTAAACAGTTAAGCCAACTAAATGCCATATACATAAGCTCACATATGTATCGCCATATATAGAGATTTTATGTATAATCTATATGCTAGGTAAATAATTCAAACTAAAACAATTCATTTATAAACTTAAAAATTTATTAGATATCATTATCTTTTATATATAATAGCCCAATTCACTATAAATTGCAAATGGACTTGCTTCATTGTAAATGCAAATTTTTATTCCATATCGCATATATTTGTTGTTGTGATAGCAAAAATATTTTGCAATTGCACCAGCTGTAATTGCGTCTTTTTTCCGCGCTTTAAGTTTTTCTTCCTGTCGACTTGAAATTTTATTAGATGTGAAAATTTTACATAACGTCGCCTAAGAATTTATTTGGCGTATAGGTATATGAATTTGTACACACATACGCCAAATTAATTCTCAGGCGACGATAAGTGCTTTCCGCATTTAACCTTAGAAAAGCAACAGGGGTGACCAGTCACCCCACTACTTTTAAGAGCACCGCAAAGAGATTTGCTTTAACTGCATTTAATAAAAATAAGAAGCAATGCATTTTTATTGAAGTAAATAACTGATTTTATAATAAATAAGTTTGATTTTTTCTGTTTAACATATTTGCTATTTACATAGATAAAAAAGTGTTGCCTTTCTAAGGTTAATGCACAAAGCAAAGTTTTTATAATGCCGTGGTTTGCTATCATTATCACTACATTTTGTTTATACATTTATTGAAACCTAGATTCTTTATTACTTATCATTTTGTATTGATTTTATATTTTAAAAAATATTTAATTTCAATCCAATCTAACTAACGCTTGTGTTTGCTACGGCGACTTCTCTGCTTGTATGGTATAGTCGATCTTCACACGTTTAACACCAACAAATAATTCTGCCACGAATAAATGTACACACACATTTTGTTTTTTTGTATGTACATATATGTGTGAGTAAATTGATCGAAACATAAACAAACAAACTCCGCTCGTATTTTAATTTCTCCCTCTCTTCTTCTCTTTGTTGTTTAGAGTAGCACAGTAATGCCGCGCAGTAGTGCGAGCGAGAGGGGAACTGGACGTTACAGTTATCTTACATCTTACGTTACAGTTATTGTTACATTTTACACATTTGAAATTTTGCCCATACCGTGAGCTAAAATGTTTACACATCAAAAATAAATAAATATTAATAAATCAAAATAAGTACAGCCAACGAAGCTCGGAGTATGACAAGTGAACTATTCGGAATGCATAATTTTGTTTGCAATTGGTCTTAACTTCTGTTTTATTACCAATTCGATTTTCGAAAGGTTTATATACTATACTAATTTTAATAAAATCCGAGCTTTAAAAAATACCGTATTTGCTTTAACCATTAATATTGTTGCTTTCATAACTTCTTTTTCACAATAAGTTATTTTCACAATCATTTTCAAGAAACTGTGTGCTTTAAAATGGCTTCGCAGTCAGTGAGTCATTGATAAATTCCACCTGTTTTTTTAATGCCAATGCAATGGTTTTCAAAGTTCCCAAAATTTGGTAATCCATTTCCAATTTAATTAGTTATTCTAATGCTACTATCAAACAATGTCCGATGGTCAAATTATGCGTCATGCTACTCTCTTCCTTCAACTATTTACAAAATTCATATATTTTATTTAATATTAGTCAGAGAAAAAACAAATATTTACTGCCTTTTAACGCTACATAACTTAAGCATTTAAAAAATAATAAAATTCATGCAGTAAATCGTTACAATATTTATGGATATTCAATTTTAAAAATACTGAGAATGAACGATGAGAAAAAAAAAATAAAATATATTTATGTATATATGTTAGTGTTTATCTCCCATTTACTTGTATGTATATTAAATTGCCATAAAAATTACAATTACAAATACAATTACGAATTACCATTCTGTGTATTCGCATGCATACATATAGATATGTATGTAGGTATGTGTATGAGTATGTATTGAGAAAAACAATCTGAAAAAATGCATAAAAAAATGTTAAGCTTTTAAAACTTTATTTCATGAACACTTTTACTGATGCGTTGCTTGGTCATCAGCGGAAGTTGTATCCCCCCAACACAAGTGACTGCCAACGTTCGTCAGCTCAGAAAAAAATTAAACCAAGCATACTTATACCGATTTAAGCCTATAATATAAATGCATATAATACAAGCAGCACACAAAAACCCAAAAACAAAAAAAACAAAAATAAAAAAATTGTATAAATGACGAATGCGCTTATCAAATAGCCAAATAACGCAGCAACAGCAGCCGCAAGAGAATTGAGTTGAGTCGACTGGAATCTGCATGTGTATGTGTGTGCTGCAGAGTCAAGCCTCTTCAATAAAAACAAAAAAAAAAAACTCATATTCTGACCATTATCAGCCATACATACTGTATCAGCGCTCTCTACCTCACCGTTTTATCCATAGCTTACTATAACGAATTGCTTTATGGCGTTATCCCCGTATATAATTTTCGTAAACGTTTTTATAGTGTCGTGCTAGGTTGTCATACGTCTGTCCGTTCATCGCCATCATCATCATCGTCGTCGTAAACGTGAACGTTGTTGCCTTTTTGTTGTTGTTGTTGTCGTGTACGATTAATTGCGGCTCATTAAACTTTATATGGCATCAGAGTTAAACGCTTCAACAACACATTTTATACCAAACACACACACACACACACACTTATACACATATATTCTCAACTACACTTGCTCACTTTACTTTACTTTTGTCTGGTGTCAGGGGGAAACGAACCGAGACTGACCCTTGTTTTTGACCAATAAAGCCTACACTTCTCTTTTCTACTTCTATTATTGCCTGCTTCTCTGCTCCCCGTTTGATTTTTGTTTTTTTGGGCAGCTTGGTTGAACGCACATTTTCTGCTTGAGGTACTCGAAACAAAACAGAAAAAGTTTTTATGTTTATATTTTTTTTTGTAGATTTTGTTTTTTGTTGTTAAATTTATGTTGTAAGCTGTAAATGCATTTATATGGTTTTCATTTCGTATGAATTATTTTTGAACTCTTTTATTACAAATATGTGCTTACTATAATAGTTAAGGATTTCACTTTTAACATGGAGTAGTGGGGTAGGCGGGTTAAATTTTTATGACTCTAACTCAATGATTTCAATTTTGGGACAGAAATCGTTTACTTCCGCTTTCGTTTGGCTTAGCCCTTCTCATTGTAAGCTTGATTTATTCAGTCGTGGTTGGTTGGTTACAGTGGCTGATCCGCAGCAAACCTACTTTAGATCACAACTAACGCCATGCCGCCGTTTTAAAACCTCTTTCTCACCAAACACTGAACTCACCGCGAAGAGTCTAAGTATCTCAGACAAATTATTAAGGAAATACCTTCCTAGAAACCTATATCTTGTTCTTGCCATTGCTGTTTCCCCAAGTCCTGCACTAAAAGGCAGTCACGCAAAGAAGCATGAATGCCGTTAAGTGCTCTTGATACCCGCTTATCCGGGTTATAGCCGGATATTCGAGGGTTTTGGGTATTACGCGGGTACTATTCTGACTTTTTTCAGGTACCCGCAAATTTTCAGGTATCGGCCGATTTTCGGGTACCCGGGTACCCGTTTTCTAGTAAACTGATAAGAAAAAAAAACAACTTATAAAATTAAGAGATTACATAATTCACTATTTTTATATTTGTTGTGCTTATCTATAGCCTTTTGACAAAATCACCTCTTTCTGCTTACGAGGTTTCGTTTCTCCAAATTTCTAGTATTTTTAGTTTGAGCTACAGTTCTTGAACTCAAAAAACTTTAAATTTGGAAATAAGAGAATAAGTAGCAAAAGCGCATCGAGTTTACAAGAAAAGATGAAATGTCGTAAGCAGAAAGAGGTTGTTTTGTCAAAAGGCCACAGACATGTCCCAAGTAAACGGTTCAACGGAATAAAATAAAATTTTAGCCCAAGTAATTCTCGGGTATTAAATTTCAGGTATTAACCACAATTCTCGGATACCTGAGTTCAGAGTATCCGCACAATTTTCGGGTGCTCATTAATCGAACGTTAACGAAATGACCCGAAACCACTGATATCAGGAAATACCCGCTTTTTTGCGTACACGGAAGTATTACCCAACGGGTATCAAGAGCACTAGTATCAATTCACAAGTGGCCAGTGTAGACTGCCGTAAGCTTAGTAGTACCGATTTGATTCCTGTTAATAATCTGGACACATCTACTGTCATCATACGAAGGCCACTTCGCACACAAGATATTGTAGGATGTTAATGACATCCACTCCTGATTAGCAATTTCTACATATGGGGAACTGAAACCGGTATCGCTAAGGATTCGTCAAGAGAAGTCTCCGACCGCGCCATTTGAACAATGTTTCTATGACCCAGCTAAGATTAAAGGCTATCTTAGCTTTTTCTTTAACTAATGTTGGATTAATGGTGGTGGATTAAAGGGCTTTTATTGCTGTCTGACTGTCGGATAAAAATAGCAAACCTTACACCTTGCCGTGGTAAGTTGACAAGTCTCTCTAATCGCCACATCTTCACTCTGATAAACTGTTCTAACTATCATTAGGTAAATAGATAGTGTACCCCCGAACTATCATCTTCATTAAACACATCGTCATTTGTCGAGGCGTTAGAGTCAAAATTGATTTGAATAAAAGGTATATTAACTTATGGTTTAATTCTAGTCCATTGCTATTTTTACTGTTAGGTAATGTAGATAAACTAAGGCGGCACGGGTTGCATATTATTTGTTCAAGAAGTTCTTTCGTTATAGGTTTAAATTTTATGCTTTTCATTTAAACACTACGAACAACGAAATTTATCAAAATGCCGAATAAGACCGATTACAAGCTCGTAACACACTGCAAAAAGAAATTTCAATATCCGATCTGATTCCATAATTGAAAAGAACAGTAAATTTCATATTTAAATCACCATGTTCAATATTTTATTGTAAATTCGTTTAATTAAAAAAATTGTTTTTGAAAAATCCTTATTTCAATTACGTCAATTCTTTGAAACCCCATAACTTGCGATTTTGAAAAATCTCGGGGATTAAGGACCACTTTGTAAATCGATTAAAAATGGAAAAATGTGAAATAAAATGGGAAATGAGGTGGAAAATGGCAATGAAAATCAGTTCGAAATGCAATGTTCGGAAGTCTAATAACTCGCAGTCATTCCGGAGCATTTGAAGTGAACAGCCCACGAACACGTTGGAATAAATGGTATTTTCGCGGTTTATCTTTTTTGGCATATTACCGAAAAACTAATGATGTTGACCCTTTTTTTCGTGAAAAATCAGTTATGGCCTGTAATTTCCCGAACGCTCTTTTTTACAATATTGTCTGTGTAGAAGGCTTAAGGTTTTACGAATATTATGAACACATTTACTTGAGTTGGTTCACGAAAAATGTGGTCAAATCAAGCGAAACACAAAGTAAAAAAAAAAAAAATTGTCGATGTATCACATTTCTATTTGCTATCGAAGCGAGTGCGTGTACATAAGTCGAGTACTGAAGGGAATATGAGCTTAGCATGAGGTCAGCTGATGGCAGCTATATGATGTTGGTCCGCAATTAACCGTGGTCCACAATATTCCATAAATTTTTTCTTTTATATGCACATTTTTATATTCATTTTCGCCATTGTTTCAATGTCCAATTGTATTATACGAAAAATAAATAATTGTTTCCTATTTCAAAAATTGTATTCATATTTAAGGTGATGTCCTGAAGGTTGAAGATTAAAAAAAGTGTTTTTTATGATTTTTTTTAAAAGGGGAAAAAAGGAACTTCAAGGAATATTTTTGTATATATTTGAAATATATATAAAAAAAAATGTTTAATTGTTATATGAGTGACCTTAAAAAAAAACAGAAAAAAATCATGAAATTATAACATTTCTCGTGTTTAGTAAAAAAAATTGTTTTAAAAAATTATAGCACTTTATGGAGTTATAAAAATGATTAGTTCACTTTGAAGAGAATTTAATACTGAAGAAAAAACTTTGTTTCGGTTCAATGGGCCATTTAGTTTTCTATTGTATTGTGGAACTTTTTAATTATATTATTGAATGCATATGTAATTTACCTGCTTGGTTGTTACTTTGAGAGATCAAAAAAAGAGAAGCAGTAAACGCACTGCTGCGTGCTGATTAGGGATGCCAACTCTATATTTTAGATCAAATTAGTAATTAACACAAAAAGTAAATAATATTTTTGTTTACGATTACAACTTTTATGCATATATGTTATATATGTAACTACTTTTAAAAAAAATTAAAGAATAATAAAAATAAAAAATTAATAAAAGGTTTTACACAAAAAATATATACTTTTCATATTTACAAATTGACAAAAAATTTAAATTTTCAGTCGCCCACTAAAACGATCTCACTCTCACTCAATTCCCTACAACTAACTAAAATTGAAGTCGATTCCCAACAATTCGAGGAATTCCTTATAAGTTGTCATTCCTACTGCTAATGCTCACATTTCTTCTGCGTTCTGGCAGTAGCGCCAGGGCGCTCTCAGTTATATTCACTCACTCTTCACATTAGTGTGGCCACCTTAACAATTTATAGTTATTCAAGCTATTTTTGTTTTTTTAATTGCTTTTTTCTATCTCACAAGATATGTTTTATAAATCGAAAGCTGATTTACTTTTGGTAATGGTAAAATAAATGTGTAAATCGGACATATTTTGGTCGCTATATTTAAAAGAAGAATTCGGGTTATTTTAATATAACCTGGTCACTCTGCTTCATAATTGGTTAGGTCAGTGGCAGTTGCAAGGTGCTAAATGGGGCTATTTCCCACTCCTCCGAAAAATTTTGAAATACATAAAATAGTAATATCTGATATAAAAATTCTAAATATATGGAAAATTTTTAATATTTATGATGCTTCTAGCACCTTCTTACACACGATGTCGGCAGAGGGCAACTGAAATGCACATCCCTAGTTTAAACAACAACAACAAAAAATCATTTTGATGCTCAAATTCGTTTTTAAAAATCTGGTCACCCTAGAACACACAGAACTCTATACTGACGGTTCTTAAGTGGTCTGCAGGTTCAGTGCCTGACTATACTCGGAATACGTTAATTTTAGTGAGTCATATCGACTTCCGAACGATGCCAGTGTTTTACAGCCACATGTTCCTACTGCCAGCTGCTAAGATGTACAGTCGAAAATTTTTGTTTTTAACAATTTCTTTAATTGTTAAGCCTACGCTCTGCTTTTTTATAGCGTCATGAAGTATTTTTATAGAAATTGAGAACGTTAAACATTTTCTTTACGTACAAATGATTCAATCTTCATAACATTTTAGATGCTGAGTTCAGCTTTACATGGTTTCCGAAGAAGATGCGCATTCTATAGTAGTTATTTTATTTGTACATATCAGCTTTAATACCTGCGACCTCCACGTATGTGACAATTTAAAAAATTCTAATTGCAGTAATAATTTTCAATACGTTTTTAAAATAGCAAAAAAAAAACAAAAAAATATTACGAAACTAATATTTTGTTTCGTTTTTTTTCTTTTTTGTTTCCTGAACACAATGCACAATTCATATGCAATCAAATTTTGCGCGCCTACCACATTGCCACACAATTGCTGCAGATGTTGCAGGCATACACAAGCAAGTAACAACCAGCAATAACTGACAATAACATAACGATGCTACTGCTGCTGTTGCTGTATTACGTCGATATTGCAACGATTTTTTAATAGGTGTTTATTTATTTTTTTATGGGAAGACAAAAACAAAAAATAGTGAATGAAAAATATGTGTGAAAAAATATACACCAAAGGGTAGCAGAAAAAGTTGGCATCCGCAACATCAACGTTTTCTGTTTTCTTTTTTTTATTATTATTATTTTTATGCTTTTATTTTTTAAACGGTTTACAATATCATATTTTGACTTTTTCACTGCAACCGGTAACAGCAAAAAAAAATATGAATTTCTGAGTGCCATGAGTGCGGTTGTCACAGCAGTTCAATATACATACATACATACATACATACATACATACATACATGCATACATACATACATACATATACTTGGCCATACAAAGTTAGGGTGCAAATTTTATCACATGCAGCAACAGCAGCAGCAGCAGCAGCATTCAGGTGTCATGCAACACATTTGTGCCCTGGGGGCGCAATTTAAAGTCTATGTGCCAGTGCTATAAAAATAAAACTGCTTGAAAAAAAAAAAATAATAATAATTAAGCTTAATCGGATTTAACGATTTTGTATTGCAAAGTAAACTTGCATAAAATATTTATGTACATAAAAGTTGGTTATTCAAATTGATACATTAACTCAAAAAATAGGCCAAAAATATTATGGACATTTAAGTTTTATTACAAATATTTAACTTTACAATTTGTGCAATGTAAATATTTCATATTAAAATTTGATCATATGGTAGGTTAAGCTAGGTTTAAGGGAAGTGCTTAGTGAGGCTGAGCGTCAAAGGGGGTCAATAATTGCTACATTATGAAATCTGTATGTACGTGATACCTTGATAAAATGAACCCTGTGTCCATCTTGAACCATTCGGTACACCTGGTGAACCTAATCCATAGCTTCCAATGCATCCGCATCTCCGCCATGTCCCAAGGTTCTCTGAACAGTATGTCGAACGAAGGAGGTGATGGTTGTTTCTTCATTTTCGAGACTTCTACAATAGTTATGCCAATAGCACTAAACCCAGTAAGTACTCCAATTAGAATTCGAGCTAGTTTTGTCGCCAGGAGAAGAAGGTGATCAGTTGTTCGTGGATTCTGTTGATTATTTCCTTTTCACTCTGGTCTAGGCCTCATTTCACGATTCCTATGTGTACTTTTAGTAAAACCACTTCATTTTCAGGACTTAAGGCTGTTCCCCTTCTTGCTAGTTAATTTTTTCCCCCCTCAATATTCCTATGTCCGAGGGCCCAGCATAGTTTAACTACATGAGCGTTAGCTATTACCCTGAGTGGATTCAAGCTGATCTTATGACCATGTTATTTGATGTTGATTGCCATTTAACTGTTAACAAAGTTCGGCAGGTGAGAATACCATCCGCAGCTTTATCAATAGCGAGGATCTCTACTTGAAAAACACTCCAGAAATCAGGGAGTTTATAAGACTCCATAATTTTTAGTGATCCGCAAAAGACCTTAGATCCAGTACCCTCTTTAATCTTAGACCCATCAGTATAGAACTGAAGACCATTGTCAGAGTGATGTAGTCTGATGTTTTCCTGAACTCTATTGTATTATGATCCGATTGACGAATGTCCAAAAGTGTAATGTTTTCAAAATTGCGATTCCCTTAGGCGGATGGCTGTTTTAGCTGCTGTACACTTGAGGTATTCATCTAGGGGAGAAGATGAAGTATCATTTCTTACCCCACTTAAAGCATCCGTGACCCTTAAGCATGTTAATCTCTGAACTTTCACTAATTGGTCGAGGTAGCTACTTTTTTGTCGCGTTCCTCCATACCAGCGAACCATAGGTGAGTACATCCCACCGTTTACCAAAGGTCATGAATAATTCTGAGATGTTTTGCTTCAGAAGAAAGCTCTATGGTGATACTGTCAAGTTTCGGGAGCTCGAAATGCGGTGTCTTAATGAAAAGCACCAGTTCAGTTTTGGAAAGGCTAACTCCTCATTTCTTGGCTTCCGTGGTTACTCGTTGTCAACAAAATTCTTACGGTATTCAAGCAAAAAAAGAGTAAAATCAGTTGCATATCTCTACCTCTATTCTTTAACCACATATCTCTATTTTCGGCGAAATTTAGTTTTTTTGCTTACATTGTATGAGATCACTCAAGAATCCAAATAGAAATAAGTTTTCAACGAGTTTTTATGCAAAATCAAATTTTAGAGCCAGTTCTTCAATCTCATATCTCCACTTGAATATGAAAGTTCCTTTTCAAACTTTTAGTTTTTCCGTTTTCCGCGAAATGGTATTTTTTGAGGTACGTGGTCAAAGAATAGAGCTAGCGATATGCGGCTGCTAATGACGATAAGTCGCAAATATTCGCTGAATCCAGTACTTGTCGGCGGTTCCTATCAACCTCCTATCGTGATCTTTAACTCCAAAAAAAAGAAGAAATAATCTTTCGTGGCTCCAGATGACCTGAGAAATAGACGAAGCTTAAAATTTGTAATGTTTATTACATTGACTTTCATGATGGTTGGCTATTATAGTAACCGCAAGATTTATTCCCTTTTAATCCATTAAATTCTCAAATGTCAACAGATAAAAAAATAAATTTTAGGGAACCCTATATGAGCCAGGGCACCTAAGTTGGAATCAATTAAAATTCTATCCAGTGATATGAAGCTCAGAATATTTTGATTCTGCTGTATAATTTCGAGATCCTGCTAAGACCTCACAAACAAAATGCAGAGCTTTGCAAGCCGATGTCTACGTCAAATCTTTAGAATTTGATATCCCAATACCATCAGCCACAAAGACCTCAACATAAATGTATGCCAAAAGCTATGGTTTTCTATTGCCTATAGAGTTATAGTAATGTTTTTTACTAACATCATTTCTCTGGAATATTCTTCTTCTTCTTTTTTTGCTTCTTCTTCTTCTTATATATAAGTCGCTGAATACTTGCATAAACTCTGTTATAAATTGGTTTCTGGGTAGTCACCTCGGTTGCCGCGTGAATGAGCGCTACCCTGAAGTCGCAGCTGCCTCAGGTTCGATTCCAAGATAGTTATGCACTATATAATTATTTTTTTTGTTTTTTCAAATGTCTTTTCAACTTTTATTTTTCAAATTTGCAAACTTGAGCATGGAAATTAACAGATTAAGAGGGAGACAGGAGATCGTTACGTATGTGCTGTTGAATGAGAATAAGCTCGATGTGTGTGCAGTTGTCGATAATTTTGGAAAATGGTTAATTACATTGGCCATTGAGTGGAGATATTAAAAGCAACAGCAACGATAACAACAACAATATGAAGAAGAGCAAATACACGTAGCAGTCTTGACAACTAAGTGACAATTCACTTGAGGGCATCAAATTTTCACATGTCTGGGGATGTGACAGTGAAGCAAATCGAAAAAACATTTGAAGTAAATAAAAATTGTGGGAACTAACTTCATCATTGAAGATTATACTAAAGTTTATTATTAAAATGCTCTTTTTTAAAACTGGATTTATATTAAGCAAACTCAATGACCCATAAGCAACACCACGTGGAAGAAAGAAACAGCCGAAAACTTTATTGCAATAGCATCATTCTAGTCAGAGCCATTATTGTCTATCTCTGGAAATTTTTTTCTTCAAAGACTAAAAAGTTTCTTATGTCATCAAAATACAGCAAACACTAAATGCTTACCACATATTCATCAATTTGCTTCACTGTGCTGCAAGTGCCATGCATTGAATATGAAATCAAGTCAACTGTAACGAACCGACCACTGAACGTACAACAAAAATTCACTCTTGCCGAACGTGATAACAGATACCGCATGTGAATGGATATATGTATGTATGAATGAACGCAATTGTGAATGTGTGCATATGTGAGATTGTACATATGTATGTCTGGAATCGCCTATGTGCCACCTATATATACTGCAATGAATGTCCTTTTATTCATTTTATTGCATTATGAAATTAGTGAGTGTCGCATACAAATAAAAGAGAGACAAAATAACATGATAACAGAATTCAAAATTCACTACTCTACTCGACAAGTAGAAAAGGAGAGGACAGCCATTAGTATCACAATACTAAAATCGATAATTACCATTATGAACGATACAAAAGGGAGCAATTGCTCATACTCGCACACGTTCACATATTTTCATATACATATAGATGCACTCCATACACTAATACACTTCCATAACACTATTTGCATATGTTATGTTGCATGATTTTAGGGATTTAGACAACTCTACGCACAGCAAAATTTCAATGCTCATTTTGTCGACAGTTTATTAGTTAAATGCAATTTTCCAAAATTTTCTAACTCCATTCAAATTGATCACCGTGCAAAGATAATATAGACAGTTTAAACTAAACATATTCGCTGGGTAAAAAAAGCAGAAGCAAAAAACAGAGAGAAAGAGATAGGTAGACAAAGATGATGGGGCATTCGATGCCCACTTATTATTGCGCAAAAATTCTAATTAACAATTTAAATAATTCTCGTAATGACGCATTTCAATTAAATTTAATTTGAAAATTTAATTGCTTTTGTGGTCGCATTTTTATTTTTATTTTTTTTTTATTGGCAAGTGTCAATTTGATGCTACTAGAGCGACACGCTGACATAGGTGTGTATGAATACATACCTAGCTATAAAAAATAAATGCTTATGAGAAATATTTGACGGCATGAGCGTGTAACCATTGTTATTTAAATTATTTGCGGTTATATTTATTTAAATATTTACACTTGCAATTACGGTAAATTATGTATATGATATTTTTGATAGATAAATTTATTTATTTATTACAAATTTAATATTTTAATTAGATTGAATCTTCATTAAAGTTTATACACAGTGGGGGGTTGAAACAATTGAAAAATATAATATAATTTTTTGGAAATTGGAATTTTTTCTTTAAGCTGCAAAATTATAAAAAAAAAACTTATTTACAATTCATGTCAGGGATAGCATTTATAAAAACTGATTTCGCGGTGAACACTACAATGTGAAAGCTTAGTTTTTTTGGAAAAATATAATAATTGCTCTAAATCTAGCACATCCTGACATTTTTTATATAAAGTTATTGTTTTGGCATTGCCAGTTGACTACTCGGAATATTACAGAGCAAGGCCGTATTTAGGGGAGGGAGGGTTTTGGGGGTTCTGACCCCCCCCGCCCCCCCCGAAATGTGGAAACTTTATTCTAATTTTTGAGATTAATTGCCAATGGATGGAAAAAAGGTCAAAATAAAATATATTTAACGATATTTTTTAATTCTAAAAAGTCAAATATAAAAAATAAATTTGAAATCTTAGTTACACTATGCGATCAAATCCGATTTGTTTTCTTCGACATGAGGTTTGACTGCGGATTCAAAAAGAGAAGCTGATACTGAGCACTCCTGCATTCATAGTTTTTCTGGGTCAGTAACTGTTTTTGATTTAAAGATTCGTCCTGAATCAGTTTGAAAAGTTTAAAAATTAATAAAAATATAAAAAATTATCGGATCCTTGTAAAATAAGACTTGCGTGAACCCCATTTTTTTTTCTTAAAACATAACGTGATGGGATGTTTTTGACCTCAGATTCAAAAACTACATCTTATTAGCAAAACCCATCTTAAAATTAATTTTATAACGCATTATTGCTCAGAGTACCACGACTAGAAAGATTTCTTTCAATGCTATGACTTCATGAATTTAGGGAATATAAGCCATCCTCATCCGGGTTCCTTATCATTGATAATGGTCCGAATTCCCAATGATGATCATTTGAAAAAAAAGAGCGTCTACTATTTTTGGTAATTTTTTTGAGGTTGGGTACATCATCAGAAGTGGGAAGTCAATGTGTTAATGAAATTATGTCCCTCACGATAAAAAAAATGCACTAGAATGCACATTGAATAATATTTATTTGAAAAAATTTTATTTGATTATTCTGTGAATTTTTTGTTACTGGCCATTTTTTTGAGGTTAAGATTAAAAAAAGTCCGAAAATTTTTCATAAAATTTTAATTTTATAGGGTTCATCAAATGTATCATTGAATCAATTTATTGTATTTAAAAATAAGTTTGATAAAAATTATTTATGAATATTTTCTTCGAATGAAAACCCCCCCGAAAAAAATTTCTGGCTACGGCCCTGTTACGGAGTATCTTAGCTATTATCTTGAATTTTCTCAATAAATAACACTGGAATACAAAATTTCACTTTAAAAATATAATATTAACCAAAGTATGTTTTCTAAACAAAATCGAGTCCATCATAGCCCACGACTTGTGTCAAAATTTCTCAAAAATCACACCAAAATTGAACTTTCACCATCTATATCTCAGTCATTTATAATCCTATTTTAACAAACTTGGCAGCATAAGACACGTAATTAAATTGTCATGTGATATATAACTTGGATCGATCAAAACGGTAATGAGATATTAGCCTGTAAGTGAAACTGTAACCTGAAAAACTGTTATTTTGTCATATCTCGAAAACTTACCCATAGAAAATAAAAAATGAATGTGATTTTCGCGTTCAGCGACCTCGAATTAGTTTAGAAAACATACTTTGGTTCATGATGTTATATTTTCACTGTATTCCAGTGTAATCATTGCAATAATGTAGCAAAGACCTAAGTAAACTTTTACGCTCACTTTTACAGCTGTTCTGCATTCGCCGAAAATTTGCTGTCTAAATTTCCCTTGTTAACGCAAAATGCTTCACCTGCTATATAAGTCGTTGTTAATGATGATGTAGACCTTTTTGGACAGCAGATAACTAACAATTCAGGTCCTAGGATCAATTCAGTAAAACTCATTTTTAGCTCAGTCATTCCAAGTTTTTTTTTTGAATTTATCTCTCAGATTTTGAAAAAGTTTGAGCTACACCCCATTTCCATAGTCGACTTCAGAAACAACTTTATCACTTCCATTCTTAAGATACAGGAATTGAAAGAGTCCATGCCACCAGAAACGCATTTCCATTAACGGATACAGAGAAATCTATGGAGCCTGCAGCCACCCCCAAAATTTGTGAATATTTGTAATCAGAGAGCCAAACTAAATTTTTAACCTATAGTATTCAACAATTTTTTAAATATTTTATTTTTTTATTTTTTTATCTTTCTCTTTATCATAAACAGAGAGCGGAAAAAAGGCAAAATAAAATTTTCTATGTATAGTTAGCATTGATTTTGAAATTTCAAACCTCAGATTTTTGTATTTTTGACTATCAGGCATGTTCCAGAATCCGAGTGAAAGTGAATTCGAAAGTGAATTTGAAATCGAGTAAAATTGTTTTTGGTGTTCTAGAAACCGAGTGAATTCATATTCACTATTTTTTTAACTCGTTGTAATGTTTGCAACTCGCTGTAATTTTCAATCAGCTGATTGTTGGTGCAAGGAAAAAAACAAAACAAGTTGTGAAAATTAAAAAATATTAATGCTTTAATTGTATATGCGTTAAATATTGAAGCCAAAAACCAATATGCTAGCGTATAAATTAAAAGGCGAGCATTAACAGCGGCTGCGTTGGCGGCCGTGAAAGTGCCGGAAGTGTAAGAGGCGGCGGTGCTAGGGGCAGCAAAAGAAGTAGCAGCGACCACAGCAGCTATCGAGCTGGACGGCATTTACTCATGGGAACTTGTGCTGTCTACATTTTCAAAAGTGGAAGGGGGACCAAACTGTGCAGTGCCTGTTACATCTTCGCTATTTTCTTCCTAATGTTTGTTTTCTAATTTATCCAAACCTATTTATGTGTTTAATTAGAAAAATGCATATAAAAATATATGTATAACATTACTTTTTTCCAATCAGATACATTTACGTTTTTAATTATCGCCAGTGTTTCTATTTTTGGTTGGGTGGTTGGTTGGTTAAGGAGGCTGACTCACAGCAGATCCACTGTGAGTCAGAAAGAGCGCTATAGCGCCGTTTTGAAACCACTTTCTCACCAAACTAGAATTAAAGTTGGACTCGTACTACCCCAGCTGGGCTCTTACCCACTTCGTAGAGTTTAGGTAATCTTGCAATTTCTTTGAACTGACTGCTGAGCAATCGGACAGGTTGTCGAGGAAATACTTTCTCAAAAAGTTGTCATGATGCTTCTTCATAAACTTGAGGAATAAGGTACCCTGTATGGAGTTCTTATGCTTTCGCCATGAAATTTTTATTTTCATTAAAATTGTTTATACTTGATTAATTTTTTATTAAATTTATTAACATTTTGGGGCCAATTGCTTTATTTCACTTGTTGCTGTTAAAGTGAATTCAAATCACTTTTTTTTTTGGTGAATTCGGTTTCTAGAACATGCGAATTCGTTCGGAATTCACTTTTAACAACGAGTAAGAAAATAAATGTGAAAGTGAATTCTAGAACACCAAACAGTGAAATTGATGTGATTTCAATTCACTTTCACTCGAAAGTGAATTCTCGAACATGCCTGTATATCTCTTATGAGGAAGAAAAAGATAGAAATAAATATATTGGACATAAGAAAAGTATTTTCAGTTTTTTGTCAATGTTTGAACAAAAATTTTCTTTAGACAAGTACATATTGATCATTATTATCTACGATCTTTTGCCATTTTTCAGGTAGCTTCATAATTCCATCGGTGTTAAGCTTCTGTGGTTTCTTTGGGCAAAACTTGGCCAAGTAATTTTCGGCGGCTTTTCTGCCGGCCAATTTTTTTTCATCAAGAGAGTTTTGCAGAGACCGAAACAAATGATAGCTGGACGGTGTAATGTCCGGGCTATACGGTGAATTTTATGGTGCATCAAAACTTCCCAGCCAAGCGCAGCCAATTTTTGGCGGGTCATCAAAGTTGTGTGTGGCCTGACATTATCATTCTATTATCATTCGCTCGAGTTATGAGCAGTAAAGAACAGAATTGACCGTTTGGCCAGGTTGTAGTACCTCATAATAGACAATTCCCTTCCAATCCCGCCAAACACTCAACATAACCCTGTTTACCGTCAATCCAGGCTTTAAAGTCGTTTGTAGAGGGTTACCGGCCTTAATATTCTCGTATTTAATCCATTTTCCATCGCTCCTAATGATTTATTTCAAAAATGGTTCGATTTCGTTGGGTTTCAGCAGCATTTCACTGATGGTAATTCGGTCAATCAAATTTCTTTGTGTTAATTCATTCGGCACCCAAACATCGAGTTTCTTTGAGTAGCCAGCCTTTTTTAAATGTTTCCAAACTGTCATATGGTTGATGTTTAGTACCTCCGCTATCTTCTGACAGCTTGCGTGCCGGTCTTGCTCCATCAGTTGCAAAATTTCATCGACTTTTTCAGTGGCTGGCCGGCCTGAGCGAGGTGCATCTTTGATATCGAAATTTTCAGAACGAAATCGAGTAAACCATAGTGGGACGGTATTTTCTGTTAAAACATCCTCACCGTAAACGGTGAAAATTTATCTAAATATTTTTGCAGCGTTTTTACTTTTTTTATAGTAAAAAATTTCAATCATTTTCAAATCAATGTAACTTTTTACCCAAATGACGAACTACAAAACTGTTTTCGCAAAAAATGTATTCTGAAATGTCACCTTTCAAACACGTGCATCGTCTGACAGAATCGGACCAATAGTGCCAGATGTATGGCCATTAACCCTATCTTGTGACAAAAACCGAAAATACTTTTTATGTGACCCAATATATTTGAAAAATCAGTGAACACTATAGATTTTAAATTTTATTTTGCCTTTTTCTCCTGGTCATAAGTGAAAGAAGTATGTAAGCCTGAAATTTGAAATTTAAAAATCGATGCTTACTATACATAAATAAGAAATTTAGTTTTACATTTTTCCGCTCCTTGCTCATAATTTTTGGAAACCTTTTTACAGTTATTATTATTTATTATAAACACTTGCACTATACTAAACCAGAAATTTCAGAGCCAAATTGTATGTGCTCTACTTTTAAAGTGTTTGATAATGGTTTTTCATCTGACTTTTTGCCTGTTTAATGGTCTGATTTGATGGTCTAGTTTTTAGTATTACTTTTAGTCTGAATTTTGGATTTATTTTCGTGCCACATTTGTTTTAAATTTTGATCTTAATTTGATCATCTTTTAGTCTAACTTTTGGTATGAACTTTGGTTTAAGTTTTGATCATATTTTCGGTTTAATTTATGGTCTTACTTTTGAACAGAATTCGTTCCCAAGTTTTCTTGTAAATTTGATTCCCTTTTGACCTGATTTTTTGTGTGGATTTCGATGGTTTTGTCACAAACAAATTTTTTTTTTTTTTTTTTATCGACGAATCCCACGCCCACCTCCCGCCCAGCCGACCGAGGGGCGCTCCCAACTACGAATGGGTTACCGTAGTAGAGTGACCCGGATCACACAACAGAAGCGCGTACGGTAGCAAAAACGCGAGGGGAGAGAGCTCCACTAAGCACAAAATGGCTGGATAGTGGAGAGAATTAATTGTTAATTTCAGGAAGAATTTTATGTTTAATCGAAATTAGCGAATCAGGAAAATTTATAAACTTTATTAAAATCAATGCAGGCATTATGAAAAAGTTCAAATTTTAAGTAATTACAATTATAAGTTTTAAAACGTAATAAAGTATAGTTCCTTGTAGAGTGCGTTGGTATATTGATATTTAACCTGCTTAAAAGATAAGTGCTATTTATATTGCCCTGAAAAAGTTTAAGTATGAATGTTGAATTTAACATAGAACTACGCGTTTTTAAAGACGGTAATGCAATTAGTTTCAAACGATTTTCATACGATGGAAGGTTTAAATTCGGGTTCCAAGGTAAGCAGAAAAGTAGAAATTAATCAACAACATTAAAACATTTTATTAATCAATTGAAAACATTTGCATATGATTGGCCTAGGAGCTAGTGCCTTCTGTGCTTCCTGTGATTTGGAGGAAGAATGTGAATAGACGGCGGACCACTTTCTTAGTTTCTGCCTCGCTTTCTGCCAGATTAGAGTAAGCATATTTGGTACTGGAGTGATGGGAGACGAACACCTGAGCTCTCTAACACCGCAGGATCTGCTAAAGGGAACACAGGATATAGTACAATGGACGTAAAACTTGTCTGAGTGCTGTATTCTTGAATACTTCTTTTGTCTGTTTCAACAAAAAAACCCACAGTCAAAGCCTCAGACCATCTTTGTACTTTGGAGGAGACATAAGTCAGTGCATTCAAGAACAGTTGTATATAAAAAGTTAGCGTTTCCTGTTCACTTCCTTAGCCCTTCATATGAAGCTGACCATATCTCATCAAAACATCTGCAGACATCTTTTAAATCTTAGCTTTGAACACATTCTAAACATTTCATGGTTTCTTTTTTTTATATACTATTATTTTAATCATGACTTTATTCCTTCAAAAACAGCAGCAAAATTGTAAATGAAAAGTACATAAAATAGAAAAATATAAATAAAAAAGAAATTATAAGCAACAAAAAAAAAGAAGAAAATCATGGCAGTGTACCAATTACAAAAGTGATTTTCTGTAAACTACACGACTGATAAAATGAAAAAAAAAGAAAAAAAACTCTCAAAGAGAGTAAGCAGAACAGTGAAAAATAGTGCAGACTTTAGCTGTTCAACGCACCCACCAGTTTTTCCATTTTTTTTTTCTTTTACTACATCTTCCGGCATCAGCATCATCGGAAGTCATAAGACATGTGAACTTGTCGGCAAAAAGAAATAAATTGAATGGCAACGCTGACGCAGTAAATACTTCTCATTCACTCACAAAGTCATGTGATTTAGTAGAAATGACGTATGTATGTATTATGTAGCAATAGCACCAGATTCCAATGACTTACGACAAATTGCGTAGAAACAAAAAAAAAAAAATAACGTAAAAGTTTCACTTGCCGGTGGTGACACAGGAGTGACAGGAATGACACATGGCGGAAACAGTTTCGATTCTTGCCTTACTCTTGACAATTTAATGAGTTCCGTTTAAATGAGAACGAATACATCAACGACTCGATTCATACATATAGCAAATGAAAATTTTTTGAGCAGCATTCGTTTTACTTGTTCGATTTTAAATACAAAAATAAAAGGTTTAAGGTATTTCATTTAAAGTTTTTGTAAAGATACCCTAGTTTTGAAGAAATTTATAATGATATTGGTCTGATTTTTAATCAGCTTTTAGGTTTGAGTTTATAAACTGGTTCTGATTTTTAATCAGCTTTTAGGTTTGAGTTTATAAACTGTTTTTCAGTCTTATTTTAGGTCCAGTTTTAGTCTGAATTCCACACTTAAATTTTATCTGAAATTTATTCTAAATTTTAATTTGAAATTTAGTGAGAATTTTGTTCAGATTTTAGGTCTAAATCTTAATCTAATTATTGATCTGATAACTATCCTAAAAATCCACCATTGTTTGTATTCAAAGCAATTGAAAGAGTATTATCCACTACTTTTCTAGATAGTTCCTTTTGTATTGACCGCAAATTATTCTAACAGATTCAATCGCATAATAAAATTTTTTCCTAAAAGTATGCAATATGTCGTAAACTGTCTGCAACATAATTCACAGGGTGTCAAAGTTAAATGAGTTTCAGTTATTTCCGATTTTCTACAAAATCCTCATAACTATCTTATTTTTCATTATTCCTTTGAAAATTACTCGATTTTCTTCTTTTATTCCTTCAATGCAGGTAATTTAGCTAAGAGTGTCAGACAGTGCCGTTGATTGAGTTCTTAATGTTCCATTCAATGATTTATTTGAATAAGTGTCTCATTTGAGTAAGTCAATGTAAGCCCCTGCCCAAAAGCCTTTTTCGTTACCAGATTTAATATTTTAGCATTTCTGACTGGTTTTATTTCAGAGTTTTTAATTTGAAATTTTCTCTGAGCATTGGACTGGTAGAGCCATTATAACAATCGCAGGGCAAAAACAAGAATTTTCTTTCACCTATACATCTTCGCCCACCTTAATATATATACTAGTGGATCCAAGAACCAAATGTAGCTTGCAATTGTGGCCTGAGTTCAGTACAGTACTAACTTAGCCTGGAGGCGAGTGAGGCAGGGTTCCACGGCTTCGAGCTGCAAGGGAAAAATTATAAAAAAAAACTAGAATAAATTTTCAAGAAAAAAATATAAAAAACCAAAATAGAATAGAATAATTCTATAATTTGTTTAAATTTCTGTGGTATCGATATTTATCGATAAACAATTTAAGCGAAATTCTTCATTTGCAAGTATGGTTGGCTCTTTCAAGCGAATGTAATTAAATATAGAAGGAAAAAAGAGATAACAGTAGTTTTTGTTTGCCATCTCAAATGGAATATTTTCAGTAAAAAAGTCGATTATGAAAAGTTTTTTAAAACGATGCAGCTAATGAACGGTAATAGCTAATGCCGAAATATTTTGGGGACCATCATAAATGGGCATTTTCACAAACGGCTCCAAAACAGAATACGGTTCGGGTTTTGAGGTCTTCATTGAAAATAATGGAGTGCAACCTCACTTCTCTCTTGAATTGTATGCTTCTATTTTTCAAGCAGAAAGTTTTGCAATCATCAGGGCAATGAACCATGTCATCGATAATGGTAGGAAAGAACGGATCAACTGTGTATTTAGTGACAGTCAGGCTGCGCTGAAATCCTTGCTTAATCCTCTAACCACATCTAAACCGGTTATGCATTGTAGGTTAGGTTAGGTTAGGTTGGAGTGGCTGTCGAGAGACACACTTTAGGCCTGAACGGCCTATTGAGATACCACATAGTTGGACCTACAGTTTAATGCCGATTACGAACGGCGGTGTGGCAATTTTTTAGCGGCTTGGTAGTTTTGCCATTACACTTTCTTATAATTCTCATACACTTCATATTGATAGTGAATATAAGAAAGTTATGAAAATTAACCGCCAGACGAAGACGGGAATCGAACCCGAACCTCCCGGTTGAAAGTCTAGTGCACTTCACAATAGCCTGCTGTTGATATGGGTTTCTTGATATTCAGGAAATGAATCTGCTGGCCTTCTGGCCAGAAAGGGTTCGGAAACTGTTTTCTTGCGCCCAGAACCTGTACTCTCTTTGTCGTCTACAAGACAACCATAAATGAGTGGATCGATTTGCCCACAAACGTAAACGGGAGGGACTGAGAGACTTTAGACAGACAAATACCATGTTACCTGTTATCTCGAAGCGTCTAACAGACTTTCTGTTATCACTTAATAGAAAGAAAATGTAGGCAGTTGGTTGGACTATTCACAGGTAACTTCTCTTAGGCTAAACATTTGAATATGATTGGCCTGGGAGGTAGTGTCTTCTGTGCTTCCTGTGGTTCGGAGAAAGAATGTGAAAAGACAGCAGACCACTTTCTCAGTGTCTGCCCTGATTTTTATCGGACCAGAGTAAGCATATTTGGCACTGGAGTGTTGAGAGACGAACACCTGAGCTTTTTAACACCGCAGGAACTGCTCAGGTTTATTAATAAATCTGACAGATTCAAAGCAATAGCAAAAGAGAATACAGGATATATTACAATGGGCGTCTGAGTGAATATTTCTTTCGCAGTTTCAACAAAAAAAGAAATCGTAAAATAAAACCAAGTTCATTTTGAGAGGCGAACAATCATAGTCTCTTAAAAATTATCATGAACTGATCGAATAGGGCTCGTTCAGAAAAAATGACACCTAGAATCATTTTCTCACAAACACACACACTCTCTCATGTACTAGACTTTCAAATAATGAACTCTTATGCAGACTAGCGGCAATGGGAAAAAAACAACAACATAAGTATATAGAACGGTAGTGGTAGTTTCTTTCAATATTTCAATTCACTGATGATATTTGGAACCAAATCTGTAATTCTTAAATTAAGCGGGAAGATATTTTGTCGATTCTTAACCGATTAACTTATAATTTTGACAAAACCTTCTCAACTCTACATGGAAGATTCCAGCAGATTTTTGTTAGGTTGATTGGGTTTTTTTTGTTTACACTTTCGTAGGCAATTTGTTAATACAATAACTTTTTTTTTTCAAACCCAAATACCAAAATTCTCGGAAAATTTTTTCCGACTGTTTTGCTGGGGAAGTTCCCTCTGGGCCTCCCCCCCCCAAAATGAATAATCTTGTTCATTAAACCACTTTCCTTCTCTATGGAAATGTGCTGAAATAATAATGATACCTTAACCAAATAAACCTGAAAACTCAGTGCCCTCATATAGACCTATAAGTTTGCTGGCAATATTCTCGAAAATATTCGAAGTAGTTGATTGCTAATAATACAAGAAAATAAGGATATAGTTCCGAATAACCAATCGTCACAAGCACGGTATTCGTGAGCAATATCATCAATATTGTCACTGACTTTCCGGAACGCAAAAAATATTGCTCTGCCATATTTTTGGGTATTCAAAAGCATTCGAAAAAGTTTGGCATCAAGAGCTGTTATGCAAATTAAAAAATTTACTTCAAGATCCAATTTTATTTGGTCTTAAAGTCCTATCATTCTATGTCAAAGTAAATGGTGAAACATCAGTCAAGTGAAAGCCGGAGTACCACAGGGCAGTGTTCTGTGTCCTGCTCTTTATTCGATTTTTATCTGCGACTTGTCTGAAACTGATGATGTTACTATGGCTACTTATCCAGACGATTCTGCCATTTTAGCGTGAAATTAATCTCCTACAGAAGCTGCTAACCTAGTTCAGAAACAGCTCGGCGACGTTCAACAATGGTCAGTTTCGATTCCCAGATGGGGTTAAATTCTTAAAAAATATCCAAATGGATTGCTCTAATAAAATGGATCATTTCGGTGATTTAGCTCTTAAATACGTGACCCAAGTACCAGTTCAACGGGTTCTATCCTCAGGTAGAGAATTGAATCCACCAAAAAAAAAAAAAAAAAAACAAAAAGGTTTCGGGTCGATACAAAGAAAATCCCAGATGGGAAAGAGAAAATTTTAATACAGGGTAGGAGTCAGCGACCTTAAATTATTCTTAAAATTCTACTAATTCTCGACCCATTATAAACCAATCTAAAACCGAAAATTGAATAAATGTTTCCTACTGTTATATTTTTCACGATCCTTTACCTTGGAAATAGATCATAGAAATTGTGAAATCCTTTGCTACAAGAACAGGGTTTCCCCAAAAGGCGTAACGTACCAGTAAGTTTTCACATGGCCATACCTTTGAAATTGTTAGTCATCGAAATAAAGTTTATGAGTAAACAAAAAAAACGCGTTTGTGTTCATATGGAGAATTTTTATTTCCCCTGTTTCCTGTATCCGCCACTGGTATATTGCTTTTCCAAAGTCGTTCTATGCCCAGATTATTATTACTATGAATTGGCCAATGCCAATCGCCTACTCTACCCGCAGTACTTAATTTCTTATACGATCTCGTGAGCTTCTATGTTTAAAACATTATATAATGTTATGATATTTCGGCTCTATTTCCAAAGTTCCACCAAAGTTGAAATAATTATATCTGTACTATGAAAAGCAAAACTCTGTTGCGCCATCTTTGGGGAGATTTTGCTTTCACTTTAACCCACACCTAACTGATTACTGTTTATATAGGAGAACCATAAAAAAATCAGAAAAACTTTCAGTATTTATGAATGGAAATATACAATAAGAAATTTCGTTGAATAATATATATCCCCGTATTGCTCAATACCTACCTACTTCCGCGTGATAATAATCTTTAATTCATACAAATGAAATGTTATCAAGAAAATTATGAAGAAAAAAAAATTATAATTATAAAAAAAAACAACAAAACAACAAAAAACGATTTCATGTGATAAGCAATGAATCAAATGGGAACGTAGATAACCAACCAAGAAATCAATGAAGTAAATCCATTGGAAAATTACTTGCGAGCCACTTCAGATCAAGTCAATGGGATTGAATTTCATGGAAATTAATTAAAAAATAATTTATAAAATATATTTTAAGATCTTATTATCTATTTAAGTAGGCAGTTTTGAGAATTTTAATTTTAATTAAACATAATTGGTTTTAGTATTTCGTATTATAAAAAATATATATATATTTCATAATTTGTTGTAGCTGTTTAATAAAAATGTTTGTTGTATCAAAAATTGTAGATCATATATACATCGTGAAATTTTGATTAACTTGTGATTTGATTAATTTTGATTGTAACTTTGAGTGTTGTTTCTTTAAATTGTGTATAAAAATTTTGTTCTATTTTATTTTAGAAATAATATGAAATACTAATTTTATTTAATCTTCATTTGAAATGTCAGTTTCATCTTCACAATTGTAGTCAGTCTCACAAAATTTGGTGTACCGATTGAATTGTTGACCCTCTTGGCATTGTAACTCCACGTAAGTTAATTTACCATCCATCTCTATACAGTATGCGAATTTGTCACAATCTCCGTTTTGTTCGAAGAATCCTTCAAACGGACATCTGAATGGCTCTAAGGTTGTTCCATCATCAGTTGAGGGATAATCTGTGGTATCAGTTGAGGGATTATCGGTTGAGGTACCATCATCAGTTGAGGGATTATCGGTTGGGGTGCCATCATCAGTTGAAGGATTATCGGTTGGGGTGCCATCATCAGTTGAAGGTTTATCGGTTGGGGTGCCATCATCAGTTGAAGGGTTTTCGGTTGGGGTGCCATCATCAGTTGAAGGATTATCGGTTGGGGTGCCATCATCAGTTGAGGGATTATAGGTTGGGGTGCCATCATCAGTTGAAGGTTTATCGGTTGGGGTGCCATCATCAGTTGAAGGATTATCGGTTGAGGGTTGATCAGTAGTTATTGGTTCTTCAGGTTTATCGGTTGTGGGAGCTGGCTCTCCAGTGGTGGGTGCTGGCTCTCCGGTGGTGGGAGCTGGTTCTCCCGTTGTGGGAGCTGGTTCTCCCGTTGTGGGAGCTGGTTCTCCCGTGGTAGGAGCTGGCTCTCCAGTGGTGGGTGCTGGCTCTCCGGTGGTGGGAGCAGGCTCTCCAGTAGTGGGAGCTGGCTCTCCAGTGGTAGGAGCTGGCTCTCCAGTGGTGGGAGCTGGCTCTCCAGTGGTAGGAGCAGGCTCTCCGGTGGTGGGAGCTGGCTCTCCAGTGGTGAGAGCTGGCTCCTCAGTTGTGGGAGGTTCTGGAGCATTGGTAGTATCATCATCATTTGCATCACCACCGCCTATTTTTTTCGTGGTTGTTGTTACTGGTGGTAGTGTTGGTATTGTTGGATTTTGAATGTCACCGGCGGTAGTCGCTGCTGGAACTGCAGCTTCTTCATCAGCAAACTTATTAATTGGTATGCATTGCCCTTGGCTAACGTTAAAGATTTGACCATCTCGGCATGATAAATGTTTAACTGTTAAAGTTTCGCCTTTATTTAAATAACAACCATAAAAATGCGGTGAATTATTGACAAGTTGAAAGAATCCCGGTTTAGTGCAGGGATTACCTTCAATGACACGCCCGTAAGTAGCACCGCTGATCGCGAGTATCGCGACTACAAATAATTGAAACATTGTAGTTAAATTAAAATTTTTCGTTATTTCGTATATTCGTTTTTTTGGAATTTTTTTGTTCAGTGAACAAATTTTTTTTTTTTTTTGAATTATTCCTTTTTTTTTTTGTTTTATTTGTCGCTCGTCTTTTTCGCGTATATCTCGAACCGAACCGTAACTTTCGATGCAGTTTTAACAGAGACTAATTATTAAAGAATTTGAATCAATTCTTTTATACCGCTTCAGATTATATATATATATTAGTACGTATGAAACTTTTTTGGCTTTTCAAGTACACACACATCATATGGTCTGATAAAGCGTAATTAACTGATAAATAACAATTTTTGGTTAATTGTTCTTTTAACTTTGTTTTTTTTTTTTGCTTTTTTGTTTTTTTTTATTAATAAACATAAAAGAAATTGATAAAAGGCAAACAACCAAAAACAAAACTAAAATAAAGATAATACAAAACCTTATCTAAAACTATACAAATAAATATCCGTTACGCGGTGTTCTTATTCATGCTAATCGACTCATCCATCTGTCGAATAATCTACGGCGAAATCATACAATTTTGGCAACGTATTTTTTGGTATAAGAATATTGCTTCATTAACAATTAGTTACTTTGGAAAAAAATCAATTCAAAAATTACATACTTGGTATGAGTTATTAAATTCCAATTAAAAATTTCAATATTATTTCATTAGATATTATTATCAATTTTTGGTTTCTAATGTATTGGAATTTAATCATAATTTTGGATTTCCTTATTATTATTATTGTATGAAAATCATTGTTAATGAAAATAAATAAATAAAAAATATCGCTTCATTGTAAAGTAACGAACGAACTATTCGATTGAGTCGTTGAGTTTTAGATGTTATCAAGTCACGTGAAGCAATCAATCGTCCAGTATTGATGGAAAGATATTTTTACAAGCGATTGTCGACTTAATTGAATAGTTATTGATTTTTTTTTGCATTCAGTAATAAATAATTAATTAATTTCAATATTCAGATCAAATAGTTCATTATATTGTAAGTTAAGTGGTGCTTATTGAAAAGTGAATGTATTTAAATCAACATTTTCTTAAAATACATATTTTAGTATAATTTGGTTTTGAGACTCGAATTTCGGTGAACTAAAATATTTGGAGCCCGCCTTCTTGATAAAATTTTGACATTAGGAATCAGTTCACTAACAAGAGCTAAGGGTAGATTTAAAATGTTTAGTGGCGGATCCAAATATAGTTTATGGACAGAGTTGGGTAGTAATGATTCCTTTAGGAATTAAATTCCATCTCCATTCCAATTACAACGAATTGTAATTGGTACTTTAATGTTTTCAATTTCTTGTAATGGAATTGAAAGTTATAGCAATTCCATTACCAAGGAATTGTAATCGATAATTAAAATTTTTAAATTCCTAGGTAATGGAATTAAAAAAAATTTCGATTCCATTACAAGGAATTGTATTTTTTAATTTAAAATATATCAATACCTTAAAGGAATTGAAAATGTAATTGAATAGAAAGGAATTTAATATTTAAGTGTAATCAATTACTTACTTGGAATTAAATTCCAATCAATTACTTTCGAAGAATCATTCCAACTAAATTGGAATTTAATTCCAATCAATTACTTTCGAGGAATCATTCCAACTAAATTGGAATTTAATTCCAAGAAAGTAATTTTTTACACTTAAATAATAAATTCCTTTCTCTTCAATTACATTTTCAATTCCTTTAAGGAATTGATATATTTTTAATTGCAAAATACAATTCCTGTAATGGAATCGAAAATTTTACCAATTCCATTACCTGGGAATTTAAAAATTTTAATTACCGATTACAATTCCTTGTAATGGAATTGAAAGTTATATCAATTTCATTACCAAGGAATTGAAAATATTTAAGTACCAATTACAATTCCTTGTAATTGGAATTGGGAATGTAATGTAATTGAGTTTACCCAGCTCTGGTTATGAAGGACTGCAGGCCATCTAAAAAATGGCTTAAGTTCTTTATAAAATATACGTTAATATTTTACTATATAAAAATTTCTTATATTTATGTTCTCAAGTTTGGAATATTTTCCTACCATTTCGGTGAATATATATAAATTGTACATCTCGGTCATTTGTAAAAATTTTTAAATTTTTAGTAAATACTTTTAAAATTTACAATTTTATATATTTTGTACGCAAATTAGTTGCGAAATATTTGCTTTCTAGCGTATCTTTTGCAAATAGATTATCTAGATTTTTCTAGCTTTAGCAATACCTTTAATCCTAAAGTTCTCAAGAGTATCTTTAGACAGCCTTCATCATAGCATAATTATTTGTTGCAACATATTTTATATGAAATTTTCCATGCTTTTAAAAAAATGCATCAGTTATGAATTATGGTGCGTAATACAGAAGTTAGCGACCGTCAAAGTGAAAAAATTGTGGAAAATTAATTATTTTGATTGAATAGTAAAAAAATAAAAACAAATAATTAAAATACTTCCCGTCATAGTAGCTAGAAAAAAAAGTAGCTGTAAGTAACTAGGACTATGAATTTTTTGTATCAAATGTTTAATTACTTAAAACAAATTGATAAAAAGTTTTTTTTTTAACAACAAATACTTTTAAGCGTTCAATTTTTCCGGCTTCATAAAATCACGCCCATTAAATTTTTTAGGTTTTTGAGATAAGATTTTTTTTAAATTTATAAAAAATTTTAAATTTGAGTTGTGACGGTATAAAAATTAGTGGTATGTGATTTTGAGACATATTTATGCCAAACACTTTTTTTAATAGATCTGAGTTGAATGATCTGAACTGAGCTGAGAATTCCAGTTTATCACTTTCATAGAAACTGTGGCCAAAAATAGAAAATACCCACTTAGACTTTAAAAATGTTTAACAAAGTGTTTTTTTTTTATAAGAAAATAAAAATTTACTGAATTTACAAAAAAAAAACAGTAAAATGTGCAGATCCTAGTGCAAAACAGATATTTATATATTTATAAATGAAATTCGACTAGGCACATTATCAAGTCGATAACTGTGTTTGTTATGAAAATGGGTATGATTGGACAATAACCACGCCCACCTCCCATATAAATGAAATCATTAACTGTGTATTGTAAAAACGCATTTATTAAAAACCATGTGATGTAATGCGAGTTGGTATGCGCAGAGTTGAGTAGTAATGATTCCATTAGGAATTAAATTGCAGCTCCATTCCTATTACAAGGAATTTAACTTGTTATTTTTTGTTTTCAAAGGAATTGTAATCGGTAATTAAAATTTTTAAATTCCTAGGTAATGGAATGGCAAAAATTTTCGATTCCATTACAGGAAATTGTATTCTGCAATTTAAAATTTAGAGGAATCGAAAAAGTAATCGAATAAAAAGGAATTTATTTTTTAAGTGTAATTAAGAATTTTCTTGGAATTACAATTACAATGATTCCTCGAAAGTAATTGATTCCCTTTTAGTTTAATTCCGATAAAACAAAAGGAAAATATTGCAAAATGCTTCTAATAAATCGTTAACGAGAGAATCAGTATAAATTGTGGGTTACTAAAAATTGCTGTCAGAGCGAGAAAATTTACTCGAGAAAAAGTTAATTTTCTACGTAAAACATTTCTTTTGTTTTTTGGAATCGAATTCAATCGAATCAAAATGTATAAACGTAAGATGAGAAATTTTAGTATCTTTAATTTCACATACTGCTTGTTCAAATCGAGTTCTTAGTTTCTAAGATATTTGTAATCATGTGGACAAAACTTTTTTGTTCAGGAGAAAAAAAATTCAACTGGCGATATCTCCAAAACCACACCATAGAATTTAAAATAGAGTTGATTTTCGGGCTCAGCGAACAATTTTACATAGGAATTGGATAGTGGTATTCATTGCCCAGAAAAAAAATAATTATTTGTAAACTAGTGTAATTTGTGTAGTCGATAACACTGTGCAACACATTTTTCTAACGGAGAATCGGCAAACACAGGTCGATAATACTGGTGTAGAGTAACGAAACCCAAAATGGGTTTTGCAAAGTTAGCCCGCTTTTAAAAGTTATAGGCATTCAAAATTTGCCTTTTGCAGCTTATTTTTTAAAAATGAAGTGCTTATTTTTCACTACTTGCTTCACCGAAATAAGAACAAAAACAATTTTAACATCATAGAGTTTTCATATTAAGAAGTTTAAACTATCCATTACATTTTGCAAAAAATGAGCAGTAATACTAGTAAGAAAAATGTATAGAATTTAATAATGTTTGGGTTTTCAAATTTTTGTTTTTATTATAAACAGAAAAAAAAACTGAAAATATACTAAAACAGCTCAACTTTGAAAGGCTATAACATTTAAAAGCGAGCTAACTTTTTAAAACCCTCTAAGGGTTTTGTTACTCTGGACTAATACTACCGACCTGTGTTGGTCGCTTCTCCGTTAGATTCCATGACCCTAAAATTGTTGCACAGTGTAACTTGAGTAAAAGTTGTGCCATCTTAACCAAAGAGGTGCTTTTGGCTCAAAATTTGAGTGGATTTTTGTCTATGGATCGATCTGATTTTTGTCTGCTCTTCGTCTCAATTTAGAACTAAATTTTAGTCCGAACTTGTTCTGTGCCTTTCGTTTAATTTTTGATCCGCTTTTGGTCTGAAATTTGATTAAAGTTACGGTCCCAGTTTTGATCAGATTTTTTGTTTGGTTTCCTGCCCATTAATCTCTCTGTATCTACGTTTTTTCATTACCATATATGGTATAGCCCTTAAAAATTGTTCTGAATTCTCATTTTTGTTGCTATTACTCACAATTCTGCGGACAAATTTTTTCATCTCTAAAACTTTGAAAAAATTTGTATTTGAAATCCGTCATTGAGATGAATTCAATATGGTGGTTAGATTTTTTTTTTTATTATTCTTTAGAAAGTTTTCCCTTAATGTAATGATAAGGTAGAGACAAGTAAATTTTTACTCGTATAAATTAAAAACCTATTTTCAACCCCTTGCGATCTAAAGCGGGTTAAAGATTTGTTGCATTTTTGTGTTATAAAATCAAAAACTGGTAAGATTAAAAAAAACTTCAGCGCTGATGTCAAATGTGATACCTGAATTCGTTGATTTCCTTCAGCTTAAGCCCCTGAGAGCTAGTGTTCCTACTACAACTTATTCACTTACAACTTTTGCTCTATTCAATTTTAAGTTCAGGACTTTTCTATATTTTACAACAGCAATCACCTTTTATGTATGTATGTGTGATCATAATCGATAGCAGCAAAATTTATTCATAATAAAACACTCCAGTTTAATGAAAAGTGAAATACTTTTCTAAACTAATTTGACTTGCATATAAACACCCATAAAAGCACGAGGGGAACGCCTACAAACAACAATAAAATATTGCAGACTGAAATAGTCTAAATGGGTTTCCTATGCGCACATTAAAGCCGGAAATAATATTACCAAAACGAAAGAAGCAACGAAAAAACAAAGAAAAAACAAAAGAATTAACAATGCTTAAATGCAAAAAGTGAATAGCAAACCACATCGACATAATGAGCACAATAAAATAAGAGTTTGCAAATGTGAAACAAAATGAATACATATCTACACCAAATACATAAATACATATGCACATAGAAAAAAGAAAAAGACAATAAAAAAGCCAAAAGGACTTAAAAGAAGTGTGGAAGACGATGAAGCTCTTTTAGACTCTTTTTGAACAGGGCAAAAAAGTAAAGCAAAGCACAAGTTTACATAACATTTAACAGGCCAAGAAACATGCACACACACAAGCCACAAACTATGAAGAACATTATGAATAACACTGTGTAATAAAACAACTTAACAACAACAACAACAAAAACATGCAACAATAAACAACAACATGCGGAGAGTAACAAGAAATATGCTTAACAAAGGAAGAAGAAGCAACCTATGAATTCTTAAGGATACCTCTATCAAAAATGTAGAAATAAGGGAAGGGAGTGGAGTGAAAAAGAAAAAACCTTTTAAATTTGTTTGGATTTTTACCAAAAGCAAAAAAGATTTGCACAAGAAAACAATTCTCACAGCAAATAAAAACAATAAAGCAGCACTACAAATGTTTTTGTATTTGTAGAATGCATACATACATTTGCATGTATGTGTGTGTGTATATTGCAGAAGAAAATGTAGGTAGATAGTGCAAAAGAAAGTAATACCAAAAAGTGGCTAGAATAAGGCAACACGAAAGACCTACTCATTAAAAGAAAAAGACTGCCTCCATTATTCGACAGTGGAAACGATAGACTGAGCAGTGTTGCCAATGTGCAGGGAAAAAGTGTTCAAAACTACAATTTTCAGAGTAAATGTTCAAATCAGAGTCTCTTTCAGATTTTTGATCATAAAATTTATAAATATTTTTGCCGTAGATAATTTTTTTAATATTTCTGTTCTAGCCTGAAAAAACCAAAAAAATGTTTCCAAATAAATTACAGTCCTGGCCGAAAAGTATAGTACTGATTATTTATAATTTTTGCAAAAGTGCAGTCATCAAGTTAAATTTTTTTAAGATTGGTTAGGTTAGAGTGGCCCATTGTAATACCACGTAGCTTATCCACAATTCCCTAATCTTACAATGAACTTTGTGGTTCTCTGAACTGTAGAATCCCTGATACCAGCAGATTCAAACACAGTAAGCTAGATAACTTACGTAGAGTTGAACCATTTTGTGGTTTTAATAAACCTACCTAAATCTCTGATGTCAGCAGATTCGAGGTCAGCAAGATTGCTGTAAAAGGGTTGACCTAAAGATTTTAGTCTACATGTGGCAAGCGCTGGACAGTTACAGAGAAAGTGGAGAGTAGTTTCCTCCTCTTCCTCGTCTAGGCAGCTTCTGCAGAAGTCATAAGATGGTAGCCCCAATCTGCTGGAATATCTGCCAATCAGACAATGTCCAGTGATTATCGCCACAGTGTTGCTAATAGAAGGTCTATTAAGCGAAGCTAGAGAATTTGACCTATCTGGGTTGTAGGAGGGCCAAATTAGTTTTGTGTGAGAGCACGTGTACGTTACTCTCCACCTTTGTTAGCTATGTATGTCAATCATTTGGCGATAAATGCTTAGTTTGCAGGTTGCTATAAGCATACCTGGGTCTACGCAAGGAGTAGGGAATGTTGTGCCTAGCCTGGCCAGCTCGTCGGCTTTACAATTACCCGGAATGTCACTATGACCTGCTACCCAATACAGGTGTACCTTGAAATGCTCAGATATCTTGTTTAGAGATAGTCGGCATTTGGAGACTACCTTGGAGGTAGTAATTAAGTGATTTAATGGCCGCTTGGCTATCCGTGAAAATATAAATATCACATGGTGACAATTTACTGCACTTCAGCCAGTCAGCTACTTCTTTAATCGCCGTTACCGCTGCTTGAAACACGCTGCAGTCGTCCGGAAGGCGAAAAGATTTTTGAATGTCCAGACTGTTTTCAAAGATACCACCTCCCACTCTACAGTCCAGTTTGGAGTCATCCGTATAGAACTGAATGAATTCACCAAGCTGAACTCACCCCTCCGCCCATTCCTGTCTGGTGGGAATATGCGTGATAAATTTATTATCAAAGAAGGGCTTAGCAAGAGTATAGTCGATATTTTTGAGAATTGAGCTACTCGTATCTTGTAATATACTAGAATGTCCGTAGCTAGAGATGGTCCATGGTGAGACTATGTTTAATCTTATGGCTGCAGTTTTTGCTGTATATTTTCCCGCGAAATCCATTGGAAGCAGGTTAAGCGTGGTTTCTAAGGCTTTGGACGGTATAGTCCTGAGTGCCCCTGTTGCCAGTAGACGCGCTATTCTCTGCACCTTGGCAAAATGCCCGCAGTGAACATCCTTTTCCAGAGATGTCCACCAAACCATAACACCATAAAGCAGTATAGGTCTAACTACAGCTCTGTAAAGCCAGAGAACTACTTTAGGTTGTAAACCCCACCTTCTGCCAATGGCTCTTTTGGAAGAATAGAGCGCAACTGAGGCTTTTTTCACCCTGTCTTGGATGGTTTGTTTCCAGTTTAGTTTCCTGTCTAGTATAATGCCTAAGTATTTGGCTTGCTCTAGAGGTAACAGTATAGGTGGGTCAAATGGGGGAATCTGGTGGTATTTACTGATTAACTATTTGATCCATATTTGAAAACTCTCTCCAATCCATATAGAATTTTAAATATTTTTTTTTTTAAATAGCAATTAGCAAGTCACCCGAAATTTGTTTTGAGTTTGAAGGCAAATAATGAAGGAGCGGAATATAATTTCAAAATCACCTAACAACCGTCCACTCTATGGGCATTTTACTGGAAATATCCTCTCTAAACCTGTCAAAAATAAGAAAGTAAGTAAGAGTTGCATGAGTAAAGCTTATTTAAAATAAACGAGAAAATAATGGGACGTCAGCAATCCAATGTGTTAATTACCTACGCTGCACTAATATGGTGGAGTAAGGCAAGACAAATAACCACACAAGCCAAGCTCAATAAACTTCAAAGGCTTCAAAGTAATCCGAACAACGCCTTGCACGGCACTGCAAATATTGGTAAACCTTTCACCGTTACACTTATTCGTTAAGAAAAACGCTCTACAGTTTATGTGTAAGCTCATTTCTAAATCAGAAGAAACGGTGCGTAAAACCCTTCATCCAGAGTTAATCCAAGAAATCAATAAGATTGAAAATTTTTGCATCTTTACAACCGACAAATGTCTTTCGCGTTACAACTTCTGCCACAACTTCAAGGTCACATTCCTTGTTAGATAACTGAGAACATACGAGACTAAAGTTTTCAGGGGAAAATAATGTATGGTATACAGATGGCTCAAAGACAAACGATGGAGTCGGGGCAGGAGTGTATGGGGTTAGACCCATTTATGCAGGTATGGGCACAGATAACTCAGTTTTCCAAACCCAGGTTTATGCCATTGAGCTCTGCCTAAGGGAGTTTAGAAACAGATCTGTTTGCATTTGCATACACTTTGCCAGCAGAGCGGATCTTCTTTCACTCTCCGCATACGAAATCACATCAAAACTAGTTTGGGACTGCCTACAGCTCCTGAACAACTTAGCATCCTACAACAAAGCACAACTCATTTGGGTGCTAGAGCATAAGGAACATGTTGGCAATGAAACGGCAGATGAACTTGCTAGAAAAGGCTCATCCAGTGAATTCATTCGACCACAACCATTCTGCGTCTCACCATGGAGTTCAGTTAAACTCAGTTTAAAAAATTAGTTAAATAATAATTCGCTACAATACTGGACCCAAGCCGCCAGTAACAGACAAGCTAAATCATGCCAAAGGTTGGTCATAATAGAACTAAGCAATTGCTTAATCTAAGTAGAAAACAAATCCGAATTGCCACAGGGCATTGTTGGGTCAATAAACACTTATCGAACTTGGTTCTAGCACAAGACGATTCGTGCCGAATATGTAACGAAGAGGAAGAAACAGCAGAACATGCCACTTTGAAGGTCTAATGAGGACCCGACTTCGTTACTTAGGAAACGTTATCCTACAACCGCAAGACATAGCGGGCAGTTCTCCTAGAGAAATAATAAATTTACTCAAGGGAAAATAAATAGTTTGGAGTTGCACTTTTGTGAACGGTGAAAGGTTGCAAGAGAACTAGTAAACCAATTGTTTTAAATTTTTTTTATTTACCCCGAATTCTCCCAGAATAAAACTTTTTATAAAAATCCGAAATAAAGTAAATTCAACTTTTGGCTGTGATCTATAAACTGGTTTCTTAAATAGGGTATGTGTCTATATGAACAAGTTAGGAGAATTAGGGTTAAAAATACAAATTTTGAAAAATAAGATCCAAGTGGAAAAAAAAAATTCTTTTAAAAATTTAATAGTCACGAATGGTGGGATTCAGGCACTAGCGGATCCAAAGGAGGTGGTTTTGGGATTAATCCCTCGCCTCCGCTTCTTACTGATGAAAAATTCATAAATATTAGAGGATGAAACCCCCCCTCCTTCCCCTCTTAGGAAATCTATGGAACCGTTAATGGATTCAAGTCACAGAGATGGTCTGAAATAGAAAAAGCGCAATAATAAGTGTTAAATTTTTGAAGAAAAAATTGACGAAAAAAGTCGCTCTTTAAAAATTTATCGCAAGTTTATCTCAAAACATAATTTATTTTTTACTAAGTATCTATTATTTAAAAATGTTTAAATTTATGAAAAAGCCTTCGAAACACTATTGAAAATCTTATTAAGGGGTTATATACATTTTGGTACGGGAAACTTAGGGCATTTTTGTGATTTTTTTTTTTGACTATTTGAATTAATTTATTTGAAACTAGCATAACAGGTATACATAGTACATATTCTTACGAAAAAAAAGAGTGGTCGGATATGAAAAAATATTGAAAATTGTAGAAGTTCTAACTCTTGTCCTAATGCGCATTTTTTCTGCAGAGTGTGGCGGAGGATGCCAACCACTCAACTGTAATCGAAAAGACAAAACGAAAAATTTTGGAAAAAAAACCTTTTTCTCATATGGAAACCATGATGCAAAAAAAAGAGTCGATTTTTTGAGTCTCAAAAATGTATTTAAAAAAGGCAATACAAAGGCAAAGGCATTTTTCAAAAAACATCATTCGGAGAAAATCACGTTTAAAGTTTTAAGTGCACTTTATTCATGAACAGTAGCGCGCTACAAATCGAGTTGCTACTTACGATCTACTGCTCGGATTGACTTGAAATTTTGAACATAAACTCTTGAAAGTATGTTTGTTCGAAATAAGTCATAAACATTTTTTCGATTTTTTGACTCATGAAGACTTATATAACCCCTTAAGAATATGGATATAAAAAATCAAAAGTGGCAGTTAACACGCCCACCACTTTGAAAAATAGCGCTTCGAGGAAACTCGTCTAAAGTTTTGTAATAAGTAAGTAGTTCAAATATTGACAAGATTCGTTCAAATTAACTTCGTCAATATTTTAGATATGTGGGACTCGTTGGGACTTTAAAATATTTCTAAAAGATTTATCTTGGAAAATATGTTGAAAAACTTGAGAAACCCTTTAAACACAAACGGGCTGAAAATGTGAACGAAAATTTCATTCCATTAGAGGCAAAATATTAGATTCCTCAGTTCACAATTGACGCTCTAGTTAGTCTATTCGATGTACACACTCCAATAATGTTTACTACTTACTACGTCGATTTATTGTGGGAGATTGGAGTTGAAAACAAACCTGAGTTCTAGCATGTTCCTTTAAAGAAAAATACGAAGCTGGGCAACAAAAAAGAAATACAAAATGCAATTATTTTATTCGTGAAGAAAATCGATGCATATATGCACAAAATGGGGCTGTATACTAGAGTATAAAATTTAAACATTTTATTTGAGATACTTACGTAAGAGATGGTACGAGTCCGAGGAGCAATCTCTAATATGATTAGGAGTCTCGACAAAATTACTTGATTTGTAGGTTGTTAGAAATTAATGCGGATAGAAGAAGCAAGCGGGAACAGAAAAAACTAATAGCTTCAAATAATAGTAATTTTGAAATATTTACAATAGTTTCTTTCTGCAGCTTGGCATGAAAATGGGTAAATGAGTTTTTACAAACTAGTTTCAAAAAATTTATTTAACCCTTTCTTCTTACCTTTTTTATTTGGGGGTAAATAAATTTTTTGTAGTTTTATATTCGGACTTTGTTAAGAATGAAAACCAAAAAAATTATGACAGAAGTTTTTGGGAAAGGCTGTAGAGCTTTTGGAATTTTGTATATTATAATGACCAAAATGCATGAAAGGAGTAAAAATTCGAGAAAAAATTTTAATTTTTGAATTTTTTTTTTTTTGTGGAAAAAACCAAAAATAAAATAAACTTTTAGTTTAGAAAATTCTTTTAAAAACACACATGCACACTGAGTATAAAAAGTGAAAATTTGAAACATTTTTGGAGTTTAGGTTTATTTTTACTAAAGTCAAATATACAGATTTTTGTTGTTCAGTGACCTGTAGTAAAATTTCATGGGCAACATATTTCTTGAACATATTAACCCTCTATCAACCCTCGTAATGGGTCAAAAAAGAAACTTTTTCGAAAAAGGCAAAAAAGATCCAAAATAGTGAGTGCCAAAGGGTTAATATGTAGGAAGAAAATATTCTACGGAAAATTCTACTATAAATTGCTGAACATACAAACAAGCTCTGATGCAAAACTAACAAGTTATCTTATGGCTTATTATACTTAATCTGTTAGAAATGGGCAAACTTTGGGCCTACGTAAAAAAAAAATTGACGTTTACTTTTAAAACGCCGAGACCCGTATAATTTTTTTTCTCGAGTTCTTTCAACATCCACTTTCAGAACCTTGTTATTTTTTCGTTTGTTGAACAAAAAACAAATCAAAACTATCACAATTTTTTTAACACCCTCAGAAAATAATTCAAAAATCATCAACCTTTCATGTCTTTTGTACACAATAGTAACCAAATTATTTACATATTGTACATTATATTGTACATTAGAATTGCGTTCTATGAAATGAAAGAGAAGCGACTAATTCAATTCATTTGTTCAATTGAATTGAAAATTTTTGAAACTTAAGTGTGGATGATATGATATGACTATGGTATTTCCAAATTTTAATGTATTCCGAAAAAATGAGATCTTTATCTCTAGAAAATTTCGTCCAGTAACTCACTACCCAGTTACAAGTTGGCACCTCTATTATCTCCATTATGCACGAATCTATGCACTGCATGGGAAACTAAACTTGATGGCGACGATGACGACGACGACTACGATGACGACGCTTACACACCGGAAGTGCACAACGAATGAATAAATGCTACTTCCGATTTACATTCATTCTCATTCACTCATTTATTCGTTAGTTTAAAATTATGCTTTTCTACATTTCTACTATTGCTGCTGCTGTTGCTTCTACTACTATTGCTGTAAAAACAACAACCACAAAAAAAACATAGTACCTAACTCTGAATAAAGGTAGAAGAATAGTAGTAGTAGTAGTCGTAATAGCCAACAGTAAAAGAAAAACTCTCGCTTTTGTTGTTATTTTGTAGTTTTCTTTTCTTATGCTCACTATATGGTAGATAGATAGAGTTGTATTTTATTACATTTGTCTGGTTTTTTTTTTCTTTTCGCCACAAGTGTCTGTCTGCGACGATGTAAATGTATGCCAAAGCAAAACAAAAATATAAGAAAATCCTAGGTACAAACATAGTTTATATTGTTACCTTTTTACATGCATACATAGATACGAACTATGTAGATAGATACCTTGCGTAGCTTCTTAGAATTTCTTCAACTAAAAGTCATTACGTTTTCTTTATATGCAGCCAATGCTGTATACATATTATTTCGTTCATGAAAAGTTAACTCGTTACAAGAAATTATTTCATTACCATGTAAAAGAAAAGAAGATAGAGAGAGAGACATTTTGAAGATGAAGCTAAAATAAACGTTGGTACAAATAGTACATATTGCTCAGTAATCAGAGGGGCGACTCAGTAATGGATAGTAGTTGGTAGTAGTAGGTAATGGTTGTAATAATGATTGTGTGGTAACTGCAAAGCATTGTTTATTTTAACAATTCTACAAACTAATTATAAATTAAGTAATCTGTAGGGTGATTAGGTCTAAGTTGGATTGAGTTTGGTTAGAAGAAAATAATTTCAACTGGAATTTGAGAAAAATCAAAAGCTCAGTTTGGAATGCGTCTTACCTTTATGTACCTTTTACCTATTTAAAATATTGACCTCAATCTGGGAATGTGCAATGTTTGTATTGAGTTTAATTTGGTCAAGTTCTGTTTGAGTTATTACGGTCAGGGATAGACTAATGGGCATAGCCAAATCGAGTTAGCTATTTACGCTGATTATTTATGTCCATGCCTTATTATGGGCGTTATAAACAATAGTTACGGGAGTAAAATCAATATACACAGAGTAGGTAGGGTACACAAATATTTTATGTATTGTGATATTTTAGTTTGCTTTTTGAACATCAAGCGGAACTATCAGAATCAGAACATTGCAATTCTAACTGACAGCCAAGCGGCTATCAAGGAACTTGAATCCCATCAGGTAAATTCAAAACTGATTAGGAAGTGTATTGAAAAACTTACAGAACAAAATCTAGATACTTTCGGTTCCAGGCCATGTAGGAATAAAAGGTAATGAGAAAGCAGATGAGCTAGCAAAAAGTTGCACAAACCCCATTTGTAGAACCCGAACCCTTTTATGGAATCGGAAAAAGGTCTCTAACCATGACGTTAAAGAAAAAAAGAAAAACAAACGCGAACATCATACTGAGACAATCTACCAGGAATAGAACAATCGAAAACTCTTTTAGGAACATATAAACCAACAAGATTTAACGAATGTATGAATTTATCAAAAAAGAATCTGAAAATTATAACAGGTTTTCTGTCAGGACAGGCTGCAGGCTGAACTATCACCTGACCAGTTGTCAGTACAATGCCCACTGTTCTTGATGCCCGTGGATAATCATGTACCTTGCATCCGTTTCGGAAGAAGATATGATGTCAGGTTCCCGGAACGTGATCAATGGTTAAGTCCAGAGGTCGTACTCCCGGGTCTCCGTCATGTCTTCTATACCGGCGGATCCAAATCCTCAAACGGTACTGGATCCGGTTAGTACTTGGACTTTTTTCACTGGACAGATCTTCGACAGTCTTCTTAAAGGAGCTGGGCTGGATAATTGAGAATAGATGGCGTAGAAAGTGCATAAGGATCTGCAGTGATAACCAAGCTGCACTGAAGGCCCTTGCTAACCCTGCCAGCTCCTAAAAATTTGTCAGCGAATGTAAGGTAAAACAAAATAGTGTTGCAAAACACAACAAGCTATGCCTTATATGGGTTCCAGGACACTGTGGTATTGCAAGGAATGAATTAGCTGATAAACTAGCTAATGAAGGTTCTGCAATTACACCATGAGGTCCGGAACTTTTTCTTGGCGTAAGTTCCGGGGAGATAATGCGTTGGAACGATTTCGTGGGTTCTATCCATAGAGAAAGATGGTCCGAGCTTGAATCCTGTAGAGCCGCAAAATGCTTCGTGAGACAACCTAACAGAAAATCAACGGAATTTCTTCTCAAACTGAGAAAAAAGGAACTGAGATTACTGGTGGGTTTTACCACAGGGCACAACACATGTGATCAGCATATGACTAACATGGGCGCTATCACCGATCCAACCTGCCAATCGTGTCGTGAGGACGACAATACTACGGTGCATTATCTTTATAGCTGTTCAGCGTTCGCAAGAATCAGATTAAAGCTGTTGGGTACTGATGTCTTGAGTATGAATAATGTCCATAGTCTCCCTCTTCCTGAGCTTCTAAGGTTCATCAGTGAAACAAAGAAGTTTGAGGTTGAGAGACCCTAAACATATCTTTCCTGCCTTTCTACTCTCTTCTACTGGCTCTATCTTGGTACAATAGTCTTCGAGTCTGAGTGCTCTGGTTTAGTCCAGCCCACCATCAACTCTAACTTTAACTCTATCACGTGACAAACCTGAGAATATGCAATAATGAGTTATGTAGATTTTGTGAGGAGGATATCGAAACTCTAAAACACATTCTTAGACAATGTACTATGCTTATGCAAAGGTGGAAAATATAGTTGGAAGATTATCAAATACCAGACGGCATGCTGAAAAAACCTAAAAAATAGGCTTCATACTAAGATAAAGCAGGGATTGGGCTTTGTTTGGGTTGTTTTATTTCTAAAATAACTGAACATTTAGTACATGAGTGTTTAAATATGATTCAAAATTCTGTTCACGCACTTATTCAAAAGTCGATCCACCAACTATGAACATTACTCATTGAACATATGTACGTGCACATGAGATAACTGTGTGTTCGCGAACAAAAATATAATTTGTGTTCACAAAATCAATGTTCATAAAATCAATAGAGTAATTCTGAGAGAGATGGAACACCGAGAAAGATGGAAGATGGAACCCTAGCGCTATCTTTTGAAGCTACTTATTAACTATTACAAATTTTTATGAGCGAGTGTCAAATCAAAAACTTGAAAACCAAATTTTTTCGCGATCACTTGTATGAGTAAACGCTATGAGAGCCAAAACTTTTCTGGCACGAAGTTTGTTACCTATTTGCCATTATTAAATTGCTTTAGGATACAACTTGAGTATTTATCTTGATGCTTGTTTAACTTTTGAAAGATAAGTACAAGTTGTAGGTTATATGGGAATTAATTTTTCATTTTTGCTGAATTTTTCATTTTTCCCTTAATGAGAGAGATGGAACTTTTTTTCGGGGTGAGATGGAATAGTCGCCGTCCTACAGATAAGTTGCCTTTTTCTTTGTTATACTGGAAAAACTTATAGTTGGCTGAACGTGACGTGTTCTTTATTACACTATTTTTATAGATAATCAAGTATTATGTGAACACAATTTTTCTTGTTTTTTTTGTCATTTAAAATTTTGGTTTCGGTAAAGTTTTTTCTACTTTTTACAGAAAGTTATTAAAATTCCGCGTCAATTTTCCAGGAAAAATTAATGATAAGGCAAGAGCAGAAGTCGACACAATAGAATGTTGTGTGGAGTATAATGCTTTGATTAAGGTGTAGAATGCAAGAACTAGTTGCGGAGCAATAATTGAATTGCTCTACTTTCGATGGAATTGGCAATGCGGGAGCAACTCTTCGAAAAATGTTCCAAAATAAGATGATAAGTGCTGATTTCTTTCGCTTTCAATCGTCTGATTTCTTTGTGTCTGCTCCACTATGGAGTTAACACAGCGAAAAACATAACACTCGTGTTGGTGTAGTTTGGTTTTTGTTAGTAGTCTCGGGGGCAGAAGTATACAATAAATGCTGGTTTGTATGCGCAGATGAACTATGATGTGGTAATGCTGCTGCTCGTATTGAAAATGCGCTGATTGATACTGATGTTTTGTGTTGCTGCTCGCTATGGAGATGCGCACATTGATGCTGGTGAAATGCGAGATGTACTTCAGCAATGAAAAGTAACGAATTGGAAATGTCATCAGTGATGACAGCGCAAATGAAAAGCCACACCGGGTGACACATTTCTTTTCGTTTAATTATTTCTCCCTTCTGATATTTGGTGGAGGGGTCGTCGCCACATTGAGTATTGGCGCTTGGCATAAACACCCTGAATGTATTTTAAATTGTTTTTCGATTGTTCTCAACTCTTTCAAGAATTGCTCCAAATTGTTTTAAATGTTCTTAAAAATTATTTTTATTGCTTTTAAAAATATTTTTGATTAAAGTAAAGGATCTATTCCACAGTATTTAGTTCTTATATTGTATATAAATTTCAAAGCATATTTTTCTCATGGAAAAAAGGCGTTCCAGAATAGTCAACGTTTTGTTTTCTAAACTATAGAATATGACACTACCTGTCAAGATAGCAAGCAGCCATAGAGCACGGAACAATCGCAAAAATCTTCGTACGGTGACAGGAATATCAAACGAATCGCTTCACGTATAAGGATTTTCACAACAATCCAACCCAATGCAGCGCAGCACGAAGATCTCTTTTATAGACCCCATCACCGACATAATTAACTTGACTCCATGGCTGAGCTTGACCTTCATGAACTAATATTTTCTATTCTGTGTATATTTTTATTCCATATGGAAATTGAATAAGCACACGTGAATGTTATTAACAGAAGCTTCTCCTTACAGATAATACCAAATTTTTTCAAAATTTTTTTTCCAAAATGAATGAAATGCTAAGAAAATTATTGTAGACTTCATTTTTCGTATCATTCAAAACCCCACGCAATTAGAAGTACTTCTAAATACTTTCCTACCTTATTATAAGCTCATTCGATTATAATACATCCATCATGCAGTGGCGGATACAGGAAACATATTTGGGGGGAAATAAAAATTCTCCATATGAGCCAAAACGCGGGCTGGAGCGTTTTTTTTTCGTTCGTGTATCGTTTCTTTTTTTTTTTTTTTTTGCTTATTCATAAACTTTATTTCGATGACTTACAATTTTAAAGGTATGGCCATGTGAAAACTTACTGGTTCCTGGTACGTTACGCAATTAGGGGAAACCCTGTTCTTGTAGCAAAGCATTTTACAATTTCTATGATATATTTCCAAGGTAAAGAAACGTGGAAAATATAACAACAGGATACATTTATTCAGTTTTCGGTTTTAGATTGGTTTATAATGGGTCTCGAGAATTAGTAGGATTTTAAGAATAATTTAAGGTCGCTAATTCTTACCCTGTATTCAAAATTTCTCTTTCCTATCTGGGATTTTCTTTATACCTACCCGAAACCTATAATTTGGTTTTTTTTTTGGTGGGCTCAATTCTCTACCTGAGAATAGAACCCGTTGAACTGGTACTTTAGTCACATATTTAAGAACTAAATCATCAAAATGATCCATTTTATGGATTGTTCCATTAGGACATTTTTTAAGAATTTAACCCCATCTGGGAATAGAACCTGAGGCAGATGGAACTCCAGTCAAGCACTCATCTACGAAGTAACCATTGTTGAAAGTCGTCAAGCTGTTTCTGAACTAGATTAGCAGCTTCTGTAGGAGATTAATTTGACGCTAAAATGGCAGTATCGTCTGGATAAGTAGCAATAATAACACCATCAGTTTCAGGCAAGTCGCAGGTAAAAATTGAATAAAGAACAGGACCCTAAACACTGCTTTGTGGTACTTCGGCTTTCACTTGACATTTGGCTGATGTTTCATCATTTACTATGACATAGAATGATAGGACTTTAAGACCAAATAAAATGGAACTGGAAGTAAATTTTTTATTTTGCATAACAGCCCTTGATGCCAAACTTTTTCGAACGCTTCTTGAATGTCCAAAAATATGGCAGAGAAATATTTTTTGCTTACCAGAAAGTCAGTGACAATATTGATGATATTCGAGAGTATTTCCAGCAAACTTATAGGTCTATATGAGGGCACTGAGTTTTCAGGTTTATTTGGTTCAGGTATCATTATTATTTCAGCACATTTCCATAGAGAAGGCAAGTGGTTTAATGTGCAAGATTATTCCTTATTCTTATAATTGAAAGTAAATCGTAATAACTAAAAACAACAATAACTAATTATGTTCACCTTTTTGCCTGTTTAAGTTATTAAATTTTTAAGTGTTTGAAAATCTTTTGGGGGAGGGGAATATCCCCCTTTCGCTCCCCTTCCCCCTTGTATCCGCCCCTGCATCATGGCATAGTTCTTCATACGACATCTGCACGCTCGCCATCTGACAGAGTTTCGAGTGATGACAGTAATCTCTCCCCAAACATTTCTAAACTACTGAGACCACAATTCTTCTTAACGGCTCTCTTGATTAGTGATGGCCAAGTATCATTTTTATTTTTAATTAAAGTAAAGATATCTTTTGGGGTGTGGTTAGTCCAATCTTTCATAATCTGTTAATTTGTAGCAACTTGAGACCTTTTATCTAGTAGTAAAATGAGAAGGATCTATAATTCTGAACGATTAAATTTCCAATAAAATAAATTAAGGAAAATAAAATTTTGCATACCTACAAACTAAAATGAAGTTTAATATTTTTCATTCTTTTTTGCATTCTTTAAAGTTTTTACCCATAGTATTCTTTAATTTATTTTAAACTTTGAAAATAAAATTACTATCCTACTAGAAATCATCTCAACAAAGATTGCAAGTGAAAATGGTTGCCTTAAAATAATAAACTTTACATTTGTGTCAGCGAAAAAACAAAAATACACAGAAAGACACACAGAATAGAGATAAAAGTAGTAAGCAGATAGCAAACTATGTATGTATGTACGTAGATATGTATATATGTATGTATGTATCTATGTATTTTACAAAGGAGTTGATTACACAAAGGAAAATTACATCGAATCATTCCCGCTCGCTGCATTTCGCTTCTATGGATATTGAAGCAACAAGAACAACAACAGTAGTAACAAAAACAACAGAAACAACTTGATGCTGGAATAAAGAAAAATTACTCCTATGCATATACCTAAAAAAGCTTAAACTTTCCCAAACACACACACATATGTGTGGATATAGAAATTTGCTTGTTAACAAAAAATATGTGTAACATAATTTTAGGAGCACTAAACGAAAATATGTGCTATTTAAAACATTTTCCCTTAAAAGTAGATAATAAATTAAAATTTATTAAAATACTTTAGTGACAATTAATAAAGAAGGTCACAAGTTAGAAAAGAAATTAATTTTTGTAAGTATCAAGCCATTTTTTTGTTTTTGAACGCCTAAATATATGCAACACACTCGCGTATACACGCAAAAACTTTAAGAATGTGCATAATTTCGTAGGAGTTAAAATGGAAGTAGCTAGGTACATAAATATATCATGCGATAAATAATGTCTCATCATTTCTGTCAGCGGCGCAATAACGAACAAATTTTCACCTTCACTTTATGTCTACGTCTAATGTTTCCATGCGTCATAAATTTTTGTGTGCTGAAATGGACTTCCTTCGTTCCTTCCCTCATTTCTCAGAGAAGGAGGACGACGAATAGAGCAGAACGATGTTGAATTTGTTAGCAAAAAGAAATCGAGCCGTCAGTATCGGGGTAGAAAAACTTAAAATGGAAATGAATGTGAATATTTCCACTTGCTTGTTGTTTTCAAAAACTCTTTTTTTTTTCTTCTTCTTCTGCTTACTTTTTTGTTGCTGTTGTTTATCGTTTATGACTGCACTCAAGTGTAGCTGTGTAAAATAAAAAAAAAAGGCGCAATCGTAAATCATATAAAAATTTGTTTGTTGTGCAGGTGCAGCAGCGTTTAAGATATTTATAAGCTGTGTACAACAAAAAAGTAGGTAAATTCTGCATACATAATTTATTTATGCCGGCATATTACATAAATAAAATATGTACATATTTTTAAGTATTCATCCCATATTTAAATCCGAAATGTTTGTTTATATTAGTAAGTATGCGGTATACTTGACAAAGCTGATGAACTAACGAAAGTAGGTCCTGAAAATGAGCTGCTGTCATTAAATATAGCAATGAGAGCGGTGAAATTAAGTATAAACCCGAAAGCAGAGGAAATATTTAATAGATCCTGACAAGATAGGAGAGACTCTATGGTAGTCCGAAGTTTATGGCCTTCTCTTGATAAGAAAAGAACTCTGAACCTCCTTTGTTCAGAGAGAAAACCAATTCGTGTTCAAATCGGAGTATTCACAGGTTTTTGTGCTATTAGCCTAATGGCTTTGAGGATTGGGCTCTCAGAGCCAAACAACTGCAGAAACTGTGAAGACGAAGAAGAAAATGAAACCAACCACCACCTCCTCTGCGAACGCCTGGACTTCTAGATCTGTCGACACTGACTCTCGAGAGACAGACTGTTGGGAGAACTGAAGGGCTTGGTAAAGATTCAGCCGACAGACTTTGTAGGGTTCATTAACGGAACTGAGTAGTTTCGGAATGGTTAGATATTTGAAGAGATCTGTTTCGTGTGTGAGGGATTCAATAATATGTAGGGACATCATAGTGAACGAATTCTATGCCACCGTAGGCGCTGAGTTTTCTGAGTACTTAATTCTAACCTAGTAAAGTTGTTTTATAACTGTCTAGGTAAAACAAAACCTATTAAGAAGACAATTCAAAACCAAAGGCAGCAACAAAAAGATTTTTTAAGAGGTCAACAAAATCAATAGGCATCATTTTTGGTACCAGGTTAACGGAACATCAATTTGAATAAAACTCACAGAATATCTTTAGATCTTAGGGCATGCATAAGGGTTTCAGACCAAAAGTACATTAAAGAAAATGAAAAATTAGATGAACTAGTTTGATAAGGATCAACCCAAGAAATAGCTAAACAAGTATCAACCTAAGAAATTTTCCCTTGAGCAAGGTGAAGAAGAATCTATTTTCCACTATTTGCAATCCGAAATCGAAAATGGAACTATCAACTTGTCCCACAGCTCTTGTGAAAAGTCCTTGCCAAAATATTGCCTTACGAGTACACACTACCAGGTCCAGAGATTTTCGATAGTGGATATAATTTTTTCATCGTTTTAAATTGTTATTTGTCAGCCGAACGAAATATAAATACTACATCACTTCCAAAAACCAAAATTGGTTTAAAGTAATAGTTGAGATCGAAGTGGCCAGAAAAACCCACTCACCTTTTCTATATTTAGAGAATTAATGATCCTCTGAGTTGCACAAGAATAATTTAAAAGTTTCTCGATATGCCGAACACCTGACGAAATCTCTCAAAACTCACATGGCAGTCTCTTTTCGGTTCAGTTGCGGAACGAGGAGCCCCTGTACAATGACAAAACGCACGGTCAAACGAGAATATTGATGCTGTTGCTGAAAGTGTGGCTGAAGAACCAAACCTCTCGATTCCTCGTCGTGCACAATGAGTTGACCTTTCTGTGACCTCAACTTGCGGAATTTTACAAAAAGACTTGGGCATGCATCCATATAAGATTCAGTTGGAACAAGAATTGAAAACCTAAAACCACTAAACTCGTCGTACTTTCGCTAATTAGGCTGCGGAACAGTTGGAAACGGATCCAAATTTTGGCGAAAAAATCATCTTCAGTGATGAAGCACAGTTTTGGTTGAACGGCTTTGTAAACAAGCAAAATTGCCGCATTTAAGCAAAGAGTTATCCACAGGAGTATCTGGAGAAACTTACAGTTTGGTGTGGATTTTGGTCACGCGGCGTCATTATCCGAAACGAGAATAGCCACACGGTGACTGTCAATGGCGAATGGTATCGCACCATAATATCTGGCTTTTTGTGACTTCAATTAGATGACAAAGACCTGGACAACATATGGTTCAAACCAGATGGCGAAACGTGTCACACAGCGGGCGTTACTTTGTGTTTTTTTGCAAGAAAAGTTCCCGGAACGCGTAATTTCCAGAAAAGGCTATGTAGAATGGCCGCCAAATCGGGCGATTTAACGGCCTTAGACTTTTTTCTCTAGGGCTATGTTAAGTCGCTGGTTTATGTCAACAAATCAACAAGAATTGACCAACTAGAGAACAATAACATTCATAACATTGGTAAGATCCAGCTCGACTTATGGACCTTTCAGATGCAGGATTTCGTTATATCTCACACACAACTCTTTTCTTTCAATTTTAAACTTCAGACACCCTTAATGCAAAACTCTTTACTAGTCTAACTGGTCACTTAACTGTCAAAATCAAGACCTCTCTTAAAGGTCGCAATCCTAAGAAAATTATGTGAACTTAGAAATAACTAAGCCATTTACCAATAGTTTAGAAAATTTATTTCAGCGTTTCTATTCAGTGAAGATATTTGAAGCTAACAGCAGAAATCTCCGGATCCGTTAGTGGTTCAGATAATTTGTTTATGAGCGTGAAAATACCTAGACTAATGCGCAGCATAACCATAATTTCTGCTTAAGATTAAAGCTTTCAATGTGTGCTTAACATAAGAGAATTCCAAAGCTAATTTAATCGAAGAATCATATTTAAAGTAACATAGTAGAGAGTTGTCTATAAAAAATAAATCAAAGATTATAATAATTATTATTATGCTTTCAATTGAAAGTATTCGTTTTTTGCAAAGTAGCCGGAATATGAAAATTCTGTATATAAATTATCTATGACATTTAATTTTTGTTTAGATCTCTTAATCATCTTCATTGTCATTAAGCTAAAATTTTTGTTAACTTCATGAAAATGTTGTAAAACTTATATATGCTAGTTAGACTTCACACATTCAAACACACATACACACACACACAGCCATACATAATACCCAAATGCCAGGACATGTTTGTGTAGTTGTATGCATGTGATTGATACGACATTGTTGACACTAATTTGCAATGACAAATCAAATTATCCTTACCAATGTGTGGATAATGCTTGCGATGCAATTTTCGCTGTATATTTGTAATAATAACAAAACAAAGCATAACAAAAAACTTTGCTGTTGTTCTTGCCAATGTCAAAATGTCAGCCAAGACATGTGGATGCAGCGAAAGTAGCGATAGACAGGGAGAGGGAGAGAAAGTCAGAGAGAAGAGTTGAGCGGAAACGGCTTATGGAAAGAAGTGAGACTAAGTAGAAACAAAAACACATGTATACATAGTCGTATATGTCTGCATGTATGCATGTATATGTGTGTGTGCGTATAGCACGTAGAGAAATGTCAGTGCAAAAACCATGTCCACGCCCACGTGTGCATAATGACATGCAAACGCATGCTAAACAACAGCAACAACATCCACAACAGTAGCAGCAACATCAACAACAACAACAACGAAAAACACCAAACGTCAGCTGAATTTGACAACTCAAATAGTAGAGAAGAGTTGTTGAGAGCATGAGAAAGGGAGCGATGAAATTGTGCAGGTTTTGGGTGCTGCTGTTGCCGTTCCAACTGCCATTGCTGCTGCCTCTGCTATTCCAGCTATATTTAGCCGTCGTTCTTCCTACTGTTGCTGCTCCCTACATCCAATTTTGTTGACGATGTCGCATACTTCTGGATAATGATGATGTTGTTGCTGCTGATGCAAAAGTCAAGTGCTTAGAAGCATAACATTAATTAAGTTTGTAACGACAAATGCCAACATCAACTCAAAGAAATCCATACATCGAATGAAAAGAGATGTACATACAAGCGAAAGGAATGGTGGAGGGGACATTTATGATGCTAAAACGATAATGAAAGCAGCATCATGCCGAAGCATCTATGTATGTATGTATAAAAAAAGAGTAGCAGCAGAGCAGGGCATGAGAATGTCATGACGATGTTAATTTTATAAACTCTTCATTTTTGAAGTATACTTTTAGGTGATGGCAGTTGGAGTTTTTGGTTTGTGACTTTGCTATACCTACACACACACACACACACACACACGCTGTGAAATGTTTAAAAATACACTATACATGTAGCATTTGTATGACACTGCAAGGACTTTTGCATCTCCCTTGCAGCTATGTCTATGCACACTCACACACATCTGTCACACAATAAAGGGATTTTTCGCTATATTACGAAGTGTGTGTATGTATGTTTGGTTTTGTTTTTTCTTGTTTAATTTTCGTATGTTTTTGTTAGTTTTCCGTGTTATTTTGATGAATTTTGTGGTTGTCATTGTGACATTTTGCTGTGGTAACCTCAGACGCGGTCGTCGGTTTCTAGAATAGGAACATGTTTGTATGTATGGTTTCGTGTATATATATTTATGCATGTGGATATGAGAAGCTGGTTTATATGACTTTAACATGAAGTTAAAATTTCAAAAAATCTATGCATATATTAAATTCAGTTAATGGTTGAAAAATGAAAAAGTAATGGAATCCAATAAAAAAAATTGAATTGATTAAGCATTTTCAATGATTGTATTAGTAGTAGGCTTCTTGAATTCAGTTCATAGCTGCTATTTTCTTTGAAGCATAATTTTGAAACAAAAAAAAAAACTTCTAACGTCATTTGCTGCAGAAAACTCCAAAATTTCGCATTAGATGTCAATTTCACTAAGCAATCCTTACTAAGATTTATTAGTAAGATTGGTCTATCTAAACACTTATAAGTCTGCTGTTATTGTAGGTTCAATAGACCTATAGTTCGCAGCAGAATATACCCATAATATCTATCTACATATCTAAAGACGTCAGTCTGACAACACTACTTGTAAACAAACTCTTTTTCCAGAGTTTTCAAGTGCTTCTGGATTGATATAAAACATTGATGGGCACTCATAAGCAAAAGAGTTAAAAAAGAAAACAATTCAAATATTTCTAACGCTTTTTGTCCATGTAGGGTTGCCAGACGGTCTTGATTCGTTCAAACTTGTAGAGATCAATTGATAAATTTGAGCAAACACATTAAACAATTTAAAAATATACCAGATACTATAAAGCCGCTGTTGCACTGTGTTATCAGCTGTTTACTCGATAATAGAAAAAAAGAAAAATTTAAAAATGAAATAAGAGATTTTTCAAGATGGTCCAGCTCACGAACGGTAATCGCTAGAGCTGAAATATTTTGGAAATCATCAACGGAAATTAAACCGAGGTTCATTTTCATTAGTGTACAAAAAGACCGATGGAACTCGAGACATTTTTAATGTACTTACATATATATATATACATTGATATATAATTTTTTATATTTATTGTTTTTTGTTGTACGGAAAAATCTTTTTTCAATGTCCAGATAAAAGCTGAAAATCCTCATATTTTTAGTGTCCGACCGAAACCGACTTTTTTTATAAAAAATAAAAATAAAATATAAAAAATAACTGTTAGAAATACAATTGCTTCATTAATAAATTACTAAAAAAAAATCCTAATATTTGAGGGTGATTTGTTTTGCATAAAGCAGTCTAATAAGTTATTGTGACATTGCTTAGAAAATTGATTTGATTAAATGCATCAGCAACTTCAAATCCCAATTAACTCTAAGTAACTGCAATTAACTCCAATTGACTTCAAGACCCCAATTGACTCCAAGTGACTTTAAGTGACTCCAATTGACTTCAAATCCTAATTAATTTCAAGTGACTCCAATTAAGTTCAAAGCCCCAATTGACTCCAGATGTCTTCAAGTGACTCAAATTGACTTCTAATTCCAATTGACTTCAAACTCCAACTGAATTCAAATTCCAATTGACTTCAAATTTCAATTGTCTTCAAATTCTAATTGACTCCAAGTGACTGCATGTAACTTCAAGTGACTCCAAGTGACTTTAGGTGATTCCAAGTGACTTCAAAGTAGTTATGATTTTAAAATCATAAGATTTGCATTCCCATGATTTCAAAAAAAATTACATTCCCTTCACTCCAAAAAAGACTTTTCTAAATGAATAACCTATCGCTGAGTTCAAAAATTCTGAAGTCAAATATGTTATTCAATAACTGCAATAACAATAAAAGGAAATTTGATTTTTCAATTGGTAACGTAACTTTAATACTTTTTACATAAATTGAAATGCAACCATGCGCTTTAAATTTTCTGACAATCATTTTTCGACAACCATTTAACATTAAAATCAAATGAATTTCAAAAATTTTGTTAACTTAAAGAGGGGAGAATTCGGCTTAGCATACTACTTTATCTGAATAAAAGTGATAGTTTATTACAATAAAATAACCCAAGTATACGGAGGTACTAACAAAAGTTCGCTAAGTTGACTACAAGGAAAAGACCAAAAAAAAATAAAATAAATAAATTCTATGCACTTTGAAATACAGTTCTCAAAATCGACTTTTCTTAAGTTTGCCACTTCGACATTAAGTGCTTCTCCCAAATTTTTTTTTCATTTTTGGAAACAACTAGAAATCATAGCGCTAAGTCCGGGGAATTTGGTGCTCGACGAATTTCTTCAGTCCTTTAGAGCGCAGTGTAGTTGTTCGTTTTTTCGGCAGTGTGAGCTGTTCATCTTTTTTCTAGTTTCCCAACAAGTTTTCGGAAACTTGAAGTAATCAGATTTCAATATACTATTTAACAGTTACTGTCTGCCCAATTTTCAAAAGAAAAATAGTTACAATTTTTTCTCTGGTGAAATAAATTGGCATCATTACGTTTGAGACTTATTTCTGCTGTTTGGCTTTAATGGGTGGATGAGGACTTTGTGGTTTCCATACATTAGACTGTAGCTTGGTTTCTGGGTAGTACAAAGCAGGCAAAATGCACATGCGCCCCTTTTTGAACATCAGTTAATACCAATCGTGGTGATTTCCTCGTGTATCCCAGATGATCCCCAAATAATCGCAATACAACCAAGTCCAGTTCCTCAGTAATCATTTTCTGGATCAATCTCGGATCTTAGTTAATTTTTGGCTTCAACAAAGCTACACTTACGACATATATCAAAGTTCCTTTTCGAAAAGAATTGAGGTTCTTTACTTAAATTTCACCAATACGAATGCACACCATCTGGACCGTCCAGATTCCAATTTTTCATCAGAAAAGATAATTTTGATATATTGTATTGTTTACAAAAAAATATGTTTTAATATCGATTTACAAAAGTCCAGTCTGTTGTTATGTCAACTTCTGCAAATTCTATTCTCTATTTTTTGTGCTTTCTTAAGCAATCAAGGAGCAAGTTTTAATTTGGCTCTTACATTATGAGAAACTCATTTGTATGTTTAAGCAGTCATCCCCGAAATTTGAACAGGCGCAAGTCCTACTAAATAACGACAACTCTTTGTAGAGTTGCTTACTTGGGTCACAATTTTCCTTTCGTCTCTTACAGAAATCTTTCTTTTACGTTCAGAGCATTTGATTGTACCATAATTTTCGTTATTATTCAAAAAATTACGGATGACTTAATGATTTCTGTTCAGAAAGACTGATATTTCACTTAAATTTTCATTGTGTTCTTTTCAGTATCAGTTAAAACTTTACCAGGTGGGACATGTCTATTTTTTTTTTTTTTCTAAGTTTGATCACTACACAATCACAAAGTTAGGAAAACATAAAAAAATATCTTGTTTCCGCAAAATCACACAATAAATGAGTGTGGCTAACAAATATGTTACAGTGAAAGATGCTAAATATTTGGACAATTCTGCAAAATATAACAGTAAACAGAACAGCGAAAAAACAAATATTGGGAATGGCTCCTTTTTATGAAATTTGGATTTTAAGACGTACTTCTTTTTCTTCACTCATTTTGATCAAACTCACAATAAATCAACATGTTTGTCATTAAAAATAACAACTGACATATTTTTCAAAGATAACTGGATCAAAGAAATTTTTAAATTTTACACCCAAAAAAAATTATTGGGTAAAACGTGCGTTAAGATTTTTTCAATCTCACTCCTTAACCGTCCGGTCAATGACCGGGTACCCGGGTATCCATTTCAATCTGCAGGTAAAATATATTAACTCCCCCTCAAAAAAATTTTATGGTCGTCTGGATCCCCAAAATTGAAGTAATTTGACACCCATTTTTCGTCAAATTTTTTTAAAATCAATTATTTAATAAAAGTTATTAACTATCCAACTTGATATCCCCTCCGTTCAATAACCAGGTACCCGGGTACCCACTACGATTAACATATATAAATGACGGGTTTATACACCCTTAAGAGACTGTTTATTAAAGTATTTAGATAATTTGACTTTTAAATTGATTATAGACAATATAGTTTGTAATTTCTTTTATTTAAACAATAATTCTTATTATAAACAGTTACAAAAATGGTAAGTAAAAAAAACATAACTCCGTTTTTATTTAGCTCGACCAAGAAGAGATTCAATCGCCACTTTCGTTGAGAAATGCCTCATAATTTGTGCATTATGTGAACGACTTTCAACGAATGGAGTACACAGCTCTCTGCCCAATTGCCGATGAAATAATCGTCGTTCATACGATTTTTTAACAAGCACTTTATTATTCTCATAATACAGAATATAAGCTGCAAGGCAGGCAATATCGAGAATATTGTAAAAAAATGCTAGAGGCCACCTTTGAGTTGATCTTCTTGTAGTATATCTACCAAGCATTTTATCCATCGTGTCTACTCCAGCTTTAGACCAGTTATAAAACTCAATAATTTCGGGTTTTTTCTTTGCACTATCACAAATTTTTGCTTCATGATGCATTGATGATAGCATAATTACTACCTTGTTTCTTTTTATCACATAACTACATAGGGTAATTTTTTCATGAAAGCCAAACACAGTGAATAATTCTTCTCGCGTTTTTGATACAGCTTGTAGAATTCCAACTAAACACGTTTCTTTCTTTTCGTGCGAAATGGAAGGGGGAAAGGGACATCTATATATCACATATACGTGGGTACCCGGTCATTGAACGAATGGTGAAAGTTTGGTCATTGACCGGACGGTTAATATGCACCTCAGCCTATAATTTTCAAGTCTTTGAGTTACTCGTCATTGAATTCGAACTAGTCACATCATCCAGCACTAAGCTCAACCAAATGGTTATTTAAAAAACCGTAACTTACCAGCTTTCGTATAATTCTTCAAGCTATACAGTTCGGTTTCACTTTTTCATTACGACTAGAGATCCGAAAATGTTCAGAAACTCAAATTTAGAATACAGTGGTTATTGATTCGAACATATACATCAAAAGTTTATTGTAAGAAACAAAAATGATCTAATATTAAATTTTATAAAATCTCATCCAAAAACTATCATATTAAGAGCTATTTTTAGTGCCCTACAAAGTGAGATTTAGGAGGTTCCTAATTTGGCTCCTAAAAGTACTTCTATATCAGAGAGTTCTGATAATTGATAAAAATATATATTTGCAGATAATTAAAGCATACTTTTAGGTATTTTTAACTAAAGAATGTATTTAACATAAATTGTTACTTATCTTTTTTTTTTAGATATGTAAGTACTTCATGCCGTAGCATGGAGATGGAAGATGATTCCAAAAACTAATTCGTCACGGCAGCCACCAGAGTCGAAGCCACAACAAATGAACAAATTTTATATGTGTGTGTGGATGAATGTTTGTAGTGCAATTGATATGCCACCACTGTATGCATAATAGTAAGTAGTAAAAGAATGACAAAATACTGTGTGGTCTTCATTACTGATTTGCTTTTCCTTGAATTTCTATTGTTTGGCTGAAAAATGATTGATGGTTTTTCTATGCTGATTGCTGTTGTAGTTTTTACTTGCTTTTTACTTTTCCACTTGAATTTTGTGAATTCGTTTTATTTTTCGGGTGCGTATGTCTTGTGAGTAAATAAAGGCACTAAAGTAAATATAAGGGTGTGTCATCAGCATCACTGAATAGAAAAAGAACGAGGGGGGAAGAGAATCTTCAAGAAGATTTTTAAAGAAGAGCTGTTTCAGAAGGTTGTCAAAGTCGGAGGCAAAGACTAGAAATTTGGTTCAGCAGATTATGTAGCATATAGCGTTAATGGAGTGGGTGTCCGTGAAAAAAAAAAAATTTCATAGCATAATTTTCCATTGAAGCAAACAGGGGTTTTGGGGGAAAAAACGAGTGGTAGCTTGAGAAGGGGAATGGGGACGATTGCTGATGTAACACTTATCTCGACTGCACGCATATTATTTTTCGCTTAAGCACTCAATTGTTTGGATTACGCACATTATTTATGATTTTATTTGCTGGTATTACCAAATGCTTTCTGCTATCGATAGGAATCTTCCGTTCTCTCTTCCTTCTCAAAAAGTTACTTAAACTGTAATTGTTGTTGTTGTTGTTCTCCTTCAAAGTTTTGCATTTCCTCTTTACTACCCTTCGATTATATTTCATGCTTTCCAACCATGCACAAAGTTTTTTTTATAAAAATAAAAGTATATAAAATATAATTTTTTTTACATTCACTTATTTGCAACAAAAATTTTTTCATTTGAATTGACTGACAAATTTTTTGTTGTTTTTTTTTTTTTGTGTGGTATGTGCATTTTTGTTAACTTTAATATTTGTTGTTTTTTTATTTTTTTGTGAAAAAAGTTTTTAATTTGAAACTACCCCCAAAAAAAAGTAGCAGTTAATTGCTCAGAAAGATGAGAAGTTCAAAAAAAAAAAAATATATGTTGTTAAAAAGTTTTAATATTTGTCAATTGTTAAAATTTTGTTCCTGTATTTTTTGTTGTACTTTTCCTCTTTTTTTTTTACTTCCTGTTTCCAGAGAAGTGAGTGCCACTTGGCACAAAAGTTTTTAACAAATGTAACATTATGAAATTTACGCTTTTTGTGAAATTCATTTACTGTGCACTGTGTACAGTAAAGTGGAAGAGTGAAGTTTTTGAGTTTTAAACATTTGACATTTTTATAAATTTGATTCGAAAATAATAAATTTATTTAATTGTACCTACAATAAAGTAAAAATAGAATAAAAATAATGTGTCGAAACTTACGGGATTCATGATAAATGAAATGAAGGGACAGCGACGTAAACGGGATAAGAAGCAACCATTTTCGAAATGCGTTTTTTTTTCACTCACAAATTTCATTCGAAGAAAGTATTCATAAATAATTTTTATGAAACTGATAGTCCATTATTAAAGATTTACATCATAAAAATTCTGAACTGATATTTTTCTACAGTAATTGTTAGTGGGGGTATGATAGATTCAAAAGCCACAAAAATCAGTTCTGGGGTTGAAGAGCGACCCCTCCAAAAAGTCCCCCCTTTGGTGAAAAAAGCATTTTTTTACTAATAACAAAGATGCGCGCGCATCCACAGTTCATCCAAAGTACTAAATTTGCCATTTCTGAAATATTGAATATCTTGAAAACTATGATATATACGAAAAAATTACATAACACCTTTTTTTTAGAAAATCACTTAAGTTAACTTATGGATAATTTTTTGATATCTCCAACGGTTAACCAGTTATTAGTAAAAAAAGGCTTTTTTCACCAAAGGGGGGACTTTTTGGGAGGGGTGGACCCAAACCTCAAACTGATTTTTGTGGTTTTTCCATCTATCATACCTCCACTAACAATTACTGAAAAAAAAATCGCAGCTAAGAATTTTTATGAACTTTTGGTGCATTTTTTACTCTACCAACTGTTTAAATACAATAAATTGAATACGATGATGCATTTGATGGACCCTATCAGACTAGGGACAAAAGTGGATAAATGCTTTGAAGCTTTAGTAAAAATGTGTGTTTCCAAGATTTTTTAATCTTAACCTCAAAAAAAATGGTCGAACATGACAAAAAATTTCACAGAATATTAAAAATTTCAATTTTTTCAAATAAATAATATTATTATTCATGAGCTATTATGAATGATGAGAACGCGGATGAGGTTGGCATATATTCCTTAAATTTGTGCAGTCACAGCATTGAAAGGGATCTTTTGAGTCCGGGTTCTCTGAGCAATAATTACATTTTAAGATTGTTTCCCGAAAATTTGGAGCTGATCCAATAACACTGCTCTGCATAGGTTTGGCGAATAATATGGTTCCTAGTGTTTCTGAATGAATTTTTCATGCTGAATACAAATCTGAGAAACTTAGTATCACACCATGTTTTAGAAAAAAATATAAAGCTGGACACTGACATGCTACAAACTTCGAAATTCAAAAATAAAAGTCTGAATCATGTCCTTTAAGGGAGAAGGCCACTGTGACGGGTCAAACAATTTTTTTTATCTTGAATTAAAGTTTATATATTCAAAAATATGTGTTACAGCCATTTTAGTGATAGTAAGTAGACTGAAAACTTAAGGGACTGAAAACTTTAAACGCGTTTTTCCCGAAACGAATTTTTTCGAACTGGTAGCGTCGATAACTTGATTAAATATTAACCGATTTTTAATTTTCGTTATTCATGCTGTTCGTCTTTGCAGTGGCTAATCGTAGCCGATTTTTAAGTTTTTGATTTTTACTATTTTTTAAGCTCTTTTGAAACAAAAAAAAAAGGTCGAAAACATGAAAAAATTTTCAATCCGTCACCATTTTATGAAAAAAAAAAAAAAACGCTACGTACGACGAGAATTATACTCATATAGATTATTAAAAACTAAATTTTTTTTTCAGAAAATCCATTCTTGAAAAATCGACGCGACCATGGAGGGGAACATTTTTTTCCGGCTCCACGGCAACGCCCATTTCTTCAAAACTATTCAATATGTTTTAACAAAAATTTGTTGATCCCCCATATTCCTTTATTTGACAGATCAGAAAAATTCCCGAAACTCACTCAATTTTCCAGCGGTCACAGTGGCCTTCTCCCTTAAAATGAGTTCTAAGCCGAATTGTTCGCATGCACCCATAAAGCAGGGGCGCATGTTTATGTCTAGGGGTGCAGGTAGAAAATGTACAAAGAACGGATTTTATCTTACTTACAACCACGGCCAGACATAATGAAAAGTGCAGTGGCCCGAAGTGTTTTAAGGTTCGCTGGTTAAAAATCTGCGGTCATATTTTAAAAAGTCAAATTGCCTTATACTACATAATAAAATACTGCTTTTTATTACCTTTCAAATCAGTCCAATTTTACAAGGATCCGACAATTTTTTCTACTTTTTATTAATTTTTAAACTTTTCAAAATGTTTCAGGACAAAACTTTAATTCAAAAACAGTTACTGACCTAGAAAAACTATGAATGCAGTATTTCTCAGCATCACCTTCTCCTTTTGAATCCGAAGGCAAATCTAATGCCAAAGAAAACAAATCGAATTTGGTCACATTGTGTAACTAAGATTTCAAATTTACTTTTTATATTTGATTTTTTAGAAAGAACCCGATGGAAGTGAAAAATATTCAAAAATCTTTCAATAGATTTTATTTTGACTTTTTTTCTATCCACTGTTAATTAATATCAAGAATTAGAAGAAAGTTTCCACGGGAGAGGGTTAACTTAGAACTCCCAAAACCGGCCGAACATTCGGCTTCGGTTTTTCGGCTATGCGGCTTAAAAACCATTTTCGGTTTGAGCAAACAATGGCCGAAGTTTAAGTCGAAGTTTTTTGCCGAAGCCGAAAGATTATAAGCACTTCATATTATAATACAAATAAATAAATTTACAATGGTTATATAAAATATGTACACTGTAGTTTGTGAGTTCTATATTTAACGTTTGCTTCTTTAATTTTTACGCTTGAAGTAGAGAAGGTGGCATTTTCCATTACTGGGACTTCAATTCTTTCATCTTTTGTTTAAATTGCTTCTATAATGCTTTTAGTATATGTGTGTAAATTTTTTGAAACTAGGCGTAGGTATTGCTATAAGTATTGCATTTTGTCGCTTCGTTGGTCTAGTGGTACCGTGCTAGACTATTATCTCAGGGGTCCCTGGTTCGAGTATCGTTGTTTCATGTTTAACTTGCGTGAAAACTAACTCGCTTCGTTTCTCGCTCAGCCAATTTCGTTTTTATTACTCGATAGAGAACTTCATTTGTTGTTCGCAATGGTTGCTTTGCAATTTCCGGTTGAAATGGTGCCCTGGCAAGCACTTTTTAAGCGCTTAATTTTGAAGCATTTGTCTTAAAAACGGCTGGGTTATTCAAAGCCCAAGAGGAGTAAAAAGTAAAAAATGGTAAAATGTAGCAACAGAAAACTGCTTTGGTGGTCAATCACACTCCTTTTGAGGAAGGTCGTCTAGAGGCGGGCTTAGGAGCTAGAGGATTAAATACAATACTCAAAACATTTATTTTTGTAGAAAGCATTTCAAAACATGCTTGCAAAAAGTTTTTGACCTTTGCATTAAAAGTTTGAACCTCGTTCTTCTAAGCTATTTGTTCAACAGTGTTTCTAAGCAGTATAGCTGATTTTTATACCTGTGGTCGCAACCCATTTTTGCCTAAAAAGCTTTAATTTTAAGGCAATAATATTCATCACTCATCTGGAGTAGTGTTTTCAAGTCAAGACTTCAAACATAACCAGTTGGCTGGGAAGTTTTAAATGGAGAATTTTTTCCCCAGTCTTTTCTCCCTTACCCAGTATGACAAAAATCCAATCCAATGTAAAACAAGAAAGACTAGTTTAAATTAGAAAAGGAAATTTTGGTTTTGGATATATTTTTGAAATTATCATAGAGGATTGGTTGTTAATAGGTTAATAGCCTATACCTTCCAAATGCCAACCTCTACATGGTGCACCCAGACTGAACCAATGAAGCCCCAGCGATCTATTATAGGCGGTATAACCTTAAAACCTTGCACTGAGGGAATACTGTTACTACCCAGAAATCCGTCTTCCTATCTGGAGGCTTAGCTGGCAGCCTCAGCACTGAAATCGGATGTGATAGGCCAATCAGCTATTCATCTTGAAACCTTACGAAAACCACAACAAATAATATTCGGCATTACTTGAGGCCTGCAAGGTCGTTTGCGGGACCTTGACTTTGCGACGAAATCTATTTACTATCACACAAATATTCGGACATGGCATTGAAACTGCAACTGCTGCAAAAATCAGCCGCGAAAGCCGTTTTCGCACTTAATATTTCGAAGACCAAAGCAATGCGTATCAGCAGACATAACTCGAAGAAGTTTTCGATTAATAGGGTAGATTTGGAAGAAGTGCGACAGGCAGCACGATTGAAACCGCATTAAAAAAGTAATGGCACCATTTGGTTTATAATGTTAAATCTGGAACGCATTACAAATCTCGTACGTCAACCCATCTTTACTGTACGGCTGTGAACCGAGGAATGCAACAGCGAGTCTTCATAATTCGAAGTATTTTCGAAATCTGAATCTGAAGGCAGACCTCAGTAAAAATTAGTTCTCATTTAACTTCGAAGAAGGAAATGGGGCTGGAACGGCTACGTACTACGAAGGTAGAGAATACCGCCATTGATTGGAAGTCGCAGAATGTGAATACTGGCGAACACCTCAAAACGATCGTTGGAGGTGGAAACGCGTTCTATGAATCTAAGCTGCAGTGAAGACAAGAGGCTGACGCAAGGCCGGAACGATCTGAATGGAAAAAATTTGTTTTGGCCCCTTGCTCCTCCCTGTAAATTTAGGATATATTTACATATATAAAAGATTGAAATATATTTTAAATTTCGGGGGGAAAAATAAATAAGAAGAAAAATGCTGCACACTTTTAGGCAAATTTTTAAAAAACTTCCATATTCAACATGAATATTTTTGGTATTCAAATCAAAGTGATTAAAATTTTTTGTCCCTTAAAACTCAATCTTTAAGCATTTAATTACAAACACTTTAAATTTTATAACCATTTTATGTTTTCTTGTTTGCCAGTTAAATCTCACATTTTCATAAAATGTACAAAATTTTTTTGTGTGTTTGTTTTGTGTTGTAATTGTTGTTGTTATGCTGGAGTAAAAAAAAAAATTAAAAAAAAAGAAAACTGTTAACAACCGCGAAAACGTAGCGTACCCAAATCGCGTACACACATATATGCGTGCATACATGCATACACACCTGCATACAGTACTACAAACACATGTTAATTTTCTTGCATGCATACATACATAGCTACAGCAGGCAGGCAAGCAAGCAGGCAGGCAGGAAAACAGTCAGTCGAATAAATACGGCCGTATTCGTATTCGCAATTTCGCGAATTCACATTTGCGCCACACTCACTTGCGCCCAACTTGAAAGAACGAGCGCGCATATAAAAATTTTACATACTCGTATATTTGTATTCGTATTCGTACCAACATATAAAGCAATTGAAGTAAGACTTTTCTTTGTGTAGCAAAGCGTGAATATGAAAATGCATTTGTTTATGAACAAAACAACAAGAGCAAATACAACAAAAGTGAGCTGCAGAAAATGCACACAGCAACAAAATAAAAATAAAAACGAACAAACACATTGAAAATGTGTATTCAACAGCAAAGAATTTAACATAGACTCAGCTGAATGCCTGTGTGTTTGTGTGTGTGTGTATAGCTTTTTTGTGAATGATATGCATAAATGGCACACGAATTTAGCATAATTTCAGGCGTTGTATAAATGAAACAAGTGCAACAAAAAAAAAACTTTGTGCTTCACAAATGTTATACATGAAATACTTTAAACTACAAATAGTACACATATTTAATACGTCTACCTACAAATTTTAATGCAAATAGATACATACATGATGCCAAATTTTAAAGGACTTCATAACTAGTTCTGGTTGTTCATTTAAAGTTAACTTTTAATTTTTTTTTCGGGCTTTATACTTGAAAAAATATTCTCCGGAGATGTATGTATATTAAAAAAAAAAGTTTGACATTTTTGAGTTATTGATACAGAATGAACTGTAAATCTTACTAATCTACTGCAAAAGGCTACTGCTGGATAGCAGATGGACTGGTTTTGCGCTCATACAAATTATATGAGTTTTAAACTTTAAAAACTTTTCCAGGAAAATTCAAAATTTCGAGTTGTGGCAGTATAAGGAGTGAGATTGAAAAAACCTTAACACACGTTTTACCTAATAATTTTTTTTGGGTGTAAAATTTAAAAATTTCTTTGATCTAATTATCTTTGAAACATATTGAAGTTGTTATTTTTAATGACAAACATGTTGATTTATTGTGAGTTTGATCAAAATGAGTAAAGAAAACGAAGTACGTATTAAAATTACTAAAAATTTAAAAAAAAAATCCAAATTGGAGCTACAAAAAATTGGCCAAAGAATTGAAGGTCTGCCGGCAAACTGTTTCCAATGTTATTAAACAGTTTCAGGAGAATTTGACCATCGATAGGAAACCTGGTTCGGGAAGAAAACAAGGACCACATGATATTGGGATAGCCAAGAAAATAAAAAGCATATTGAAAAGATCTCCAAACACATCTGGTAAAAAAGCTGCTCGAAAGACTTCTTCCTTTCATAAGAGAGCACAATATGTCCACATAGTTTTGGCCCGATTTGGCATCATGTCCCTATGGCAAGAAAGCTCTGGAGTGGTACCAAAGTAATAACATAGCTTTTGTACCAAGAGAGGCCAATCCTTCAAAATGTCCGGAGTTAAGATCAGTGGAGAGATATTGGGATCTTGTGAAAAGAAAGCACAAAAAAGTTGTCCCAAAATATCGAGGATTTTAAAAGGAGATGGGCAAACTGTTCCAAAAAGGTGTCTGAAACAACTATCAAGTCTCTAATGGAAGGCTTACCAAAAAAGGTCCACGAGTTCATAAATAGTGGTTAGTTAGAACTATAAAAGTTATATTTTTCTGTAATTTGTAAAATATGTATTATCAATTAAATAAAAAAAATCAAAACTCTAAGATCAACCGTTTAAAAACTATTAAATTTTATATATGTTAATATATTTTTTCGATCTCTCTCCTTAATCGTAAATGAGCGATATGAGAAAACAAGTTTTTGATGAGGCTTTTTAGAACAGAACACTGCCATGTTCAATTGCTCCAGAGATGCATATGGGTTGCTATGTAGTATTTTTGTCAAGGATTTGTAACGATCAGTTTCCCGGTCTTAGGCTGGGATAGTCTCAGCGGGCTCCAGAGATTCTTCGCGTTACAAAATTTATATTTTGCAGGGGACCCCCAATTTTATTTAGACATATAGTTTTTAATTCAGCTATAATTCTGGTTTAATTTCATAAAAATTACACGTAATAATAATAACAATTTGAATAATTTAGTTAATTGTACTTAATACTACTACTTCTGTTTGTAGATTACGCTCCTGTAGCGCTTCTTTACGTAAACCGAAGTATAATGAATGAATGCGATAGATCGCGCTGGTGTAGCGTTGCTGTGCGTGGACTGGCGTGTAACGGACGAATGTGATAAATCGCGCTAGTGTAGCGCTACTGTGCTTAGACTGGCGTGTAATGGACGTACCATGCGGCGGTCGTGTTTTCCTGTCTGATAGACCAAGTCAGCTTGTTATTCCTCTGACGTTCAACGGCAAGCCGCACACGTCTTCGTAGGTTACAAGACTTGGAGTTTTACCTAACTGTTCTCAGATTGCACGACCTAGAGTTTTCCCTTAATAATGACCAAGTCTGCTTGTTGTTCCTGCGACATTTAACGGCAAGCCGCATACGTCTGCCCTGGTTACGAGACCTGGAGTTTTTCCTGTTCTCCCTAATTTTGTTCATTGCTTTAGGTCCCTCTATCACTTTCCTCACTACCTATTGTATTGTATCTTAGTTATTTCCCACACTAATCGTACTTACCAGTTATACGTCTTGTTCCGATGCCAGCTGCCAGCCAAAAGAGAGATCGTTGCTGCGTTCCCGTTTTTATAGCCCTCAGCGAGCTTTTCCCGTTATTCCAATGTGCAAGCTGTCGCCACTGGAATAAATAGTATCTTTGTCGTACAAACACACATGAGAATGTCTGTACGCACATTTTCGGTGTTATAGCACATTTGTTGCAGCACATTAATGACGCGATTGTGCGGTAGAATTTTCTTCTCCCAACATACGCTGGGACAGGCTACTGTTTTAATCGCAGCGTGTATATGCGGCACTTAGGTGTTATTGTGCAGTCATAATTTGTGGCCAAATTTGGCTCGCCACAGGTTTCACTATAATATACAGCAAGGCCGTATTTAGGGGGGAAACTTAATGTGGAAACTTTATTCTAATTTTTGAGATTAATTGCCAATGGATTGAAAAAAAGTCAAAATAAAATCTATTTAACGATATTTTTTACTTCCATCGGTTTTTTTTCTAAAAAATCAAATATAAAAAATAAATTTGAAATCTTAGTTACACTATGCGATCAAATCCGATTTGCTTTCTTCGACATGAGGTTTGACTACGGATTCAAAGAGAGAAGGTGATACTGAGCACTCCTGCATTCATAGTTTTTCTGGGTCAGTGACTGTTTTTGATTTCAGGTTTCGTGCTGAATGAGTTTGAAAAGTTTAAAAGTTAATAAAAATAGAAAAAATTATCGGATCCTTGTAAAATAGGACTTGCTTGAACCCCATTTTTTCCTAAAACGTTACGTGATGGGAAGTTTTTGACCTCAGATTCGTGTTCAACGTGAAAAATTCTTTCGCAAAATCTCCATCTTATTAGCAAAACCCATCTGAAAATTAATTTTTTAGCGCATTATTGCTCAGAGCACCACGACAAGAAAGATCTCTTTCAATGCTGTGACTTCACGAATTTAGGGAATATAAGCCAACCTCATCCGGGTTCCTTATCATTGATATTGACTCAAATTCCCAATGATGATCATTTGAAAAAAATGAGCCCCTACTATTTTTGGTAATTTTTTTGAGGTTGGGTACATCATCAGAAGTGGGAAGTCAATGAGTTAATAAAATTTTGTCCCTCACGATAAAAAAAAAAAAATCACTAGAATGCACATTGAATAATATTTATTTAAAAAAATTTAATTTTTTGTCACTTTTGACCATTTTTTTGAGGTTAAAAATAATCGAAAAATTTTTCCTAAAATTTTAATATTATAGGATTCATCAAATTTGTCATCGATTTAATTTATTGTATTTAAAAATCAGTTTGATAAAAAGTATTTATGAATATTTTCTTCGAATGAAAACCTCCCCCCCCCCCCCCCCCGAAAAAAAGTTGTGGCTACGGCCCTGAAATACTGATTTTGAAACATACGAGTATTTTATTTGTTTTTACACTAGAGTGGATTGATTGATTAGGCCTCATCATGACAGGGGTTTTTTTCCTTCCGCATTTTGTGTTTTATAAAATGTTTACTAACTTTGGCTCCAGAGGATCCTTTGAAATATTTTGTATATCAAATTGGAAGCCAAAAGTGGTTACTTCAGCTCAAAGAGCATTGGGTCAATGAACTCAGCGTTCCAGTTCTTTGTACTAGAGGTCTACCTATGGACCCATCGATTTTGTTGACATTATGTGCGCCTAGCCCTAAGGATTCAATTTCTGGCTTCTATTTTGAAATAAACAAATTGCGGGAAGAATTTAAAAGAGAAAAAACAAACGGTGTCATATATGGGTTTACAAATGTCCCCCCAGTATTTCGATCCTCTCTATTAAACACCAACCCTTCATCGTTCTAAAAGTTTATAGTTCTCTACTTTATTATGATAAACATGCTTTGAAAAGAAGATACACTGCGCGCCAATAAAATTTTTTTATTGAATATGTTAGACGTTCCCATATGTTTTCAGTTAATTTAAGGCAAAGTTTCAATTCGTAGAAAAATATTATATTTACAAAAAAAAAAAAAAATTCATATTAGGTTTATTTTATTCGGTTCCATTGAAAAAAATCAAAAAGGTCCATAATACCATTTTTTCATTTTTAAGCACTAAAATAACAAAATGGTGTGAAAAATTTATTTTCAAATAAATTAATTATAATTTATGAATTTTAAGCAATGATGAGTTTTTATTGGCACGGGATGTATGTTATTCCAAACCATTCATCCCATATGAGCAGTAAAATCTTTCGAGTACGTCACCAGTACGCCAGGTTAGTTGTACCCGGATTCTATGCACAGCATGTTTTTTTTTTTTTTTTTTGAGGTTTGTTTTTCGAATTGGCAACACTTTTTTAATCGGCAGCCAACTGACGAGTGGTTTGTTTTCAGTCTCGATTCTAATGACACAGCCTTTGTACATTTTTAAGTTTACTTTGCCCAATTTCCGGTCCTTTTAATCGGTCAAGTGAGATGACCATATAAAACCATGAACAAAACTAGAATACACAGAGATCGTTCTGAAGAAAATATTGCTGCTGCTGAGATGAGTGTGACTCATTTAAAATAACAGACAGATAAGCTATACGTGGCGATCTCCACTACAGTTTCTGATCAATACTTTTTTGTACAGTTCCTAATATTTCAATAGTGGTTTAAATAATACATCGTAATTACAAGTAAGAGTACCAACATTAAATTTGATGCTCAACAAATTCTAAAGAAATATTGCAGAATCAATACATTACAACTGCAACTGAAAGCTATATATTCATGTCCCTTAGTGTATTAACGATTAAAGTTAAACCTATTACATATTAGTTATAGAATAAGTACCAAATTTTACTAAGATAAAATATTAAATCTTCCATAAACTTTTAAACTTTTTTTTCTTTTATACCCTATAATCATTTATTTAAATATATTTGGGTCAACAAACATTTGAATAGCAAAAGCTTTCAGAATGAAACTGCAAAATACACATACACAGCTGTATACACCCAACGGGGAAAAAGTATTTCACACTACATAAGCGCCCACCTTGCGTATGTCATACCAAGCGCTCTCTTTTAGATTCAGTTTCTACAGGCAGAATGAGTGCTCTCAAAGGCATCTTATTAAAGCCTTTGCGTCGAACAGTTCATTCGATTTTTCTTCTCTCTCTACTTTACACTTTAAATAAACGCTTCTTTTTTTAGTTATTAAATGAAAAAAGAAACGTAATTGTATTCACAAACCTTAAAAATATTTAATTTTAAGAATACAAATAAGAAACTAAACAATACAATGAAATTCTCTCGTTTCCTTTCGTTTCACAAACGATTGTTCTTCAGCAATGAATGGATGCTTGAAATATTATAAAAATGTGCCGATCTTTGACTCCCAAAGTGAGGTGCGGACAAATCGGCCTGTTGGGACTATATGTACGTACAAACTACCCAACGGGCCCGACTATCAGCAGCTCGCCTGAGGGGTAAAAGATCAGCACTTGTTGTTTTTGTTTTGCTAACGAACACTTGCTGCCGAAAAGCAATCATTTCCGAATCAAACAACGACAAGATCATCGTAATTTAAAATAACAAAACTGCTGACTCAAAGATTTCGTAAGAGGTCTTTTGAAGCATTTCGAAAAGAAGAAGAAGAATATTGTAGAGCAGGGCAATGGAAAAAAGCGAACGAACTGCTGACGCAAAGATCTCATGAGAGGTCTTTCGAAGCACTCCATAAGGAGCGTAAAACGGAGTGCTTTTTTCTAATGACATGCAATGTTAAAAACGTAATGGTGTGTGATACGGAGAAGAAGCGCCTACAGCTGCCTTGTCAACACTCCGAATGGCCTTGTGGAGTGCTTTTTTCCCCGTTGGGTACATAATACCTACATATGTATATATAATGAACACATACAACGGTCTTTAGTGTTAACGTACACATGCACACGCATAAATAAAAACCCCTTTTTTCCTAAGCGCATACGAGTAAAGCGGAAATCGTTAGACAAATAGGAGAAAAGACAAACAAAAATACAGGAAAAAAATTTTACTAACGCTTTTGGTCGTTAACTTAATTTAGCGCAAATAAACGGGTATAAAAACTATCAAAGGATTTTTAGAACTGTTTAGAAATAAAGCGTAGGGTCAAAATCAAATTGGCCCTAGATTTTATAGTGTCTGTTGCAATTGCTAAGGTTAAAGTGAGTTATGTAGGTGACATAAAAAGTAGCAAATCTATTGTGTTGGTTCGTAAGTGCTGAAAATATATGTAGAGAATTATGTTAAGGATTATAATGAATGAAAATGACCTTTTATTATTGGCTATAACAATCAAATGAAACTACACACATATTAGTAGAAAAAATTTAATTCACACATACGATATAGAAATGAAATTGTTGTCTTAAAAAAATGAGATGGACTGGGCTGTAAAATTGAAAAAGTATGTAGTAGCTTGAAAGGGTTTGAAATCATTTTAATAGGTTTTTTGGAATACTATAACAATATTTGAATCCAGACTTATGTGAAATATATGTTGAGATTATCCAAAGATACCGACATATAAACCAATTTAAGCCTAGAGCTTATGAGAATAACGGCAAGTATCTTCCAAGCGGAAATAAATGTCTACACACAGTTCAATCTCGAGGGCTAATCTTTCTCCGAAGCTTCAAGGAAAAAGAAACGTGCAATAATAAAATTTTGACTTTTTCTGCTTACCTCCCAAAGCTTGGTCAGGAACTTATTCAGGAACTTTTATTACGAGGTTCCTTAAAAATGGTGTAGAGCAGGACAATATCTGTTGCCATTGTGCCACAGAAAGGCGTATATAGAAAAAATTTAAATTCAGCCTCTTCCATAAACAATTTTTAGTCTCTTTGCACATGTACATATTCCCATATCCTTACTCCCTCACTCATGTATCTGCTGAACATTCTTCATCTTTTTGGTCATAATGCTTGGGCTACATTAAACCCTAAATTTCAAGGTCAGTTCATAGAGGTCTTATTTTTATAAGTCTGACTTTTGGTCTGATTTTTAGGTTTATTTTAGGTCGGGTTTCTGGTCAAAATTTGGACTGTATTTCGGTCTGAGTTGTTGGGCTACTTTTGTTCTGAATTTTGGATTAACTTTTGCTCTGAATTAGGTCTACTTTTGATATATTAGTAGTCTGAATTTCGATCTGAATTCTATTGCGATTTGGATTAAATTTCGATCTAATTTTTAATTGGATTTGGTTTTGTTCTGAATTTCGTTTTGAGTTTTGGTTTAATTTTTTGGTCTTGTTTTGGGCCTGAATTTTGATCTGATTTCTGGTAGAAGTTTGATATGACTTACGGTCCAAGTTTAAATCTGAACTTTTAAATTTTGATCCGAATTTTGGTCTGATTTTTAGCCTGATTTCTGGTCTTATTTCGGTCTAATTTTTTACTTGCATTTGTTTAAGTTTTTAGACTGAGTTTTGGTTTACCTGTTTTCTTATTATTAAATAGAATTTGTTTTAAATTTTGAACTGTTTTTATGTTTGAATTTTGGTCTGAGTTTTGATATTATTAATTTGAGCTGAATACCAAATTCAGTCTCATTTTTGATCCAATTTTCGATGTCAATTTAGTTTTTAAGTTTGGTTAGATTTTTCTATAATTCTTGGTACGAATTTTGATCTAAATTTGGTTTGTTTTTAATATGAGTTCTGGTCTGATTTTTGTGTTTGTTTTTACTCTTGACTTTGGTTTAGCTATTGGTCTGAACTAGCAAGTGTTATTTTTAAGTTTTAAAATTTGTTTCAATCAAATTGAATAATCCGAATGTTTTTCATAGTGCTGGCCAAGTAGAAGACAAATAGAAAAGACAAATAGACCAAATAGGTCACATACACAATATGTTGGCAATTTCCCTCATTCATTTTGAGTGCATCTAAGCCAGAAAAATTGTGTCATTTCAACATAAATATATTTTTGATATTTTTTCCTCCACATTTTCTATGGACACAAAATCCCAGCAGATTTTTGTTATTTTTTCAAAATTAAATAATTAAAAATTGTTATCGCAATAATGCAAACATCAACTAGAACGACACACAGCAGCAGCATTATTCTTGCAGGCTAAAACTATATACTTTTATGTGTATACATTGTACAGTGTTGCTTCTTTATTCATAGCCTTCGGCATATTTCCGGCGCGCGCTTTTCATTAGAATTGTGAATGTGTTTGAATCGGAATATATGTGTGTGTGTGTGGGTGTGTGTGGAGATTTTTCACCACAGTTTTTTACAGTGTTTTTTTTCTCTCTCGTTTTGTTGGTTTTATACATACTTAGAGTGTTTGTTTACTCGCTGCACTTAATGTAATTAATTTTAATTAAAATCTTACATAATGGTTTACTACTGCGTGTGCCCCGTTGAAAATTGCGAACGAATTGCGAACGAATGAGAACGAACACGCAACACACACACACTAGCACACGATAATGAGTTAGATTTGCTACATTTTTTCCACCATTTTGTTTTTACATTTTTATTTTTATTCCATTCAGATTTTTATTTCATTTTTTCTTTCTTTCTTTTGTTTTCACGTACTTTCATTATTTATTTAATTTTTTTTTTTTTCTCAGTAAAGTAACAAAATTTTTCTCTGGCTATCTGTTTTTCTGCCTGTCTGTCACCATCTGTTATTACTACCTACTATTTTACAAACGACTGTACGAACTTATGTAGTTATATAAAAGCATCTCTGTATTTTCATTCGTTTTTGATTTTGTCGGTGTGATGGCAGTGTAAGGGTTAAGAACATTCATCTCGCCTTCCAACAGCGAGTAATGTTCGCGCAAATAAACACTTAATTTTTTTTTTTCTTTGCTTTACTTTCATTCCGTTCAGATTTTTATAATTTTTTTTCTCTTCTGCTTCTTGCTTGCTATGTATGTAACGATTAATTTTTTTTAAACAACTAAATTTAAGTATTTTACAAATATTTTGAAAAGTTCTTGTGCGCCACTAATTACAAAAGCTTCAACTCAATAAAGAAGTTACACGGCGGGCATAAAAATGTCGACAAAAACTGAAAGTAGGGGTGCATTTGTTGACGATTACAGGTGAAAAATCCGTTTGGAATGAAATCCTAGCTGCTCCTCTTTCAAAGATATCCATGTTTTACATACAGTAGGTGAATAAAGTAAGATGTCAAAATGAAAAGAGAACTTTAACACCAAATATCTTCTCAAAAATAGAAAGCTTTAAAATTATTCTTACATCATTATAAAACTATTGGGAGTATGAATGTATAAACTCGTATTTTTTTCGTAATTTGGACATTTATTGTGAAAAAGTGATTATAAATTTATTCTTTAAAGTATTGTCCATCGTTAGCCACAATCTTTTCCCATCTTTCTGGTAGCATACGAATTCCGCGTCGAAAGAACTCCTCATCTTTTGAGGCTATCCACGAATCGACCCATTTTTTGAGTTCTTCGAAAGAACGGAATTGCTGTTCAGCCAGGCCATGTGTCATCGATCGGAACAAGTGGTAATCAGAAGAAACAATGTCTCGAGAATACGGAGGGTGGGGTAGCACTTCCCATTTCAGCGTTTCCAAGTATGTTTTTACTTGCCTTGCAACATGCGGCCGAGCATTGTCGTGCTGAAGAATAACTTCGTCGTGTCTATTCTCATATTCTGGCCTCTTATCCTTTAATGCTCGGCTCAAACGCATCAATTGTAGTCGGTTGCGGTCGCCAGTGATCGTTTTATTCGGTTTCAACAGCTCATAATACACGACACATTTCATATCCCACCAAATACACAGCATGAGCTTGGATCCATGGATGTTCGGCTTTGCCGTTGATGTTGATGCATGTCCGGGCAGTCCCCATGATTTTTTACGCTTTGGTTTATCGTAACGTATCCACTTTTCATCGCTAGTCACAATATAGAAAACCCTTTCTTTTCTGTCGTTCAATCAGCAGTTCACATGTGAATAATCGTCGTTCGACGTCTCTCGGCTTCAATTCGTACGGCACCCAATTTCCTTGCTTTTGAATCATTCCCAATGCTTTTAATCGTTTAGAAATGGTTGATTGATCAACTCCTAAAGATTCTGCAAGTTTTTGTTGCGTTTGACATGAATCTTCTTCGAGTAATGCCTTCAATTCTTCATCTTCGAACTTTTTCGGGCCGCCTGAACGTTCCCTGTCTTCAACATCAAAATCACCACTTTTGAAACAGGCATACCACACCTGACACATTCTAACGTCTATAGCACAGTCAGGATAAGCTTCAGTGAGTAAACGATGTGCTTCAGTTTCGTTTTTCTTTAAATGGAAGAAGCAAATTAAAACTTCCCGCAAATGTTGTTTTGTTGGCACGAAATTCGACATTTTCAGCTATAGTAAAATACTTTTGTAAAATTATGAAAATTATTTGACAGATCAATTCTTATAGTATTTTTGGCGCTCTTCGAGATAGAATAGCTGTCAATGTCAAAAAAATGGCGCGTTTGATAGATATGAAGTTAGTCACAATTACGAGTTTATACATTCATACATGAAATGTTGTTGAAATAGCAATAACATTATAAGGAGCCAAATTTAGTTCTGATTTTCTTTTTAAGTTTAATATTACTAAGTGACAGTACGATGCTGTAAAAGCTTTAGCATCCAAAAGCACCACCTTTTTCTTTAACAATTTTAGTGAATTTGTATTCTATGATGAAAACAAGATTTTTACATCGTTTTGGAGCATTTTTTCCAAAACTATTATTCACCATTTCCCTTTATAACTCGTTAGTTTGGGGAGCGTGGTCTGAAACACACATTTTCAATTTGTGCTTAGATTACCATTTGATGACGAGTCAGGGCTAAATGAAAATAAAATATCCCTTTCATTGTCTTTGAAAGGGGAGCAGCTAGGATTTCATTCCAAACGGATTTTTTACCTGTAATCGTCAACAAATACATCCCTACTTTCAGTTTTTGTCGACATTTTTATGCAACCTATCGTCGCTTCCTGCCCACCGTGTTAAGTAAAGTGTGTTTTCAAAAAGTATTTCATTGCATAAAAGATTTATGGAAAATACTTCCTGCAGTGTTAAAATGAGTGTTAAAAGTGTAACTGAAAAACTTTTCTATATACTGCAGAATAACACTGAAATATTAGAAAAATAAAACCGTTCATCGGTTTGTTTTGATTTGTTCAGAAATATATAAATATTTATTGTGATTAGGCTTTGCCTTTGAACACTCATGAATACATGAACAGCACTCAGAAATGAAAAAATTTTTTGCACATTGAAAAGCTACACACCCTCATGTTTCTGTACATCTATGTCAGCTTTGTATTTTCATGAACACGAATAAAAGCAAATTGGTATGTGTACACAAACCATATGACCATGAACACTGTGCGTGAACACTGTTTAGTCTAAGAGTATCCGAATTTGATAACTTAAAAATTATATATTCCTTCCACAAGATGTTCATGTTCAGGAACATAAGTGTTCAATTATTTTTTATTATTCTTTCTTTGTACATATTCAAATGTTCAAATTTCATCACTCTTGTATTCAATGAACATTCTTCATCTCTTGGCACATGAAAGTGTAAGAGTTGAAGTGAATACGAGCACGCACGAGACTAGAATGAACACATCCGTTGCTCATACTTCTTTGGTCGACCCCTGTACATGTGAGTGTTCAGTTGGACAGCACTCACGATGTTTGATTCGGTTAAATAGAACATTTTTACTCTTGTACATGTAAATGTGTGAAAAGATCAAGGAAATTTAGTACAAGTGCTCAAATGTAAATGTAAATAGTGGTTAAATCTCTTTGACTATTGTAAAATATTTCATTATTTTAATGTATAAATTAATTTCAGAATATATGCCATCAAATATTTACATTGGCATAGAAAAATTCCCGCATTTTTAATTTTCATTTGAAAAATTTATAAATTACCGACTATATTTAATGCACAACTTTAATATCTTAGCCATAACCACTGCCCGTAATATTTACCTACATAAATAGCTCTCAATTGGAATTAGTGTAGTATTTCGCATAAAGGATACATTAATATCAATTCGAAAGGGCATGCATACAATCAAAAGAGAGATCAAAAAGCCAAATCAACAAAACGGAAGGAACGAACGAACCAACCTACAAGTCGAACTGTCCGTCTGACCAACTCACACATATACACACACCGAATCCTTTCCTCCAGACTGTCTAACCGACTGACAGGCAAATAAGCCAACAACTCGTCGATTCGAAGTGGCAGATGTGAATGCATTAATAAAATCTCATATTGGCAAATCCATTATGAATATTACCACCAGAAGAAGGCAGGCAGCGGCATCTATAGTAGCAGCAATATATTGCAAGGACCAAAGACTAGCAGCAGCAGCAGCAGCAGCGATGAGTGAATGGTTGCGGTAGTTGTTAGTAACAGCAAAAAGAGCAGCAGAACGACTAGTAGCGGCAGCAATATTAAAAACGGGGAAAAAAATAACAGACGCTTACGCTTTCCACATAAACCAATAGCTATGTATACCAAACATTGCCACTAGTATGATTGCCAAAGCGATGACGGTCAACGTTCATCATACAAAAAAAAAAAAAAAAAAAATTGGAAAAGAAAAAAAAAAACAAGATTGAAATTGAAATTTGCGGAATTTTCGCTTTTGTGAAAAATTTTCGCTAGGCGAAAGCGAAAAAGTCGAAGCAAATGTTTACATAATAAATTTACGTGATTGAAATGTGTCGAGTTGGCAACATTTTGAATTGAACACACACATAAATACATACACTAACACATCATAAAATTTGATTGAATGAAATCAACGAGCAGTAGGTAAAGAGGGAGAAACGGATAGGCCAGGGCAGTTAGGAGTCTAGTGGTGCGAGTAAACGAACAAAATTTTTACACATGTGCAACACTAATTTTTATTAGTTATAACAACAAAAGCGTGTGAGTGTTACCATAAAAACATAAAAGCGCTCTCCTTTTACCCTTTACGAATACAAATACAGACACACACACATATGTACATATGTACACATTTGTTTGAGTACCGCCGCCTTCTCTCCTTCCTCGTATATAAAAACCGCAATTTGGCAAAAATTATGAACGAGACTATGTGCAAACAATTAACGCTTGAGTGAATTTGATGAATTTTAACAAAAATCAGTAGCATACTTTTTGGCATCATAGTTACATACTTTGCATAAGTTTTTCAGTAAAGGCAAAGCAAAGATATAGTCTTTTTGAATGCACATAGGTTTTTTACCAAAAATAAAAAAAATAAGCTAAAAAATTCTACTACTAATAGCTTTAATGAGGCTACAGGAAAATTATTCAAAGAGCAAGATTTTAAAAGCAGAGATCTTTGAAGTGAAAGTTAGAATTCTGAAGAAGCTAACAGAAAAGCATGTTCGTTAAAAAAACTTGTATTTGTATAGAGCACTCCAGGGTACACTGAACATTCTTTTTGGAAATTTATTGATCCCTTGTGAATTGAAACTAATGGAACAGATCAATCATTTTCATGTAGGAATAGTTAAACCATTCTGTGTACTTTATAACGCAATTTAACTACGATAACATGATGCCTGTGTGGTTTATCATGATATTAAAGAAAATGAGACTAAATATAGATTCAAAGGATTAAAAATATTTCATGTAGCTATTCCAGAATTTCCAGACGATTTCCTACTTTAACTCTTTTCTCAAAAACTTATTTATGACTGTACTTCTGAAAATTCTAAGTAAAGCTGCGATTATTTTAAATCGATTTCAAAATATTTTAAATGAATAACAGAATTTTTAAATTTGTTTCGAAATTACCCTATCTACTTCAGACCATTCTAAATTGATTTAAAAAAAATAGTTTCAGAATGTTTCAAATTGGATTCAGAATATTTCAAAATTGATCTTAGGTTATACTAAATAGATTTCGAAATTTTCTAAATTACTCTAAAAGTAAACTAAATTGTTTTCAGAATACATTAAATAGATATCAGAATATTTCAAACTGAATTCAAAAGTTTTCAAATGGACTTCAAATTAATTTTACAAAGTGGTTTTAAAATATTTTAAATTGGTTTCAATTCGATTTCAGGATACTCTAAATTGGTTTCAGAATGTTTCACATTGGTTTCAGAATACATATACCATATTGATTTCGAATCATTTTTGATTTTAAGATATTTAAAATGATTTAAAAGTATTCCAAATAGATTATAGAACATTTTTAATTGATCTCAGATTTAAAAGATAAGATAGGATATCCTAAATCGATTTCATAACATTTCAAATCAATCTCAGATTATTCTTAGAAATTCTTAACAGAAAATTTGAAATTATATTCAAGATATTTTAAACTGATTTCAGAGTATTCCAAATTTAATTTCAGAGGGTTCAAAAAACTTCTCAGAATAATCCAGACTAACTTTCAAAATATTGAAAATTTATTTGTAAATACTCCAATTTGGATTTAGAATGCTCTAAACTCGATCTCAGGATACTGTTAATTAGATTTTATAATATTCAAAATTTATTTTAAAATATTTAAAATTGCCTAAATATATTCCGAATATATCACAGATTTAGAATTCATTGATTTAAGAATATGCTAAATCGGTTTCATAATACTTTAGGTTAGGTTAAAATGGCTGTCTAGAGACACACTTAGGCCTGAACGGCCCATTGTGATACCACATAATTGAACGTACAGATTAACTCCGATTCCGAATGGCGGTGTGGCAATATTTTTTATCGCTTGGTGGTCTTGCGTGTGTATAGTTGTAAATTTTCTTAAAATTCTCATATACTTCAAATCGATATTGATTTTCAAACTAACTCAAATGGATCTCAGAATATTCCAAATCAACTTCAGAATATTCCAGAATACTCCCAATGGATCTCCGAATTCCCTAAATAGATTTTAAAATATCACAAAAGGATTTCCAGATATTTGAAAGTGCTTTAGGCGTTCGTTCACATGTTAAGTAAAATGATATTAGATATTTATAGAGAACTACCCCTCACAAATGCCAGACTACGCTCATGTGACGACACAAATTCTTATATTTAGAGTTATGTTACTACATACTATGACTCTTTGGCGTCACACTGCGCCACTAATTTTCAACTACCATACTCATCTCTCAGTCGCGTTCCGTAATATATGAACATTTCAAATAAATTTCAAAATATTCCGAACTTTTAGAGGTAGATTGAATAATTAATTTTACTATTATTACTTTGTCTTGTGGACTTAATTTTTTTCTTAAAATGCTTGTCTTTCCACACGTCAGTTAAAATTTTTCGGGGGGGAGGGAGGGGTTCTAAACCCCCGTAATGCGGAAACTTAATTTTTTTTTTTATATTGATTACCAGTGGATGAAAAAAAAGTCAAAATAAAATCTATTGAACAGTTTTGAAATATTTTTTTTCGGATCGGTTTCTTTCTAAAAAGTCAAATATAAAAAATAGACTTGAAATCGTAGTTACACTATGCGACCAGATCCGATTTGTTTTCTTTGACATGGGGTTTGACTTTGGATACAAAAGAGAAGGTGATGCCGAGCAATTCTGTATTTATAGTTTTTCCAGGTCAGTAACTGTTTCTGATTTACAGTTTCGGGTTTAGGGCTCATTTGGAAGGGCATGATTCAGCTTATAATTTCTGGATTTCTAAGTTTGTAGCACTCCAGTGTTCAGCTCTCCATTTTTTAAAAATGGCCAAAAATTCTATTTTAGGGTTTTCCATCCCATTTTTACTAAAACGTGGCGTGATGGGAAATTTTTGACCTCAGATTCGTGGTCAGTATAAAAAATTCATTACACTAGGAACAATTTTATTCGCAAAGCCCATGTAGGGCAGTAGTAGTGGATCAGCTCCAAAGTTTTAGGAAACAATCTTAAGATGTAATTAATTCTTTAACCCATTATTGCTCAGTGCACCCCGACTCGGAAGACCTCTTTCAATGCAGTAACTGCACGAATATTGGGAATATAAGCCAACCTCATCCGGATTCCTTATCATGGTCCGAATTCCCACTGATAATCATTTGAAAAAAATGAGCCTCTGACTAATTTTAGTATTTTTGGTAATTTTTTTGAGGTCGGGCTCATCATCAGTAATGGCAAGTCAATGTCAATTATCTTCTAGTGATGCATAAAATTTACTCTGTTCTTACATTGAATTTTGTTCGTGAGCAAATATTAACATATGTTAATGTTATGTTAGTAATTATCCCAACAATATTGGCAAAAAATCAAAGTTAAATATAAAATGTCTTTTATAAAAGAATAATTTTTTATAGTTGTAATAATTCTATTACAATATGAATATAACATAATAAATATTACCTACTTAAATAATGAAATAAAAATTTAATTGGAACGACAATTTTTTATTCGAATTTGAAAAAAAATAAATCAAAGAAATTTGTAAAACTTGAACAAAAAAATTATTGTTTTTTCTTTTTTGATGTTTCTACTCATATTGTATACATAAATTCAAGAAATTTTGACCTTGCATTCTTTCATGTTTTTCAATTAACATTATCCGCTAAAATAGTTAACATATTAGAGTGTAATCGAACGAAATTTTGTTCGATCCAACGTATTTTGCTTGATTTCTCAGTTATTTTCGGTCGAGTCAAACAATTGGTCGCATTAGCCCATAAGTGAATGCTTGAAAATGAACGGTAAAATGTTGCTGAGTGAACTGCAACCTCTTTAGAATATAATCTATATTTTTGGTGGAGAAAATTTAACATTAAAATTTTATGTAAATGTAAAAAAAAGAATTGAGATGGAGAGTTCGTATGTGCATGTATGATGTTTGTAATTGAAATTTTAATTTTTGTTTTTCTTTTCGAAAATTTCCAAAATGTGAGACTATTTAAAAAATCCATGCAACTGTAGAGAAGGCTTTTTTTGCGAAGATTTTAATTATGCTTACATATAATTGTACGAAAAACCAATTGCCTTCAACTTGAAAATTCACGAATTTTCTCTATCTATGAACTTTTCAACTGCCTTTAAATTTCCAACACTGGAAATCGTATCATTCTCTTCTAATATCTTACTGCAAGCAGCAATTGAAGAGAGGCTAAATGGATGAAGATGGTGATTCGCACTGGTAAAATTACCGAAATATTAAAAAAAAAAACAATCGTATTTTGTAATATATATTTTATCTATTTTTATGTGTTTTTAATGTGAAAAAAAATAAGTAAGTACATAGTTCATTACTTTTCCGATTTGAATAAAAAAAGAAAATAAATTAATAAATGCACCACTTCTTAATTAAATCACTAACCTTTTCTTTATTCGAATCAGCATTACAATTTTTTTCACTTGATTTGCACAAGCTTCTTCAAATTTATTTTCGCAAGTGACTCCCATTTCGTATTCTTTAATTGTCTTTTAATTTTTTTTTTTTTTTTGTTAATAAGCACCTAAAATGTCGGCCACGAACACTCGCAATCTTTAAAATTCATTGCACCTACATGTATTTTGTATATATATTTATAAATTTTAGTTAATAATTAATCAAAACCATTTTTTAATTTTTCTTCGAATTAATTTGTTTTCACTCACACGCACGTTACGTTTGCAAAAGGAACCGGAACAAAACTAATGAGAAAATCAAAACGGAAGAGCCAATTTGTAAAATTGTAAATGAAGTAAAAAAAAATCATCGTAAAATTGTCGTGTGCACTCGTTAATGCGGCCGAAATATCAAAGTACAAATTACAAGCGAAATGCAGATGCACGTACATGCAAAGATCTTTGTGCAAAGAGTATAGATTGTAAAGAGTTCGCAATTTGTTCTTGCTAGAATCGAAACAAAAAATCGTAGAACAAGCAGCGAGGTGAAATACCGATGGTGTGACAGCGACGGTTGTCAACACATCCAGCAGACAAAATGTATGAATGGATGAGTTTGACGTGTTCGATAAAACAAATATCTTACATTTCTTTTGGCAAATATCTTTCAACATTTACAGTATTTATATATTCTTTATATACAAATATGTAAACGTTTGGTTGCGGTTTTGCATATTTCATATAATTACTTTTGAATCTTTTTCTACTGATTTCATGAAATCAAAATGCGAAGAAATTGTTATCACTATTTTCAACATTTTACCTAAATATATGTAAATAAGCATATTTAGATAAAATGTTGAAATATTTTAGTAGAATATATTTAGCTAAACTGTTGGAACTTTTCATATTACCACGTTTATATCAACTCGCTTTCAATGGCGTCTGTCTGTTTGTCTGTCAGTCTGTTCGGTACAAATTTTGCAATCGATTTTAAACTAACTTCCCGATGAGCTAGATTTTAAATATAGTTCAGAACTGGAAGACAATGCAATATGAAGTATTTAAAATATATATAAATATAATAATATTTAAAATATTAGCGTCGGAAGTTTTTCCATTTTTTTCATAGATCAAAGCATTGAATTCATCGTTGCTATAATCATTGCTTTAGCGGGAGTAGAATATATGTATATGTGTATACATACACAAATTCAAAGACAAATGAGAGAGAGCACAAACAATAACGAACTTTTCTTTTCGTTTTGTTCCGCTTACAAAGAGTATAGATTGTAAAGAGATCGCAATTTGCTCTTGCTGGAATCGAAACAAGAAATCGTAGAAACAGCAGCGAGGTTGTCAACACATCCAGCAGACAAAAATGTTTGAATGGATGAGTTTGACGTGTTTGATGAAGTAAATATTTTACATTTCTTTTAGCAAATAACTTTCAACATTTACAGTATTTATATATTCTTTATATACAAATATGTAAACGTTTTGTTTTGATTTTATGAATTTTATATAAGTACTTTTAAATCTTTTTCTACTGAACCACGTTTGTTGTTTTAAATCATACAAGTATTTTCGTCCTTCTAAAATTCACAGTTACAAATTTTCAAGACAATCTGTATGGGATAAGGAATCTATATGTGGTTGTGAATCTGTATGGGGTTAGGAGAAATTATTTTATACTTTTTAGTCCATTTTAAAAACGTTGTATATTAAAAATATTTTTTATTTAAATTTTTTTATTACATAAACTTATAAATAAATTATCCTCCTTGTACATTTTTTTTACATTCAAACCAACAAATTTTCTTCTTACTATGGTATTTGGCAAATGCCTTTATTTCATTTCTGTTACAAAATGTAGAATCACAACGAGCTGCAATATAAAAATGATTGAAAATATTAAATTTGAAATTCTGTAATGGCTTATTTTCGTCAACTATCGGTAAAACAACAAAAACATGCATCTCTTCTTATTCTTTGCTTTGGTTTTCTGTTACAACCAGATTTTAACATGAGGTGCAATGTTAAATCTTTTGTACATGTTAAATTTTATATACCGCTGCTACGATAACATGTAAACAAAACAGCAACGAGGTGCAATCAGTGCTGCCGAAGGTACTCCGATCGGAGTATTCGTACTCCGCTCAAATCTCAATCCTCCTGTCCTCCCCAATCGGAAAAAATCTTCCTATTTCATATTCTTGAATTTTTGAGTTGTATGCAAAATAAACGTAAATAAAATTAAGTGTTTTCTGTTGCGTTATTTTCATTTCGTTTATGTCTGTGAAATATTTGTTACTAGGACTAGCTGTTTCATTTGTAGCTGGATTACTGTCAAAATTGAAAAGTTCGCATTCCATTTCCTGAGGGTTTTGGTTGTCTTTGTGTTAATGTTTGTAATTTTTGACAATTGAAATCAATAGTAGAAAAGATGTGTAAAAATTGTGTAAAAATTCCTCCCCTTAAAATTTTCAACAGCACTGGTGCAGGCATGAATCATGTCTGAAAGAGAAAGATAGAAGAAATAGGTAGAGAGAAAGAGATAGCAGAGTTGCACCGAAAATCCAAAAAAAAAAATAAAAATCGGCGCATTGATGTTCATATTGTTCCGAATTTGCCACTTTCCCTCATAATTTTTTAAAAGTTGAATAAGCAACGTGAACGCAAACAAACAATGCGCATCTACGGCACACACAGTCTTCATTTTCTTGCTATTTTTTTATAAACTTATTTTAATTTCTTAAGAGATTGTTGCTTTTATTTTTTATTTGATTTTAAGTACATATTTAAGGCACATAATTGATATTTTTTTTTTGCATTTTTTGCGAAGAAAAGAACATATCTTAATGAGCACAAGAAAAAGTGACAAAACTCCAATTCCACCATTCCTTTTTGATTAGAAAAAGTCAGTCATGGTTGCACTCATGTGAACACAACACGCCTGCCCAGGCTTTTCATGCTTGCTCCCGTCTGAACAGCCACTTAGAATATAATCTCTTTGCATTTTGTTCGATTGGGATGATATGCTCTGCTGATGCTGACTTTTTCATTATACTATAGTAAGTAGTATGACATCAATTCTTTCTCAATTCCATAATTTTTCTAAGTGAGATCAAATTATATAATATTTAAACACACTTTAATATTTGAAAGAAAATAAGTGGATGAATATTTTTTTAACATTCTCTTTAATAAAAAAAAATATATAAAAAACAATGCATACATATATATTCTTAAGTACCTTCTACACTAAAGTAAAGAAAGAGAGAGAGAGAGAGAGAGAAGTAGAAGAAAACTTTTTCTGTACTTGAGTGAAACTTCATTGAAAAATACCTGAGGGAAATTCACGCGTAAATTTTCCAATATTCGTCTAAATCTTGAATAATGAGCAATTGATGGGCAAATAAGTGGTCTGAGTTTGAAATTAAGTGGATTTCACAGTTTGCCGGCAAACTTATTATGATGAGCCCTGAGAAAAGAAGGAGAAGCTGAGAAAGGGGAGCAAAACCAAGGCGTACTACATACATAGATGAAACGAAATGAAAATCCCTGAAAACCTGAAGATTACGCAAAGATGATGTTTTTCTTTTCATTTTCTATTGGTATGAAGTGTGTGTGTATTGCATAGGGGTGAGTGGGGGTTGTTATAGAGAAAGTAATGCTGGTTTTACATTGACAGCGGCGGTGAAAGTTTTGTTTTCTTCGATGAATTAAAAGGATGAAAGTAGACGATAAGGATAATGCGTTAATATTAACTGCAAGAACACACAATTTCTTCATAGATTTTATTATTATTTTTTTTTTTTTTTTGAATTGGAAAATAAATGAAAAAAGAATTTCGTTGAAAAGTGGAATTTTCGCGCGTAATGATTTATTAATGAAGATTTTTATTGTCTGTATGAAAATGCTATAACTTTTTTTGTTTTATTTGAAAATTACTTGATGAAAAATGTTTGCCAACAAGAATTTAATTTACATAAATTAATTTTCTTGATGCTATTAAGTATATTGGAAGAAAAATTTTAGATTTGTTGGAATTTTTTTTTTTTTTTGTACAATTGTGGAGACTTTGCATATATAAAATTGATATTAATTAAAGGTTTTAACTTAAAGCATTTTGTTCGCCCTTTTTTTCACTCTTATAGCAAACATTATTAAACTTTATTCTATTCATTAAATGCATTTTAGCATTAAGAGATAAATGTGAATAGAAAAAGGTTTTCAATTTATGACAAATTGTGAACTTTTTTTGAAAAAGGTAAAATTATTAGTGCACACTTAGGACCCCAACTTAAATTGCTGTTGAAAGAAACTTTTGCTACATGTTTTTTTTCTTATTTTCCCTTAATTTATTTAACAATGTTAAATCTGATTTCAACGAACGATAGGCAACTTTTCATATTTTCTTGCCCAAAAGGTTAAGAATATTAATAATACAATGGCGTTCACTTTTTTTTTTTTTATCAAGATTTCCCAATTTTGAATTAGAAATTACAATGTAACTTATTTATTTTCATAATAATAAAAAAGAAAAACTTTCAATTTAAAAATGATATAAATATTTAAAAAAAAAAAAAAAAAGGATTCCAATATTTTTAACAATATGTATTTTTCAACTGGATATCCCATTGTGTGGTGACAATAAAAAAATAAAATTTGATGGAGAAAGGGAGAAGGAAATTATTTGTATGCCATTTCAGCCTTAAGCTAAAGTCGCCAAACTTTCAGGCATAAATTTTATGTATGTAGATGCTTCTGTCAAAAAAAAATTGACAAATATCCCAACTTCCCATTTCTATATTTTTATGCCAACACAGTATAATTTACAATGCATAAATAGCAATCGGATAGCAATTAAGTGAAATTCCCTTTCTTTCTCTCGAATTAACGCATAGAAAAATATATTCACTCAATTAATTATCTCCTGGCAGATCTCCAAACCAACATCTTCCACTTACCACTACTTTCCACAGTAAAGAGACAATTTTATCGGTATAACAAAGTTAAAACCAGATTCAATAACTAGGAGAGCAATAATTCACCACCTGAAATACAAAATGGTATGGAAATACGAAAATTCTGGATATAAATGTCAATGTTAGAAATTAACATAATTTATACATTATTAACATTTGTCAAAAACAGCCTCTTCTCTTAACATTTTTTTTCGATCGCTCTACATTACATTCCTCTGTAAAAATACACTACTCTGTTCGTCACTCTGTTAGTGTTTGGTTAAGCTCTCCCTCTCCCAGACGCTGAGTTTTTTTGCAATAACTTTTTTTTTTTTTTTTTTTTTTTTTGGTATCAATTTTTTGTTAGTAAATGAAATATTAAAAATAAAAATCAGTGGAATAAAACAAAATGAGGAACATCCTAAGGAGACGACCATGTACGCATAACCCAATGAGCCATGTACGCATAATAAAATGAGCAAAATCCTTAAATATATATCTGTTAGCTGATTAATATTTTGTTTTGACGAAATTAAATTCAAATAAATTAAAACAAAACAAAACTTTTCTTTGTGCATTTATTTCATGATTATTTTATTGAATATTTTTGAAAAATTTATTTAATTTTTTTATGCAATTTTCCTGAACAGTTTTAAATAGCATTACCCAACAGACATTTTTACAGGCGGTATTTTTAAACACTTAGTGCTATTGATAATTGATCTTATAAATTTTACTTCATTTATTTTATTTTAATTTCTTTTCTAAATATTTTGGGGAAGTTGATTCAATACGACAGCAGCTTCATCTAGTAGAGTTACTATTGGAATTCGAAGCTGACTTTAGTCAAGAGATGACTGATCATACAGTGTTTTCTCTTGAAGTACAACGCGATGAATTCAAATCTTTGTGACTTAATGTAAAATCCGCATATGAAAAATATGTGCTATCAATAAGTAGCTCTAGCGAACCTGATAGTATTTTGAATGTCATCAAAGACAAATACGGAAACTACTGTCAAGGTTACGTATGATGTGCAGCGCAATTGGGCGAATTTGCGCATAATATTTAATTTTTCTTCAATAACAATTCCACCTGCTGAACATGCTCAGATGATCCATAATATCAGTTTTCCTACAACCGATATTGAGTTTTTTTATGGAGACTATCTTTCTTGGCCTACGTTTAGTAAATATATTTACAAGATTATCTCTTGTTGAAAAATTGTTGTTATATAACAAAATTAAAGCAAGATTCACTAACTAGGGGAGCAATAATTCACCACCTGAAACTTTATCAAGCCTTTCAGATCCCAAATCAACCAAAAAGGAATTAAGTTTAAAAGTAAAAAAGTTCTTGAACTACCACTGAAAGATACAACTTTGCTCTGTATTGAAAGAAAGTATAGTTACTGACCGATTTTGATGGCCGTTGCATCAAATATCCTGCATATCTAATAACCCTACAGTGATTTGGGGTCACAGAGTGGAAATGATCAATCAGGTCGAATACCCATCTAAACTTCCCGCTCAGGAGGAAGATCCAATAGGAACGCTATTCATGGGGAAGAACGATTTCGAGATAACCTTGCAGAAATAGCACAGTGCAACAAAAATTTTATGCGCGAGATTTTCCAACTGTTTTATAGTATTATATAATAATAATACATCTGATCACGATTGTGTAGTTAGTTTTTCTCCATCACCTTTAGTTCTCCCACAATATGGACCTGAATTCGAGAAAGTGGAGTCTTCAGGGGCTATTAAGAAACTTTTTTATTTTAACAAATACGAATTTGATGCCTGAACCAAAGTTATTAAGCACAATGAGATAAACTTTTTTTGCGTAAGGCTTTTCCTCTATCTCCTACCCATCTTCTTAAACAAACCGTTGTGAAAATTATTCTACAGAATTAAATAAAAAAAATCGACATGTTCTAAATGTTGGAGGGCATAGTCGAGTACACCAATATGGTTCTGGTTGCACGCTTTATTGAAACCAGTAAAGGTTATTATTTTTTGAGCATTACCCCTAAAAATTGAAAATCATTATTATCTATTGATTTTTATTTTTTAAATCTGGTTTAAAAATTTTTTTTCGATTTTTTTTTTTTTTTTTGCTTAACCGAAAAAATTAAGTTATGATTTTTATTTATTTACTTTTTTTTCTTTTTTTTTTTTGAGAATAAAAATTATTGCTTGAGTTGAATTTTTTTGCTTAGGAATAAAAATTATTTTTTGAGTTTTGTTTTCTTCGGGAATAAAAATTTTTGATTGAGTTTAATTTTTATTTTTGAAATGAAAAGCTCAAAACCACATAAGTCCTGAGTTCTGACTTAGTAATAACTAAATAAAAGCGGAAAATTGAAAAAAGGTTCGGCTTCTACGGTAACCAGATCCGTCGTCTTTGGATTCCGTAATCTAGTTTGTTGGGTTCAAATTAAAACCCACTAAACGTCACTGAACTATTATGCTTTAATTGCCATCGCCACTGTGGTCTAGTGGAAGAGTGCCAGACTCTTGTTTCTGGAGACCCGAGTTCGATTCTCGGCTTGGGTATGTTTCTTATCTATCTTTCTTTCTCCCTTTCTTTCTTTCTTTCTTTCTTGGGGCTTTGGTACAAAAGATCTTATAGGTCGCAGTGCCTGACTTTCGAGTCGTCCTTCCTTCAAATAATAATAATTATGCTTTAATTGCGTTTTAATTTGGAGCTTTTCAAGTGTAAAGTTCTGTAGAAAGAAAGACGACAAAATTATTAAAAATATGATAAGGAGATGGCGAGATGTCCTGATTATATCTTAGGGTTTTTTGTTATTTGAAGATTTTTCGATTAGAGTTATTCTAAAGTTTCCGAGTTTCTCCCTATTTCCCACACAAAAGAAAAAAAGAGTCATTTAAAATGCTATTTTATTAACCAAATGAAGGACATGCATAGGAGATGGAGGTTCCAATAATTATTTCCAGAGGATACAATCCAATAAAATTTAAACTTCTACACATCAACCTTGAGATCGCTTAATAAGTATAATTTTACGCGCAAAGTTCAGCATAATTTCAAACTAACTGCATAAATAAACTTAAACGAACCTGTTTACATAAGTAGATAGTTATTGTAATACACAAAAACTATTTGTTAATTTAGACATAACTTTTAATGAAAATGTTAGTTACGAGATATATGCACATAATCTCGCAATTCGTGTTACGTTTATTTACCTTGGTTTACAAGGAATGAAACTTAGTAAGTAACTGCCTACTTTACCTTACCCTAGGCAGCAGCAGTCAACGTCTTTGTGAATGCAACACCACGCCAAGCCATACAAAATTCTGAAGTTTAAAGTCAAACAAGGCCCAAAGAAGCTTAAGCGTATTTTTCTTTGTTACACAAACAGTTAATACAGTTATGCTTTTAATTATCCTGATTGCAATGAAAGTGAGTCTCTTTTCTATATATTTTTAACAACAACAGCAGCAGTTGTTTTCTACTTGAGTTTTTTTTTTTTTTTTTGCTGTTATTTGTTGCTTTTCCGTTTGTTGTTTATCTTTCCCCCATTTTATATGATAATCTGAAGAAGATTCTGAAAAAAAGAAGAAGAAGAATCCCTTTTGGATTTTTGTTTTTGTTTTTACTACATAGTTACATTTTCAATTTCATTTTTGCTACTTACATTTTCCTGGAAATGCAACCTGCACCACGTGAGCATAGAGTAAGAGAGAGTGAGAAAAAGTGATACGAGTGGCAACGGTAGCGCAGTCGGAAATCTTCTCATCTCACACGCATTTCTCTTTGAAAACTTCCGTTTTTGCAGTGCACTGAAATTTTTAACGTTGTTTCGTTGCCATGAAAATTTATTTGATGTGGAAAATGTTAGCAGCAGAGAAAAAAAAACAAAAAAAGAAGCAGAAAAGTTGTCGGTTTTCACGGCTTACATAACAGCAGAGACCATATTAATTTGTCAAAGTATTGTTAAATTGGCAAAACGAATGAAAAAAAAGATGAAGAGGAACGAAACAAACAACAACAACAAGTGGCTGTTGAACTTTTTAAAATATTTTTCAGTCGTGTCGAAAATTTCTTAGAATTTTTTGTGCCATTTAAAAATTTATAGCTATAAAATTTGATAACCTCAAAACACTTGCAGCGCATAGTGGTTTTTGCAAATTTTGTGATTAGTGTTGATTCTATACCCACATAGTATCGATACTTTTACTCATTACTTGTATCGAATAAAAGTATCGATGCTACCGAAAATATCGAAAAAAAGTATCGAATATGTACTTGTATCAAATACTCGTTTAAAGTGACAAATTACTCTTTTTTTAAGTGGTTGTCAAGGAAAACAGAACGGTCCATTGTGATACAACATGGTTGAGCCTACAGTTTACACTACTCAACACGAATTTTTCGCCAATAAATCATGGTTTTGAGATATTTCCACTGGAAACACGTAAATCATATAGAAATGACGTTAATTTAATTTAGCAAATCGATAGAAAATTTATAATAGAGGGAAAATTAATCAACATATTAAAGCTTGATAAAAATGTTTTATTTTAATGAAAAGGTTTCAATAAACATTATGTTCTACATGCATGGCCGGCCATATTTTCTAGAACTTCAATACTGTACTGCAATATTGTCATACATTGAATACATTGCAATATAGACTGAAATATTTTGAATAATGCTGCAGTAGCATTTTGAAATATATTACTGATTGATGTCAAATATTGTAAAATGATCCACAATTTTAAATATTGTATAGCAAAATTTCAGTTTTTAAATAAATATTTTCCAAAACTATCGAGTATCCGATACTGATCCTTTTTTCCGATACCAAGTAAAATACTTATGTTATAACATCGAGTAAAAAAAGTACTTGAATCGAATGAAAAGTATCGAGTTTTTACTTGTTTTCACTTGTATCGAATCATCACAACTTGTGATCAATGCAAGAAAATACAGCATTCCCAGAACAAACATAAGTAACACTTTAAACAAACCCCGGTTTTTCTAAGCGATTTTCTTTATCGAACTACATTTTAAGAATGTCAGCCAAAAATTTAATCCATTTTATGAGTGGTGCCTTCAAAAATTTTAGTACTTTATATCCTCTTTGACCCACCCCGTACTCTTGAGAAATCTTATTAGGCTTGGTCGGTGAGTTTCCGTCAGATTTTTCAAAAGTAAAATTCAAACTAATCAATTCACAGTAAAGTTCAAACCAAAAAACAGACCTAGAATAAAACTGAAAACAAAATCATAGAATCAGACTTAAAAACAGATCAATAACATGATACAAACTATTATCAAGCTCATTAAAACTAGAACATCTATAACAGGGTTGCCAACTCTTTTTATCCTATTCCCCCATTTTCCAATTTTTTCTCCTCCATTTCATGCTAAATTCCCCCAATTTTTTTTTTTTTTTTTTGAAGTGAAACTTCTTTTCTCTTGTCCTAGAGTAAAACCAACCGGATGTGACGTCGCGCGTAAGTTTGCAATGCGACGTAATTTTGTCGAGCAATGTACATGAGGGGCTAAATATCAATATTCCGTAACTGAATTCACGAGCAAACTATATAATAAACGATTCATAAATAGTTTTAATTCAATATAACATATTAATTACACACACACACACATGCCTATGGCAGAAAGAACAATGTGTAACGTCGCCATCTTAAAGTTTATGACAGTTATACATTTCACATTCAGATGGCGCAAATGACCAAGGAATTACATGAAGATGTCGCACACAAAAAGAGTTCGTTACAATTGTCATCGAAGTTACCGGTACAGAGTTGCAATTTTTGGTTGTTTGGTTGTGTATTAACGAAAACAAGGCAGAAGTGAAACTTCTTGTACACTAAACGAAACACAAGCAAATGAAATTAAAAAACACAAGCCAATGAAGTACAAAATTTAGCGATTGAAAAATTTCAATTTTTTGCTTGTGTTTCGTTTAGTTCACAAGATATTTCACTTCTGCCTTGTGTTCGTTAATACACAATTTAGTTTTTTTACGAAAACACTTTTTCAAACTTCCGCCATAGTCAGCTTCTATTTATTTGAGTAAAATAAAAATTTAATAAGCAATTTAATAACAAAATTAAAATGCATATAAAACATATTTATATAAAATAAATATACACATGAATATACGCATATAAAATGGGGAACTGGCAAACAAAATTTTTCGAGTGTTCTATTTGTAAAGATTTTTTCTTTGAATAATTGCTTAGCATATAAAATTGACTACATAAGAGTAGTAAAGTGGCTTCTTCCCTGTTTTTCATTTTTGAAATTTCAGACCAATATTCACTAGTGCTGGAAACTTTTATCTTTATAGCTTTTAGTGACCTATATTCGTTATCGATAGTAATAATTTCCAATTCGGATATAACAATAGCACTGTAAGTACGTGAAATCGAAACACAAAAATCCATCGATACTTAAACTTAATTTTGGGTCGTAGAATCCAGCGGAAAACTCCGTTTTTAAAGATTAGGTCAAAATCACGAGATATCTTATTTTTTTAGTTTGTATTTTTTTTGATTATATTTTAATGAAAGACATTGAAATCTCTTTTAAAATGACATTATGTGGTGAAACTCAACTCTAAAAATGATGGCCGTCTATTTTCAAATGGATACCAATAATTTATTTTTAATTTGTAGCACTATTTAATCTAATTTTGATTAATTTGTGCATTTTCTGTCATTTTTTCGAATGGAATCTAACCCAAAACATTGTTTTAAAATTCCCCCATATATTGGAGTCATTCCTCCATTACCCCAGAGCTTCGCTATTCCCCCAAAATGGGGGGGCTTCTTCCGAGCCTGATATATAAATTACAGTCAAAGTCTATATGATAAACAGTTGCGCTGTAGAGAGATTTTAAAATGTTATAAGCATTCACATTTTTAGGAGGGGTTATAATTCCCGCACTGATGCCTAGTCTCAACTCCATAGAATTGGATCACGAGGTAAAAGTTTGTTACACAGTTGTCGTTATCGCTTCTATAAGAATTATATGGTCTCAACAAAACGTTTCTATCGGGTTCGATTTCTCGTGGTGAGTTTTATTTCCTTCTATGGCGGTCGCACTTGTTCCTTTCTTAGGGTATATTGACAAATTATTTTTAGTCTATGTTTTTGTTTCTATTGGTTAACGAATCGCTGTGTGGATCGGCTTGTGAGCATCATCATTTTTCAAACCTCAATTGATTTTGAAAGTTTATAGCTCGTTTGCGCTAGTATTTCTTAAGATATATTACCAATTTAAATTTTGTTGTAAGACAAAATAATAACATAACTTACTCATCGGGTAAACTACAAAAAAAGTTACTAGCAAATATGTTCTTCAACCATTGTTTATGTTTGTGTTGGTTTTAATCGATGGATAGTTTATTAGTTTTTCATCTTACATCAAAGTATATCTGAGACAAAGTTGTTTATTATGATAAGATAAATATTGTTTGCTTTTACACCAATCCTCCAACTGCTCGGCGTATTGCTATTTTGGGGGATTTTTGGAGTATATGACCCAAAAACCAATTTTGGTATTCAGACACCCTCTTTACTTTTTTATGTTAAATATTTTTTCCGAAGAAAGTATGTCAGTATTCAAAGCCATTTAACCTGTACGAACAATTTTAAATAAGTTTTTTACAAAAATCCTCTAAAACGAAGGTACAGAGAGCAGGTGGAGGGTTGGTGTGGAAAGAAAAAATGTTTATCTTTTTGTACTACACAATGCCAAAGTTGTAGGACTTCAAAATAATATACTTATCTACCAATATCAATTATAAATTATATGATTTTTGCAAGAGAAATAAAATAAAGAAGAAGTAAAGCAAAAATATATTCCGTCGCATGTGCATATGTATGTTTGTAGAATTTATATGTATTAGGGTGTACCAATTTTTTTTTTTTAAGTAATCTGACAAAAATTCTATATTCGATCGTGATCAACTTTGGCGAAGAAAGTTTGGCAAAAAAAAATGGATCCTACCCTCCCGTAAAATTCGAAGAAGTTTCAGTACTACGTACGTTTTATTCAAACAACTAAAGGAGGGGGGCGGGGTAGGCTCCATTTTTTTGTCATACTTTCTTCAGCAAAGTTGATCAGAATAGAATATGGAACTCTTTCGTCGGAGTACTTTTCAAAAAAAAAAAATTTCGTCCATACAAATTGGTACGCTCTATATACATGTATAATAAATACAACAATTGTTTGTATACATGTTATCGTAGCAACGGTATATGAAATTTAACATGTACAAAAGAATTAACATTGCACCTCATGTTAAAATCTGATTGTAACAGAAAACCAAAGCAAAGAATAAGAAGAAGAGATGTGCTTTTGTTGTTTTCCCGATAGTTGACGAAAATAAGCCATTACAGAATCTCAAATTTAATATTTTCAATCGTTTTTATATTGCAGCTCGTTGTGATTCTACATTTTGTAACAGAAATGAAATAAAGGCATTTGCCAAATACCATAGTAAGAAGAAAATTTGTTGGTTTGAATGTAAAAAAAATGTACAAGGAGGATAATTTATTTATAAGTTTATGTAATAAAAAAATTTAAATAAAAAATATTTTTAATATACAACGTTTTTAAAATGGACTAAAAAGTATAAAATAATTTCTCCTAACCCCATACAGATTCACAACCACATATAGATTCCTTATCCCATACAGATTGTCTTGAAAATTTGTAACTGTGAATTTTAGAAGGACGAAAATACTTGTATGATTTAAAACAACAAACGTGGTTCAGTAGAAAAAGATTTAAAAGTACTTATATAAAATTCATAAAATCAAAACAAAACGTTTACATATTTGTATATAAAGAATATATAAATACTGTAAATGTTGAAAGTTATTTGCTAAAAGAAATGTAAAATATTTACTTCATCAAACACGTCAAACTCATCCATTCAAACATTTTTGTCTGCTGAATGTGTTGACAACCTCGCTACTGTTTCTACGTTTTTTCGGTTTCGATTCCAGCAAGAGCAAATTGCGATCTCTTTACAATCTATACTCTTTGTAAGCGGAAGAAAACGAAAAGAAAAGTTCGTTATTGTTTGTTTTTCTGCTCTCTCTCATTTGTCTTTGAATTTAAGTATGTATACACATATACATATGTTCTACTCCCGCTAAAGCAATGATTATAGCAACGATGAATTCAATGCTTTGATCTATTAAAAAAAAGGGAAAAACTTCCGACGCTAATATTTTGAATATTATTATATTTATATATATTTTAGATACTTCATATTGCATTGTCTTCCAGTTCTGAACTATATTTAAAATTTCAAGTCTCTAGCTCGTCGGGAAGTTAGTTTAAAATCGATTGCAAAATTTGTACCGAACAGACTGACAGACAGACAGACAGACAGACACCATTGAAAGCGAGTTGATATAAACGTGGCAATATGAAAAGTTCCAACAGTTAAGCTAAATATATTCAACTAAAATATTTCAACATTTTATCTAAATATGCTTATTTACATATATTTAGGTAAAATGTTGAAAATAGTAATAACAATTTCTTCGCATTTTGATTTCATGAAATCAGTAGAAAAAGATTCAAAAGTAATTATATGAAATATGCAAAACCGCAACCAAACGTTTACATATTTGTATATAAAGAATATATAAATACTGTAAATGTTGAATGTTATTTGCCAAAAGAAATGTAAAAAATTTGTTTTATCGAACACGTCAAACTCATCCATTCATACATTTTGTCTGCTGGATGTGTTGACAACCGTCGCTGTCACACCATCGGTATTTCACCTCGCTGCTTGTTCTACGATTTTTTGTTTCGATTCCAGCAAGAGCGAATTGCGAACTCTTTACAATCTATTCTCTTTACACAAAGATCTTTGCATGTGCATCTTCATTTCGCTTGTAAATTTGTACTTTGATATGTCGGCCGCGTTAACGAGTGCACACGACAATTTTACGATGATTTTTTTTACTTCATTTACAATTTTACAAATTGGCTCTTCCGTTTTGATTTTCTCATTAGTTTTGTTCCGGTTCCTTTTGCAAACGTAACGTGCGTGTGAGTGAAAACAAATTAATTCGAAGAAAAATTAAAAAATGGTTTTGATTAATTATTAACTAAAATTTATAAATATATAAACAAAATACATATAAGTGCAATGAATTTTAAAGATTGCGAGTGTTCGTGGCCGACATTTTAGGTGCTTATTAACAAAAAAAAAAAAAATAAATTAAAAGACAAATAAAGAATACGAAATGGGAGTCACTTGCGAAAATAAATTTGAAGAAGCTTGTGCAAATCAAGTGAAAAAAATGCTAATGCTAATTCGAATAAATAAAAGGTTAGTGATTTAATTAAGAAGTGGTGCATTTATTAATTTATTTTCTTTTTTTATTCAAATCGGAAAAGTAATGAACTATGTACTTACTTATTTTTTTTTCACATTAAAAACACATAAAAATAGATAAAATATATATTACAAAACACGATTGTTTTTTTTTTTTTTAATATTTCGGTAATTTTACCAGTGCGAATCTCCCTCTTCATCCATTTAGCCTCTCTTCAATTGCTGCTTGCAGTAAGATATTAGAAGAGAATGGTAAGATTTCCAGTGTTGGAAATTCAAAGGCAGTTGAAAAGTTCATAAAAAGAGAAAATTCGTGAATTTTCAAGTTGAAGGCAATTGGTTTTTCGTACAATTATATGTAAGCATAATTAAAATTTTCGCAAAAAAAACCTTCTCTACAGTTGCATGGATTTTTTAAATAGTCTCACATTTTGGAAATTTTCGAAAAGAAAAAAATTAAAATTTCAATTACATGCATCATACATGCACATACGAACTCGCCATCTCAATTCTTTTTTTTTTACATTTACATAAAATTTTAATGTTAAATTTTCGCCACCAAATCATTTATCATTGCGGTATGGAAATACGAACATTCTGGATATAAATGTTAATGTAATAAGTTAACATAATTTATACATTATTAACATTTATCAAAAACGGCCTCTTCTCTTAACATTTTTTTTCGATCGCTTTACATTACATTCCTCTGTAAAAATACACTACTCCTCTGTTCATAGCTCTGTTAGTTTTTCATTAAGCTCTCCCTCTCTCGGTACTTGACTTACACACAAGTTAACATTTACATAAATTCGTAGCAGCGGGCGGACGCTGGGTTTTTTGCAATAATTTTTGTTTTATATTTTTTAAATTTTTCAAAAATAAAAATTAGTGTAACCAAACAAGATAAGGAATCTCATAAGGAGACAACACCAGAACCAACAGAAATAAAACAAAAGGGTCAGTGGGGCGCACGGACAGCAGTCTATGTGCGTATAACCCAGTGAGCAAATAAAGTAAGCAAAATACTTGAATAAATTTCTGTTAGCTGATAAATATTTTTTGTGAGCAAATTAAATTCAAAAAAGTTCTAACGAAATCTGAACATATCTTCGTGCATTTCAAAGTGATTTTAGTGACCATTTTTGGAACATTAATTTAATTTTGACGAAGTTTTTTATCTTTTTTTTTTTGCAATTTTTTCTGAACATTTTCAAATAATACTACTCAACAGACCTTTTTGAAAACGGTAGTTTTAAACACTTATTGCTATTGAAAATTGATCGGAACAATTTCAAATTTCATAAGTAAATAAAATACAGTTTCTTTTGAAAAACTTTATTTTAATTTCATTTGTGAAATAGTTTAGGGAAGTTAATGCCATTTGACAGAACTGGCTACATATTTTCTTTTAACAGATTCAGATTATTAGAAATTAAAGCTGGCTTTAGTCTCATGAAGTGCAACGCGATGAATTCAAATCTTTGTATCTTAGAGTAAAATCCGCATTTGAAGAATATGTGGTATCAATAAGTAGCTCAGTGCTGCCATATTTTTTTTGGGCAAAACTGTAAAAAGTAAAAACAAAAACTGTATTTTGGGGGGAAAAAAAACTGTAACCTATAAAAACTAAAATTTTTGAGTCACTTGCCAACTTTCCACCACACATTCAAAATTTGATAGGCCCAAAAATATAATAGATTCTTCTCACAAAAATGCTCCAAAACAGTTAAAATTAATTTATTTAAAGAAATATGTAATAATATTTATAAAAATAAAAATTGGTTCTTTTAAAATTAAGTAAAATAAGCCAATAAAAAAAGAAACAAATTCATTTAAAAATGTATAAAATAAATATATATTATTATTATTAATATTAATAAGAAACACGAAATAACATTCTTTTTATGACTACTTAAAAAATTAAATGAACATTCCTGGGTCCGATTTTTTGAGTAGTCATAGTTCACCAGTAATCAGTACAACAATTTTAAAAACTCTCAAAATGGTTTCATCAAATTTCTTGTACATTTCTCTTGATGCCACAAAATTTTTTAAATTTTATAATTTTTTTAAGTTAATCTTTTGTTCTTTTCAGATAATTTTCGAAATTTAGTTTTGTTAGTATTAATTTGGAGAAATATTCTTTCCACATTCGCTACCTGCAAGTGCTACCCTAAAATACAATTACAATTTATGATAACCAAAACATATTTAAATCTATTCTGCATATTATTGCAAAAACTGTAAAATTGGGGAATAAACTATAATATTTGAGGGAATTCTGTTAGACTGCATGCCGACCGAAAAAAACTGTAATTTACAGAAAAAATCTGTCGATATGGCACCGCTGTGTGTAGCACAAATGGGCGAATTCGCGCGTATGGTTGCGTTTCCCGGGTGCAAATCAGAAAAGCTGATTTCGAAGTGATTAATCAAAAATTAGTAATCAGTGTTGTGGCATGATGCATTAGTTGTAAAATTTTTGAAAATCATTAAATTCTAGTTTGTGAAATGTTTTAATTACCTTCTAAAAATATATTATATTTATATAATTTTTGGATGATTTCGAATTTGTGTCGAGTTTGTCAACTCTCAAAGTTTTGAGAAATATTGCTGATCTGAAAAGTCGGAAAAATAATATGATTACAGAAATGGCTAATCAGAAGCACTCAGCTACGCGTTTCTAACACACTTTGAAAGCAGAGTTTCTGATTTTGCACCCGGGTAACGCACCCAATATTTCAACTTTCTTAGTAGGAAGTCTTCAAATATTTAAATATTTAAGATTTTATATTGCAATATGGCGAGAAATGTAAATGAAAATGTTAAATTTTTGTGGGCATTCTTGAAAAATCACAGAGTTGGTAAGAACAATTTATTTTTGTCTTCAAAAAATCTTTTCTTTTTTTTTGGATTGAACTAAATTTTCTTCTTCTACGTTTTTTCTGATGATCAGCAAAATCATCAGGTGACGGCATTTTTACCAAGGCATAAAAACATTTTGCAGCATAGACTATTTGATGTTTTATTGGTACTGAGCTTTTCGGAACAATTCATATTGTGTGAGTTATAATTGTGCACAAATGAAAGGGACACAAAGTTTTATGTCGAGCCGTGTTTTAACCATAGAGGTTAAATCCATTTCATTTGATTATGGCAGTTGACCAGTTTGCTGAAGTGAGAAATAGGAAAAGGTTTTGTAGCCAAAAACTTCAAAGTGGCAAAGAAAAACACAACAGCCCTATTCACGACTTTCGATACAAAATTTTTTCTGCTATCACAACAACAAATATATGCGATATGCAATAAAAATTTGCATTTGCAATGATGCAAGATGATTTGCATCAAATCGTGAAAAGGGCTAATGTTTGCAAAACAGTAAAATTAGTTCTGGCAGTTATTTGGATCCAGGTACAATACTTTCTCCAACTTGGCTTACCGCTATCACTTAAGGTTTTCAGAAAAATTTAATTTAATTTGAAAAAAAAATTAAATTAATACAGTTAACTAATTAATTTCGATATTTCTTCTTTTTTACAGATTGTTGTTATGGTGTTTTCGGTGCATTTCGTGGTTAAGCAGTAAAAATTTGTAATTTCTTAAATTCGCAGTAATCAAAAGTGCGGGAATTCATTGCATTACATTTAATTGTCTACATGTTGCAACTTGCTGTTGCAGCACCAAAATACTCGTACAATTGTCAAAACTTTTGTTCGTAGCAATTGTTGCCAGAATCTGTTCGTAAAATATGAATTACCAAAAAGGTAAGTTGCACAGAAATACACATATTTCATTTATATAAAAATTTGTTTTTTCAAGAGTCATGTACATGAATTAACAACATGTAATTTACTAGAGAATTTATTGAATATTTTACAACAATATAAAATGTTTCATATTTTTTGTTTATTATTATTTCTGCTGCTACAATCTCGTGGTGTACAGTAGTAGCAACTCCAATCACCACCGGCTACCATTACCACTAACGCCAGCGCCACCACCAACAGATGGCGCTGCTGTCTGTACAATGAAATGGTCATTTTACCAAACAAAATGCAAAGCGAATGAGTAGGAGTAAAATTGGGGGGGGGGGGGGGTAGATTGGAACAGTGTAGTATGTATAGTGCGGTATGTGGCTATTTGAAAAAGCGAAATCGAGTCACATGTTAAAATCAGTGAAACGCAACACGATGCCATGACAGCCAATAAAGCGTATCGAATTAACATGTCAAATATACAATATATGTATGGGTGTGTGTACATATTTATCTACATATATATGCTGGTATATATGTATAATTTAAAGTAACTTATAAAAAATAGCATAATTTTTTTTTTTTTTGTGTATGTGTAACTAAATTTTTTGCTGGTCACACATGGTAAAATATTTCACATTTCATTGTCACATGAAAAAAGAAAATTAAAAATATAAATATTTTTTAGAGTTGTCCTTTAAATTTCGTTTTTTATTCTGTTATTATTTTATGCAATTATTATAATATTTTATTTTTATTTTGTAAAATAATATTTTCACGGTTCAAAGCTTTGATTTTATTTGTACAACAGCACAACAAATTATGGAGTAAAAGGCGTAAAATAACAATGCGTGTTCCTTTTTGTGATCTCTGAATTTAAATGGAGGCTATTAAATTTAATAATTGCTATGTTTTATATTTGCCTTTGAAAAACTGTTTGGTAGGTAGAATTTTTACTAAGTTTTTAATTCAATTTTTGTGTTCTTTTATTTTAGAAAGAATTTTATTTTTTTATCGATGGTTGAGTTCAAAATGCAAAAAAGATTTGACTGTAAGATTTTTGTCCCCGTTGCGTAATTTTCCGAAAATATTATAAACGAATAGAATTTTTTTAGGAGACTATGAAAATTAAATCTAGAGGTTAATTTTCAAAGTCATGACTTAAGTTCATGTCAATTTCGTTATTTGAAGTTATATATAAACAGGCTTAATGAACAAATGTAGTCATCACAACAACAATGTATATAGAGACGGGCAAATCAGACGGCCGTTTCGGAATCCGCCACAATTCCTCATCGAATTTTATCTAAAAACAATGGAAATTCAATAATGCCGAATAGGAATTTCTTTTTTTTTTATTTAGTCCAGAGTTAAAAACTCAAATTTTCAAAAACTAGTGAAATAAATAATAAAAAATATACAGAAAAATATTAACATTAGAGGGAAATTATTCTGTTTTCATTTACTGTTGTTGTTTTGTAATCTAGGACTGATTAAAACACTCTTTCAACTACTTAACGTAGTTTGAGAAATTTGTGGAATTTCTGGGAAACGCTGGTTGTTGTATTTTTTGTTGTTGTCTTAAAGTATGTACTTGAGATATGTGTGAAATTTCTAAGAAAAGATAGTTATCGTTTTGCTCGCAGACTTTCAATTAAACACATTGAAAAGCCCAATTCAATCAATAAATTCTTATCCAGTAGTATGATAGTTGCGAAAAATTTAAAGCACTAGAGAAAAGAAAAATTGAGATCAAAATCATAATAACTTTATACCGAATGTTTTCTTATGAACATCAGTATTAACTTTCTATAAACTATTTATAGCGCGTCACTCTAGAATGTCAAACAACGCTAAATTTTGAAGAAACTTAAATATATTCAGATAAGCAATAAATCAAAACTTTATGGCATGGAAATAATGTCAACACTCTTATCTTTATGCAAGGTAGATACCAAGTCTACTTAAATAATATTTGAGTACATAGTTAAATATGTCAATAACTGAGTCATCAGTCAACACTCATTTCATTTATATTAATTATGATCACTAGACAATATTTCAACAACTATTATTTTATTATTTTACTATTAATTAAATTTTAATCACGTGACTTAATTTGATTTGTGGCTTGTACTTTTAAAATTAAGATTCCAAACTTTGCAGCACAAGTTTTAAAATAATAAAATTGAAGCACACATCACCGATTAACTGTCGATCGTTTATATCTAATAAGTTTTGACAATGTTTTTGTAAATAATGTGAAATTTTTCTTACACACTCTTACTTACTACTTTTTAGTTGTACATGTGTTCCCATGTCTAATAAAGATAAAATTCGTTCTGAATAGCAGGAAATGTCATATAAAATTTTTTATTACTTCGAAAAATTCAGCTGTGATAAGCAAATAAACCAAACTTGTATTATCTGTGAAAATTTTCAAGGTAGTCATCAATATTGGCTGTCAATTCACTTAACATATATGAACCAAGACTAATCAATCATAACTAAAATAAATCACGATTGAAATATTATTCGTAAAAATGATTAGGCATTAAATTTAAACGCTGCGATAACAAAGCATGAATCATTGGTAGTTTGAGTGGGGACAGGTGATCTTTTCAGGTTTGAGCGGTTGGACGATCTGGAACAACAAACTGAAGGATCAATCAAAAAACATTGGGAATGTCTTTTACTACTAAATTCAGGTGACTTAGTGATTCTTACTTACTAGAGTATATGACCTCGAAGCAAGATTAGTATATGAGTTTAGCAGCTCAGGGGGTTTTGAATTATTTTTTACTTTTATATTCAGTAAGTGATAAGATAGCCAACTTGTCACCGTCACTTCTGTTGTTATAACTTTATAAAATTTAATTATACAATTCATAAACGAATTCACGTAAAATCATAAAAACTTAAAATGAAAACAAAATTTCTGACTGTGCTGCCAGCAAAAAGAAAATAAGTGGTGATGACTGAGTACTGAAACAGGCAAAGATAGTAAAAACAAAGCAAAGTTATTTTTAAAATATGCTCCATTTTTAATATATATTAACCCGTACATAATTTCAGTGAGGTGGGTAATTTATTAGAAATAATAATAGTATAAAATGCCTACCCCACAAATAGAATAGTCACTTGCATCTAGCATTAGCTGCTAAAAAATTATCACCAGAAAGAAGTACTAGAAATTAGGATAATGCAACCTTGAGGAAATCTGGCCTTATGCTCTAACTCACAAAAAGAAAAACCCGGAAGTTAGTTTGATCACAGTTAACCAAGCTAAAGATTTATTTAGGAAGTCTTGGTATAAACCGAGGAAAACCAAGCCTTAGTGACTTCGGCACAAAAAAAAAATAAATTTAAATCATTTTTGAATTACCATGACAAAGCACTCTCAAAAATTAATGAAAGCAAAGAAAATATCGAAAAAGATAATAAGAATCAAGTAAAAAACCCACAGGGAAAGTGCGATTGCTCATACTGAACTGAATGTAGGTACAATGGAAAAATATATTTATAATTACCACCTACATTCAACCATACATATAGCCATAATCGTTTGCTATGTTTATAGGGCATAATACAGGTTTTCCGGAAACTCAGAGCAAGACGTAATCAACTAATTTTTTCAATTAACTAATTAGTCAACTAAAATTTTAGTCGTGACTAAATTTAGCCATTCCATCATTAGAAATTCAATTATTAGTCAATTCAATCTTTAGTCATTAATCACTTAATTATTAATCTTAGTCATATAGACAGTGTAGCTAAAACTAATAAATTATTTTTTTACATTTTGTCAGGTATATGCTAAAACCGAACTGAATGTGCAGAAGTTATAAGACTCGATTTTAATGCATAACCATTCACTATTAATATATAATTCGATAATTTCATTATAGAAAACATTTACGATTACAAAACTAAAAAACGAATATCGCTTTCCGCGCACAGGTGTCGAAACCCATCAACTATTTTGCTAGTACTTCGTATTGAAAACAAATCAAATAGGAATCATCTATTCGATAATGATTATAACTAAAAATGATTAGTCATTAGTCAACATAAGTAAATAACTAATAAAAATTAGTCATTAGCTTGTGATTGATGACGGATTTTTTAGTCATTACTCATTTGTCAGATTGAATTTTACTCAACACTGGTTATACAATTGAACCGAATCACATTTCTCCTTAAATTTACAACAAATAAATCTCTGTGCTCTTTTATACACTAACTACAAAAGTAGTACAACTCGAAATTGAAAATTTTTCAGGAAACGATAAAAAAAATATTTTGGATTAACGATTCTAAAAACCGCAGTTTTTTATTACATTCTCTTTTTCTTCATAAATTTTGCAAATAAAAATTATTTTTTAAAAAATTTTTATGGATTATTTAAATTCTTGTTGTTAAAATAAAGTTTTACCTATTCTACATACTTTTTTGGGGATTAAAAAAAAAGAAAAGATTTTTACTACAAAATTAGCAAACAGTTGTAGAAAGTAATAAACTTTCTTCGGAAAAATGATTGCCCATAAAAAGTAGGTGAGTGTTCAAACAACCTAGTTTCACTTTCGGGCTAGCAGTTCCTAAAAACCAAAATTGGCGCAGTTAAAAAACCAAGCTGGGTCATTTGAAAGATACCCAGCTCTTTTCACTTCTTTCAGTAATTGTTAAGATATTCATCGAATGAGAGCAATATTCATCCTACGCTAGTGAAATAGAGCCTTCACTTGTTTCCAAAAGTTTAAGCATTGTCAAATTCCAAGTCGTTTTAAAAGTGAAGCGATTCAATAGAACGGAAGGGATTTTGTTTGCAAGTTTTATATATATAATTAATTTTATTGAATTTTTAATATTTATGCAAACATTTTTCATTAATAAATAAATAAGTAAATAAAATATTCCTTTTTATTATTTATGTATTTACATATTCCAACTTTCTCCAACTAAATATCGCGATTCCTTACTAGTAACATTTTAATTTCCATTTTTATTTCATAACTTCATGAAAAAGTTATTGCTTTTGTTGTTGTTGTTCTGTTTCATAAATTAATTTGCTTATTATAGTTTTTACACTTAGTTAAACAATACAATTTTCAGTGATTTCGTATAGCACAAAACGGTAATATGGCAGCATAATTTTTTATAAAGGACGTTGTTGTTGCTCATAGCTGAGTTGTTTACTATTACAATAACTTCTATTGTTACTGTTGCTATATATGTGCACTGCACTTGAATGCGGAGAAAATTTTGAAGCAACATTTTGGAAAATTTTTGTTTGATAAAAAGTTTTTCCCTTAATTTTTATTTTCTAAAATTAGCAATTGCTGATTTTACGAACAAACATTTTTGATAATGTATTAATCCTAGCGAGCTCTGGGGTAGCTTTCTTTAGTCTTTTAAGGATTTTTTACCATTTATTAAAAAGGTGAATGCATTTCTGTGCATTATAAAAAAAAAAATGTAATATTCTGACACAATCTGCCTAGGAAATTATATTTTACTTTAGCTTTTGAAATTCCAACCCAGCGAAAAATTCAACAAGCGTACCTTTAATTGTCGAGTTAATCTGCACAATCCTATCAGGGGGTTTGACTATACTTGTACTTGAATCCTATGAAGATCATTTCTTAGTTTGACAAGAATATGAAATTAATACACATACACATGTACATAGTACATATATTATTCACATTGAAGACACTTCACACGTAGACGAACAGAAATGCAGATTGGTAGACAGAAAGGCAAAAGAATATTGCGCCTATACTCTAAAATGGATATTTGAAAAAATTGAAAGTATGCAATTTTCAGTCGACAACAGCAGTAACAGCAACAACAATGACGATAACGATGACAATATTTACTGAAAGACTGCAGTGATTCAATTAAATTGAATTGAAAGCAAACGTGAACGTGTGTCGAATAATTTATATTGAAAAAAGAAAATTAAATAAAAATATCCAGAATGGTTGATAAACGATTTCAAGATTGATATGTATTTTAATATTTATTTTTTTATTTTGGGAAATGCATTGACAGCGAGCTGCATTAAAGCATAACGATATTTAGAGCATGGACTTCATATAACAATTGAGCCAAAAATTTAAGAACTAAGAGTTAAGAAGAGATATCAACTGATTAATTTATATAGAGGACACAGTTTCTGTTGATACAATTGCATTATTTAAATTAGTTGGATAACTTTGATCAATAGTAGTCAGTCGAAGGCTGAAATATCAATGGACTTGGTATGCCAATATCCAGAGTTGGCACTCAAGATGATAGACAGAAAGCCAAACTTGGTTTTTAAGGCTATGCCTAGAAGTTGAATTAAAAGAAAACGTTTTCTTCGATGCGTAATTAATGTGTGGCACCTCGAGTGAGCTCTATACATGCTCAAACTTTAACCAACGTTATTTTCGAAAACATGTTCTTGAAAAATGCACTCGCGGTGATCCTGATATCTTAAAATATAATCATCCATCGATTAGTTGGATGCAGTTATTTCTCATCAAATTAGCTAGTAATTGATCAAAGTGTGCGGCAAATCCCGTACGATTACGTCCACAGAGAAAGCTGTTAGTTGAAAAGCTGCAAAAACAACGGACAACTCCTCCTAACGCAAAATACACATCAACTTGATGATATATGCGAGCAGTAGACACACATCTCCCGCTATATGCATACGGCTACCGAAAAGGTGCTAGACTGCCATCGTCGACGGAGAAATATGTGGTACAATCAAGAGTGTCGCGAAACTATAGAAGCGAAAAGGGGTGTGCATAGTTCCACCTAAGCCTGCGGGTGGAGATGGTCTGCTTGCTGAGTTGTTTAAGACAGAATGTGAAGGGCTTACAAGACGCATGCACGAGCTTTTAAGAATAATATGGTCGAATGAAAGCATGCCCCGTGATTGGAACCTCAGTGTACTCTTGCCCAATTCACAAGAAAAGTGATCTCACGATCTGTGCAAACCAAGGCCGTATTTGGGAGGGGGTTTTAGGGGTTCTGACCCCCCCGAAATGTGAAAACTTTATTCTAATTTTTTAGATTAATTGCCAAAGGATGGAAAAAAAGTCAAAATAAAATCTATTTTACGATATTTTTTACTTCCATCGGTTTTTTTTTTATCTAAAAAGTCAAATATAAAAAATTTGAAATCTTAGTTACACTATGCGATCAAATCCGATTTGTTTTCTTCGACATGAGGTTTGACTACGGATTCAAAGAGAGAAGGTAATACTGAGCATTACTGCATTTATAGTTTTTCTGAGTCAGTAACTGTTTTTGATTTAAGGTTTCGTCCTGAATCAGTTTGGAAAGTTTAAAAATTAATAAAAATAGAAAAAATTATCGGATCCTTGTAAAATAAGACTTGCTTGAACCCCATTTTTTTCTTAAAACATAACGTGATGGGATGTTTTTGACCTCAGATTCATGTTCAATGTTAAAAATTCTTTCGCAAAAACTCCATCTTATTAGCAAACCCATCTTAAAATTAATTTTTTAACGCATTATTGCTCAGAGCACCACGACAAGAAAAATCTCTTTCAATGCTGTGACTTCACGAATTTAGGGAATATAAACAAACCTCATCCGGGTTTCTTATCATTGATAATGGCTCAAATTCCCAATGATGATCATTTGAAAAAAAATGAGCCTCTACAATTTTTGGTAATTTTTTTGAGGTTGGGTACATCATCAGAAGTGGGAAGTCAATGAGTTAATGAAATTATGTCCCTCACTATAAAAAAAAAATGCACTAGAATGCATATTGAATAATATTTATTTGAAAAAATTTAATTTGATTATTCTGGGAATTTGTTGTCACTTTTGGCCATTTTTTTGAGGTTAAGATTAAAAAAAATCGGAAAATTTGTCCTAAAATTTTAATTTTATAAGGTCCATCAAATGTATCATTGATTTAATTTATTGTATTTAAAAATCAGTTTGATAAAAATTATTTATGAATATTTTCTTCGAATGAAAACCCCCCACCCAGAAAAAAAATTCTGGCTACGGCCCAGGTGCAAACTACCGTGGTGTGAGCGTTCTAAATATCGCATATAAGTTTCTATCAAGTGTATTGTGTGAAGCCCATAATCGACAAGTCTTATTAGTGTGACTTTTGGCCTACTAAATCTACCATCGACCAGGCATTCACACTACGCCAAGTCCTGGAAAAGGCCCGAGAAAAACAACGTGACACCCACTGTCTATTCTTCGATTACTTCTACGCAGTAATCTGAAAACTAGATAGTCAAAGTCAGGATATGATTTTGAGACAAATAGAAAGACAACTTAAGGCTCACATAGAAGACCGTTGATTGGAGATCATAAATTTTTCATCATATCTTTTACTTTTCTTTGAGACCTTTATTCTGACTCTATGATATATACTGTTGGCAAAAACTTATTAGAGAATTAGGTACCCATATTGATACCTGAACGTATTTACAATTGAATTTTTTAAATGAAGACAATATTAAAGTCTACTCTCAAACCAATAACCCAACGATTTTAGAAATTACTTTTGTAGATATGTACATATTTTCTACATACACCCGGTTGTCTGAGCAACGAATTGAACAAGCGGAAAATCCCCTAGACAATTCAATCAAATATGGAGATTTTTTACATCGTTTATTTTGGTTCATACTGGCATGTCCTTCAAATTGGCTATCTATGTGCGATACACATGTTCATGTGTTAACGAGTATGTAGTAAAGGAAGAACATAACGTGTAAAGTAATTTACAGCCACAGCAACCGAATCATGCCAATATGAAATTGCAAGCTTAATCGTTGGCCAATACAATAGCAATTATCTTTTTATACGCCTAGCATTAATTTCACACTATCATACAAGTACATATGTTTGAACTATATAAATTCATATACAATATGAGTATATATGAGTGTTGGTATATAATACACATGTATGAAGGATATTTTATCTTATAGCGCCTCTATGAGTAGGTATCCTTTATTAGTATGGAAGCTATGAAAACAAGAGCGAACAATTTGCAATTTGAGCCTTACGCGGTTTCAATTAACGAATAAATTAAAATTTACACGAACCCGACATTAAGTACAAAGCAGACCAAATAAAAACCAGTCAGGCTGTAAACATAGATGAGGATTAAAACTCAAACCCTAAAATGGTTTTTGCTTTTTTTTTTTGCTGCATATTTTATAGCGCCCGAAACAATGTTTTGGTAAATTGGTTTGGATACTTGCTAAATTTGTATGTCATGCAGATACGCACTAGCGGATTTAAGGGGGACTTTTATTTTAACCCCTCCCCTACGGGGGAGACCCCTTCTTTATATCGGCTGATGATTGCATATATTATAACCACTTGAGTAATTATTGTTCAAAATCGTATGCTTGTTCTGGGACCGGATTGGTTCTTAAAACCCCCACGCTGGTTCCGCCAGTGCACACAAGTGAGAAAGATTATATGAATGAGTATGTATTGCTATGTTGGTGCATGCGGAATTTCACCAAAACCATAGGCCATTATTGCCACTCGGCTTTGTCTTCTGCTTCTGTTCCTTTTATAAATTAACAGATGAGCATACTAAAAGCAAAACATTGCATTTTCACTTTTGTTTGAATTTTTAAAAATACTTTAAAAGCTTAAAATGCTCAAAATTTTGCAGTTAACCCTAATTTCAGAAGTCTTATTTGGCGTCGTATCCTCTAATTTGTCATAAAATCTCTCATTTTTCATACAAAATTATACGACATTATGATTATACTACAGTATATGCCAGCTTGTGAATTGACCAATAATTTAATTTTAAATTCAGTTTTCACAAGTTGAAACAATAAACCTTTAAAATTTTTTTAGCATCTTAAAAACATTTTAGCTGAAAAATGGAAATGCAACGTTTTGCTTTGATAACTAATAGACTCGATTGTATTGTACTTTTTCTGGATTTATCTTTATTGTTGTTGTTGTTGCTGCTGCTGCTGTTATTTTCAATGACGTTATCAATGCATATATTTATTACGCCGATAGAGTAGCAACGATTTAAAGCATGCAATTTCGGTTTCGAGTCTAAACGGAGTTGTTGGTGTTGGATTTTTTGTTGTTAATATTTGTATTTGGTTCATTTAAACCACATCGACTTTTTGAAACTTCGAAAATAAAGTTAAATTTATAATTGAAGTGTCAAAATAGTTTTCTTTTATTATAATTGTCTTTGTGTTTCAATTTTTGTATTGCAATTGTGTGGCATTCATTGATTTGGATTTACAAAACTAAAACAAATATTTGAGGTCGCTGTTTGCAGTTAATAAAAATATGCGAAGTCATACCTCCAATTTGAAGGTAAGGCCCTTTTTGAATCAGAAATATGTCACTTGGATTTATCTAAGATATTCAAAATATATGTAATCTTAACCCAAAAAGAGGGTTCTGAGGGAGAGCCTTCCCACTCTCGCCCAGCGCTCCCTGCTTCCTCTTCCCGAAGTAAAAGACTCTGAGGAATTTAAAAGATCTCCATTCTAGACTCGTTAGAATGACCTCAACTATTAAGGCTTAATACACAAAGAGTCCGCAACGAACTGAAAGTTTTGTTAGACCCACATTTGAAAGAGTCCCAAATTTACACTTTGTTTCAAAAAAAACTATGAAAGCATGTCTTACTGCTGCTATGTAAGCACTAGCAAAGGGCATTTATAGGTAAGAACTAAAGAAGAGCGCGTGACGTGAATTTTACGTGGCACGTCTGAATGTGATATAACTTCCACGTGAGCATACGTGAGTGTTAGTTAATTTCCCGTAATTTCCGCGTGAACATGCATGAGCGTGATATAATTTCTACGCGAAAATGCTTGCGCATAAGTTCTTTTTTTTACGCATGCATAACGCTCGTATCTATACAGTTTTTCGCAATAGTATACCGTTTTTTAGCATACCGCCTTTTTTACCAAAATACCGCGTTTATACTAAGGAAAAAATATATAAAATTTTTGAACGCTACGAAATCCAAATTAATCAACCGCCATATAAAACGTCTGAGAGAACAATGACATCTCATTGCGAGTATACTTTCGAAATAAGTGGAAACATGGAAGGCGATTCTGATCATCAAATGTAACTTGATATGTTCATGTGTTGATTTCTATAAATACCTCATAGCGAAGCCAGAATCGCAGCTTCAAATTTCTCCAAAGCATAAATTTAATAAAACTTCAAAAGGAAATATGAAAATGGAGAACGAAGACGATTTAAATGCTGGATAAATTGCCTTTCTTGATAATTTTCATTGAAAAAATTGATACCGTTTTTTTTTTCAAATTGATTTACTGATGCAGTTTTTGGTCCGAAAAAAGATGCTAGCGTTACGCATGCATGAACGTTTTTTTTTTGAAAAATGTCAGCGTACGTAAACATGCACGAGTAATATTTTAAAAACCATGAGCATGTGTAAGCGTGAATCAAAAAATATTCAAGCACCCATCACTATTAAAAATAAACTAAGAGAAAAGGACAGGAACGGTAGATCAACCTATTGGGCTTAAATTTTTAATCTTTGACAGTCAAAGCTAATTGGGGACTTCAATACAAAAATGGCAGCTGTTTATTGAAAGCTAAAAGGAAACTGTCTTAGAATAAATACGAGTTTTCTTTCAGAGGATTGCAAACTAGGGGAATACGTCAAAAATTTAGGCATAGGCAGAACAACACCTGTCAATTTTATTGAAAAAAATGATACAAGTAAGGAGCACATTCTGAATTGCAAGGCATCTTTTCTGGAGAAGATATTAGAAACGGAACCGCTACTAAGATTCCTAAGTGAGTTTGTCCTATTTTAATGCTTACAAATAAGCCCTTTTTGAAAGTACAATATAATCACAGTACAATCTACCCATTAATTTTATCTACTTAAATTTTTTAAATTTATCTAAGGTTCCAGTATGTTAGCCATTTTTTGCTCGTCCACTCCCAACGATCGATTTCGAAAAGGTCTACATAATCCCGCAAAAGGAACGGGACCGATATCCGATGAACTCTTTCTGGCTAATTCATGGGCAGCTTTCTGATCTGCGATGTCACTGAAACAAAGCACTCTACAAAGTGTGACTTTGTTTTAAGAAGATAAGCGCTAGAGGCTATCAAAACACTTTCTCACTAATTTCGAGTTAAACTCCACGACGAAATTTGCGTGAGAGTTGCCTGGATGCCAGAGACAATAACTGCGTATTTTAACCTCTTTCAATCTCATTTGGAAGAATTATTTTGCCAAAATTCTCAATTGAGAATATTCTAAACTGAAAAATGCTGGGGACAAATGTCCCATGGAATTGAAAATCTACTCTTGGGTCAAACGATGACAGCACCTGAACCAGAACACATTTTGGAGCCGTGTTCATACCAATTAAGAGGAATAGGAACAAAGTTAAGGTATTGACCAAAACAATAGGATCTGGAAGGAAATACAACATTGGATCCTCTCACAAAACATAGCATTTCAAATTAGCTAGCGATTTAAAATTTTGTGACTTTTTCAAAATATTCATTGCCTATCATATTTGAAAAGAAAATTTGAGGATCCGAGTCATACAAGGATAATTATAATGATATGCATTTGAATATACTTCGGTTTGGCACATATATCTTATATAACCGCATTTCGCATTTCATCACAACACTCCATTTAAAAACATAATATCACTTAAAATAAAATGTAAAAATAAATTAGACAAAAAAAATATTTTACTTGAATTTTACCTGTTTTCTACTTAATATTTTTTGCTTATTTTTACCTGACTACGTAATTGAACATATGCGAAATGCACTAGGGACAATGAAAAAACCAAAAACATTTACTTGCATGTTATATAAGTGCACTTTATACCATATCCAAAAACGCAATATTCTCATACATTTGTATGAAAATACATTGGGGTCTGGCCAGACTACATGTGCCAAACTAAAGGTTATCGAAACATGTGCCAAACGAAGGGTTGAAGTCAGTATTCCAATTAAGTTTTTTATCGAGTATAAAATACATTTGACATCAGAATCCTCAATAACCGTAGTTTGAATGGGTCGAGGTTCAATTTTTACCTTTTGGCGAAGGGAACAAGGACGTCCTTCTTTGGATTAATTGAGAGGCCCCATATGACTTATTAATCTTGAACTAATTAAAGACTTGCTTTCATTATCTCTTTATATCATTGCCTTATAGTTGAATCAAACTTTCTAGAATGAGAAGCTATAAAAATTTTGCTAAAAGTAAAAGTTTCAATTGTTAAGAAATTGCATTTGAATTATGAATCGAATCTATTGAATATACTATGTTTAAATTTTCAACTCCGTTGATTTTAATTTCATAGTGCTTGATTTTTGAATTAACCGAAAACATTTTTCAAATTCATTCAACACCCCCAATTCGATTGCAGCTTCAGTTAAGCAATGAATAAGAGAAAATGAGAAGATCTTCATTGTATTGCATATACACATTTCTTGTAAATTATACATTGTCATTTTATGTAGTATATAAGAAAAAAACACATACAAAATTATAAGTTCATGACACAAATTAACTTAATTTTTGCTGTGTAAAAATCAAGAAGCAAATAAATCCCAGCATCTTTTTTTTTTTTGCTACCATCATAAAAATGCTTGCAGTTTCTTTATGCTTTGTGCCACTACTCTGCGATTTCTTCGACTATTTGAAGTAAATCAAGGGGAAAATAAAAATTACGCAGGTCATCGTGCGTTGATTTTTAATACAGATACAAAGAAATATCGTTACACAAATAAACAGATATACAAACATATGCAGAGTTGTAACTGTGTGTGTGTGTGTTTAGTAAAGGAAAAGCCGCTCACTCAACCATTAAAAATATATTGAAGAAAAAGGAAATAGTATAGAAATATAGTGGAAAAAGAAGATTAAGGAAAAAGGACAACAAATACAACATAACAACATAATCAACAACAGAAATCTATGTAAGTTATCAAAGCTGTCTCTCTCTTTACACCCTCACATTTCTTTCTTATGGAATAAAGTTTATAAAAAAAAAATAGCGAAAATCTAGCGATAAATATCACAAAATCCAGTCAAGATGATTGAACAAATTCAACTGCAGTGGATTTTTGCTATTTTCTTAGATTCTTACAAAAGTCGATTTCATTCTATTCTATACGCATTTTTATTCGATTTCTTATTCCAATACTTATGGATTACATAGTTTCAATACAATTTTCTACGATTCTCATCGATATGAAGATGATGATGTGAATGAAATTCGATATGTTGCTGTTGGTTGTCTTCTGTTGCTGCTGTTTGGTTTCTTCTCGTACTCGTTTTACTTAATGAAGTTGCATGATTCAGCATATGTTGTTGTTGTTGTTGTTATTAATGTATTAAAATCGAAAAATCCAATACACCCATTCCATAAATGCATATGTTCCGGGTTATTTTGGGTTAGAAATATGTATAAATTTAAAGAAAAACTAATTTTTGTTTGAATATATAATCAGATATGTGTGTGGAAATGGAAATGGTTCGTTAGTTAAATACGCAGATATCCTTGAAATTAATCGCCTACTATTGAAGGAACTTTCTTTAAAATAAGATTATAAGCAAAATAATTTAAATACATAATTCTACCATTTACGACATGATTTGTTCCAAAATTTGGCGACTCAAATGGAAACGACGTAAATCGAAATGAAAGAATTGGGGCGAAACTCATTATTTCCACGACGCTAATCGAAAAACAACGTAAATCAAAATATGAGAGACTATTTAAAAACGTTAATCGAATAATGTAACTACATAAGCAGAGAAATGGTGGTCAAAACGACGTTAACAGAGACGAGGCACAGTGTAGCGAGTATGGACAAAATATCCAAATGGCGATATTAGAGAATTGAAAATTTGGGTATAAAGTTTCAATAGTAATACTTTAGTTAAGAAAAATCCAAAAGATTGTTACAAGATATTTGTAAAGAAAAAAGTTATGGGAGTTCAAAGTCACTTATTTTTATGTCTTCATTCTACCATATTACAAAGTCAAATTTATGCTTCATCTTTGAAGTTCGATAGCTTGAGTGTAACTTGATATGTGAATCAAAAATATTGACAACATATAACAAGGTAATTTTTTAAAGCTGGCAATGCTAAATTTACATATGCATTTTGAACGTCTGTTTTTTTACCGATATTGTAAAGCAATATAAAGAAAGCACTCTAAAACAATTAAAACTCTGAAATTTAAAGTTAAATAAAAAAAAAACACTTCTTAACACCATTGATTTTTTATTATATTTCTTTCAAGTATATAGATCAATTTTTGAAAGTTTCAGCTGCTTTCGTCTTCTTTTTCTGAGGATATCCAACTTTTCAGTGAGTACCCGTGTGCAAATTAAAGCGGTTTTTAATGCTTGATTGCAGGTAAAAAGCAATAAGCAAGCCAACACGTTTGATGGTGTAAAAAAAGAGAGAAAAAATCTGAGGAAATGAGGTTTATGATCTTAAAATTTAGTAACAGCTAGAATGTATGGTGTCGGGAAAGGCAGGCCTAAGTTATCATATAAAGAAGAGTGTAAGAGAACAAATTATCGGAGAGTAGATAAGCTTATTGGTATAAACACAACCAAAGCAGCCGGCCTCAGCTTCAACAACAAACACACTGAATTTTATGAATTTGTATGGGAACAAATTTCTGAGGCTAGCTGCCGCCTCAACGACGCTACACTAGATTCTATTCAAATTTTCTCAACTTCAAAATGTTTTCTCTCTTGTGAGAGGGCAAACATTGCCATATTTTTAAAAAAAAAAGCCAAGTGCTGCCAAGTTTTAGTACGAAAATATATGTATTTTTTCGAGTTTCCTTTTAGTTTCTTCATTCTTTTGATGATTTTTGCACAAATAAACGATGTGAATAATTTTGATTTATACAACAATAATGAAGTTTTCTTTTTATTTTTTGATAATTGATAACGTAAATAAAAAAAAACTCAGCTGTTAAAACAATAATCAAATCCAACTGCTTTTGTTTTGTTTTTTTAGTTAGAGGCCGGCTGCTTTGGTTGTGTTTATAGCATATAGCTTGAAGCTATCCCGAACAAATAATGAAAGCTGCTGCTTAGTTGTTTACAGACAAGAAGCTAAAAATGGGAAAAATTGGGATAAAATAGAACAATTCATATTGTCAAAAGCATATAAAGGCACAGAGGATGATGACAGTAAGGTTTCTCCAGATAGGTAAACTAGCGATGATTATGAAAGCTAAAGTGACAAATTTTTTTTCAATGTGTGGATATCAATATGAAATAAACAAAAAAATTAAATTTGTATGTATTTAAATCCCACATTTAATTTTTTTTTAATATGAAAGGTGGGCGTGACCGATACCAAAATAGTTCCATAAGAATCTCTTAGTAATCTTGGGGACTCTTTAGAAGAATTTTCAACTTTCTGCCGTTATATATTTGAAAAAATTTAAAAAGTTATATGAGAGGTGGGCGTGGTTTTAATTCGATTTCCCTAAGATTTTGTGTATTAGCATCGTTGCTCATAAAAACGATGTGTACCAAATTTCATTAGTCTACAATAACTCCTTCTATTTTTGTCCGTTCACTACATGAACTCGTCACACTGTGCCACGCCCATATTCCCAATCTTGACCATTTTTGTTTCAGGGAGTGCTTACATTATCGATAACTACTGCACTAAAATTCAAGTTTATTACTTCAACAGTTTTTGAGATATTGTAATTTTTTGATTCAGCTTGTATAGGAAGTGGGCGTGTCCGTTGACCGATTCGGTTGAAATTCGTAATGTTTCCTAACCTTTACCTCAAAAAGATGTGTGCAAAATTTCATTTGCCTACCACTACTCCTTCTATTTTTATCCACCGGTTGTATGGAGACGCTACACTGTGCGACGTATATCGAGAGATTAGTGTTTTTTTGGAGAGCCAAAGGTTTCAGTAATATTCAAAATTTTGTTCTTTCCGAAGAGAGCGGTTCGAATGAACATTTAAATTGTGAACTGAGTGGGTAAATACTATCACTAGATTGTAGTAGAAAGAAATAGGTAACCTGTTATATATAACTCAAATAACGAAATTAACATGAACTTAAGTCATGACTTTTAAAAATTAGCCTCTAAATTTAATTTTCATAGCCTCCTAAAAAAAACTATCAAGAAATAGGTATTGCTTACTGTAGTGTTTGTCTAATAGTGTTTGTCACTTCACCGGTCACGTGATGGTCATTTGGCCATCTTATAAATGAGTACTTCTTGTGGCCTCATTGCTACGAAAAATTTAAGATTGAACCCAAAAGAGCAAATCATAGGTTCATTATTCTTCTCTATCCTTCTTCATCCGTTGAACTAGAGCTCGGGCATGCGTTTAGCAAGCTCTTAATTTCCAGCCTAAAATGGTATGAAAATAAAACCTTCTAAATTTTATAAGGGTCTATGAAATTCCTTCGTTAATATTAAGATACATTTTTCTTTTTCAAACAATTTTCTAAAAATTAACAATATATGAAAAGAATAAATAAGCAGATTTATTCAACATAAAAATTACTTTGCTGATTATTTTTCTTCTTCTCTCTGTCTCTCTCCCTCTCTCTACACCAACATAGCTATGTACGTGCGCCTAGTATAGAACAGCCAAAAGACAATTTTTATTTTCTTCCATCCCCCCTCACGCTGTTTCGTGTTTCTTAACTTTCTCTAATCTTATTTATTTACCTTCTTGTAATATTTAATAAAATGCCAAAAATTGCCAATAAGCTTTTTCCCTTACGACCGGTATTCATTGTGCCTGCGCCCAAAAGTAGGCAATCACAATTTTTTATTTATTTACGTTGCCTTAAACTTCATAAATAATCTCATATATGCATTACTTCCGAATACACACACACACATATGCACTTACATACTAGTTAATACAACAACAAAAAATATTGAAAGAAAAAACTTTTCCAATTTTCCCCTTTTTTATCGTAAATTGCCCCCATTATAATATCCGCTCGTTGTGTGCTTTGTATGTATGGATATGTGTATGTAGTATGTGTGTGCATGTGTGTCATGAAGACATTCGCTTTTTTCTACTTGACTACGTTTTGTCTCTTTACTTATTATTATTATTATTTTTTCTTTCTTTCGTTTTATTTTTGGGAAGGTTTTCGAAAGTTTACTTTATTTTTTTTTTTTTTTTGTTCCTTGCCTAATATCGTAAATAAGAAATCTCATACGTGCGTATGACTTCTTATGCTCTTTTCAGGTTTCGATCATTGTGCTGCTGCACTCGTGCAATAAAAATAGCAATGGAATTCAAGGATTCATAGCATAAAAAGTACAAGTATTTTTGGGCAAAAATGTTTGTAAAAGTTTTCAATTTTTTTTTTTTTTGTACTATATATTTCGTCTGCTATCGAAATGAGATTTTGGGCAATGTGTAATGATTCTATGTTTGGAAATTTTTATTATTTATTATATAGAGGAATAAAAGTGGTGCGGAGTATGTGCTCTAGGAGAACATATACAACGTGGATGCCTATCTATGCCTATCATAGAAATGTTTGAAGTTTGGAATAAAGTGAAGGAAAGTTTTATAAAAAAATCCCCAAATAACTATACTGTATATGATAAATAATGATTGATTTATCAGTTCAAGTCTAGACGAAAATTTGGGAACAACGAACAAATTTCTTTGCTAAGAATTTCTGTGTGACGTTTTGAATCACTAATACATAATGTTGTTGTTTAGATCAAAAATATCCGTATTATAATTTTCATAGTAAAATTCTTTGTCCCAATTTTACACAATGTTTTAGAGCGTGCCAGAAGTTTCCAGGGAATTTAAGGCGGCTATGCCAGGGGATCACTGCTAAACTGTCTCGAACAAACTTGAAAAAAAATTTTTAATTTATGTTTTGTTATACCTGTAGTAATTCTCTATAATTTTAATAGTTTTAATTCATGTAGAGGAAAAAGATTATAATCGTGGCTCTGCACGATTTTGTCACTCTAATTTGCTTCGTCTTACGTGACACTTGCTTTGTGTATTATTTGGCTTTATTTTTAACTTCTTTCCGAGAAAAGGTGTTAGCCATTTATTTACGGATCAATTGAAGTGAGTTTGGTTAAAGCGAGTTCAGCAAATTGAACTTAATTCACAATTTCATCATCTCTTCTCTTTTTCTAATAGAGCTTAATTGAAGACGCATTTTTTATTGATATCTTTGTGAGGCTGAAACTCTTAGGAACAAGGTGGGGACTCCGACCTCAAATCATAACCTGGCTCTATATATCAGTGGTGGTGCCAAGTTTTCGTTACGGCGTCATTTTCTGCTGATCGGCAACTGCAAAGGCGGTTAAACTGAAACCACTGGATGAAATCAGAAGAACACCAGCTGCTAGGGCTCTCCGCACTACCTCTACAATTTTAGCAATCCTTCACTGAAGACCATCTACACTGTTGGTTAAGCTGCATTCTTAGTGCTCTGCTGCCCGAATCAGCATTACAAGGACCAGGCCGGATCAGAGACATGCCAAGATCCTAACACAGCATACGCCTATACCGACAAACATAGTAAATATCTGCTCCACCCCTAATTTAAACCATAAGCTCTCTATCCTGACCATTGCAGCGTCTTTCAGGCGGAAGTAATGACAATATATCAAGCGTGTCTAAGTGCCTTATTTGTCTCAACTAATTCGCTTTGAATATTGGCAGCTACACTAAGAGCCAAGCAGCAATCATGTAGTCCCTTATTGGTGATTTCACTACATCAAAACCTATTCTTGACTGGAGATCTTCTTTCAGCTTTTTAGATCCACTTATATTGGGTGCTGGACACATTGATATATCAGGAAACTCCAAAGCCGACGAGTTAGCTAAACAGCGCTTTTTGGTTGTCGATATTCTGGCCTTTTGCACTGTTGGTGTTTTTTTTCACGTCTGTTAAATTAGCCATAAAGCAAAGCTACTTCAAGGAAGTCAGGTCTATAATGGGAAAAAGACGTACTAGACAGTTACCTAATCTCAATCGTAACGATACCAACACGTTTTTGGCGCTTACGGGGCACTGCCTAATGAGGCAAGATCACGCAAGATTAGGTCTGCTATTCTGTTAAGGTTGTAACTCTGAAGAAGAGAAAGAAACAGTTGTGATTCCTTCACTTCATGTGTGATTGTCCATTTCTGGCTAGGAGGAGACTAAAACTCGAAGGGTTGCCTTTCTTCACTTTATATGATTAGAATACTCATAAATGAGAGGCTGAGAGGAAAAGTGGTATAACTTCTACGTTCAGAAAAAAATGGAATAATTTTACTTAAGAGCCAAAGCAGAACGAAATATGTTCAGAGCAAAGGTGAAACGAAATATGTTAAGAGCGAAAACGGAATAAAAAACTATGCTGTTCTTGCTCTGAAAGAATTGTTATACCATTTTTGTTCTCACTTTTATGGCGTTTCATTTTCACTCTAAACCGTATTACTTATGCCATTCTTGCACTGACACTAAATTATTTCACTTTTGCTCTTATATAAATTTTAGCCCGCTTTTCCTCTCAGCCTGTCATTTATCATTCGAAAGTGATATAAAACCGAATCGTCCTCATTTGAGAGGCTGAGAGGAAAAGTGGTATAACTTCTACGTTCAGAAAAAAATGGAATAATTTTACTTAAGAGCAAAAGCAAAACGAAATATGTTCAGAGAAAAAGTGAAACGAAATATGTTCAGAGCGAAAACGGAATACAAAACTATGCTATTCTTGCTCTTACTTTTAAGGCGTTTCATTTTCACTCTAAACCGTATTACTTATGCCATTCTTGCACTGACACTCTAAATTATTTTACTTTTGCTCTTATATAAATTTTAGCCCGCTTTTCCTCTCAGCCTGTCAAATGGTTAGAACATAGTCATAATGAGAGATTCATCACCGCCTAACGAGATTTGCCACATTCTACTGTGGAATCACAGTCAGCCATTAAGTATTCTTAAGTGTGCTTTCATACAAAAGGCTTCCACTCCGATCTAACGTAACCTAACGCCCAATATTAATTACATACTTATTATATTTCTAACACTCCAACAAGCACTGTCTATAAGAAGTTGACATTGCTGGGTATTTCTTCTGTAAACGTCAAGGTTAAGTTAGGTTGAAGATGTTCTCTCCAAAGACAGTTTACTTATACCAATTAGGACCTTTGTTTAATGGCACAGGCTGTTGCCTCAGTTCCTTTTTACTTATTTACTTTATCCCAAATACTTCGTTGTATATTTTTGTTGCTTTCCGCAATACCATATGTCTGTTTATTGTCACTGACCAATTTTTGCGATCTCTTTAGATACCTTTAGTCTTGCTTGAAAATGTTTATTCAGTGCAAAGTCCAGTGCTTTCTGTTGCCTTTAAATTTGAATTGGTTTCTTTGTCTTTTTAGCCATCATCTTAAAAGCAATTGTAAAGCTTTTTTCCCGCGACAGCGAATTGATGAGTTTTCGAAAGACGACACTACTTTGATTAAGTTCTTCTAGGAATCAATGTGTAAGTTTATTAGTTTGAAGCCCTACAACTTTGGTGTCTGATCCAAGGTTGTGTATTATTCAATGTAAACAATCACAGAGAATTGTTCCTGGTTACTTCTTACTTTTTATTAAAGCTATTGCTGCAAAAATAATAGATGGACCCCTAATATGCTGGCATGTCTCCCAAAAAGATATTCTGTATTACATTTGAGTTGGCAATATAGTCCTATTAAACATGATAAGAACCTGTAGTTGGAAACAACTAATTTCGAGATGAGAGGATTATTAGCTATGGATTCAATGGCTGTTTTGGCTTATGGGTAAAATTCATTCCGCTTGCCCAAAATAAGCCCATCTCTTATCCCAAGTCTGACCTTAGGCTACTGGTGGGCTACATGTCTGGACACTATGGGCTCAGATATCACCTAAACAAAATAGGTCTGTCTAATGAGACAGAGTGCCGTCTATGTCTGGAAGATGACGAGTCGACACCTCACATTCTGTGTGAGTGTCCGGCCCTGGCTTGGCTCAGAGGAAGAATTTTTGGTATTCCTTTTCTGACGGCTAATCACATAAAATCTTCTTCTACAAAAGATGTCTTGATTTTTATTAGGTCTTTTGTCATAAAATGGGGAATGGTACAAAAGATTTTTTAGGTCGCAGTGCCTGCATGGTTGGGCTCCCCTAAATAATAAATAATAATATGGGTAAAATATAAATATCAGATATTCTATTACAGTCTACCCAGTCAGTTATTTCTTTAATTGCGGGCACCTCTGACGAAAAAACGTGACGGTAGTTCGGAAGACGAAATGTTTCGTGAATATCCAGACATTCAAAGGTATTCACGCTAACTTCCTCATATCTTTTGGACTAGTCTTGAGACTTTAGCTAAATTCTAAAAGTTAAAACAAAAGCTCCTTGAATTTTATTAATTTTCATCCTTCAAAAAAACAACGAGTGCTTTCTCAAAAAATATATTTTAAAATTACTGCATTTTTCAGTGCTCTCATTTCTTGTACAGTGAATGAAGATAGGAAAACCGGAGATCTTTTGTTTTCTTCAGTTTGACTTTACAACAAATTAAGAAAGCTGACAATTTTCTAAACTGTATAACAACAGTTAATGAGCCTGCATAACTTTTGATGACGACAACTACAACAACCACCCCAAAGTGGACGCTGTTGAAACAATAAGAAACCACTGTCAACAAAAAGCAAGCAGCAGCAGTAGCAGCAGCAAAAGTAAAAGTCATTATTCACTCCAACCGATTTAGTCTTTTAAAAATCTCGCCACCAAATAAAATAACAATGGAAAAGCAAAAAAAAAAAAAAAATTAGGAAAAAATAATCAACTTTTACTTGTCACACTGTCGTAGCCGCAGCAGCCGCGTTTTAGTTGCTCAACCTCAGCCGCTGTCGTCACGAGTTGTTCGTGTCGGCGTAAAAATATGTTGTGAAAAACTTTTGCCACATTTGCAACATGGAAAAAGTTTGTTCGTTCGCCCAACTTAGCACAACCTTCCGGTTGATTTTCATACGTTCGTATGGGTGATAACATCCAAAAAATTTTATGGCGCGTTCTACTTCTCTACTCTACTTGCTTTTGCTTTTCTGTGCAGCTTCCACCTTTCTCCTTTGGTTTCTTATATGTTCTACGTAAACAACGCATACATTTGAAATACGCCTAAGGCTTATAAGTTGCGGATGCCGCATATGATGCGACAGGATATCCTTAAGTCTACTTTCACCGTTGATGTTGTCGTCTTTGTGCCCACGCCTCCTAATTCTTCATCATCATCACCAACGCGAAATTCTATGTGCATGTTTTTGTCACTCACACGCGTATACATACACATTCACACTTGCACACACACTTGCACATCAGTTGAACTGAAATTTTTGGACACAAATGGCGAATTAATGAAGTGATTTTCTTTCCCCTTACGCAAAAATATGCAAAATAAAATTAGAAGAGAACAAAAACAAAAAATAAAATAAAATAACGACAGCAAGTACTGCAAAAAGTAACATCCTTGTTTGTTAGTTTCCCACACACACACACACACACACATAAGTCGTGGCTGGATGTTGTATGTATGGCAAGCTGTAAAGTTAAATTTCCTATACCCTGCATTCAAAGCAGACGGCTATATTTATTTCGATTTGGCGGTTGTAAGTTTCTAAAAAAATCGTTGTACTTAGTTATTATAAAAAATTAAATATATTTTTGACCCGTCGATAACTAAGTTGTTGGTTGAAAACGATACTGCAAAAGGATGAAATAGAATCTAAAAGGAAGAGGAGGCACCATAAGACTTTATAGAAACGAATACCCGAAACAGAAACTGATGACTCTGAAAAACTCAAACCGTTAGCAAAAGCAGAACAAGATTGGAACTGATTTATGAAAGCTTTTTGTTCCACCAAGACGATCTCGATAGTCTAGCGGGTAGTGCACTAGACTTTCATCTGGAAGGTTAGGGTTCGAATCCCGTCTTCGTCTGATGGTTAATTTTCATAACTTTCTTATATTCACTAGCAATACGAAGTGTATGAGAATTATAATATAGTGTACAAGTACACACAATGGTTGGTACTAGCAAAACCACCAAGCCGATATAAAAATTGCCACACCGCCGTTCGGAATCGGCATTAAACTGTAGGTCAAACTATGTGGCATCACAATGGGCCGTTCAGGCCTAAGTGCCTCTCGACAGCGACTCCAACCTAACCTAACCTATGTTCCAGCAACTGAATATGATGATGAGAATACAATAAATCTTAGTCTGGCAAATCACTATAGACCCTAAGGTTTGTGTCAGGCTTTTTCCGCCGCTATGACCATAGTCCGGCTATTACTAAGCATAAATTTCCACACTTGATGTGGGTGTGTGGAAAAAAAATAATAGAACCCTAATACCGTTGAAAGTCAGATACCTACAAAGATATTTAAACAAGAGATATGCTACAAAACGAAGCATAATACCACATAAGTAATTCACAATCGCGCAAAGTCTGACTGTTGACAGAAGTACAGTACGTAATATGAAGTCTCGTACTGACACACAACCGGCTAATTTTGCGACTAGGTCTTTCGGAAGTGTTTGCCAATTCATATTTGTCCGGCACCAGGACTGTTTTGGTTACTGATAGCTATCTTTTAATATCATGCCAGTGTTAATCCTCTCCGTACCGACCACTTGAAATCTTTGTAGATATCGACAAAACTTGGAGTGAAATATTATTCATACTCAAGACAACACTAACCAATAGCCTTAATCCAGTTCTAGCGAACGCTGGACTGCTACAGAGATAATCCTCAAAACGTTCTCAAAACAAGATCGGTAGGTCGGATCAGTGATAACGCCCATGTTGGTCATATGCTGACCACATGTGTTATGCCCCGTGATGATATCTACCAGTAATCGCAGGTCTTTCCTTGTCAATTTCAAAAGAAATTCTGCTGATTAGGTTGTCTCACGAAGCCCTTTCCAGTTTCGCAAGAGCCAAGCTCAGACCACCTGGTGATATTGCAGTTTGCCATTTTATCGGCCAATGTATATGTTGGCCCTGCACAGTTCCCAACAACCCATATAAGATATAACATGCAACAGAATTTAGTTTTGCTTTACACTCGCTAACCAATTTCGTAGAACTGACTGGGATAGCAAGGAACCTCAGTGCAGTCACTGTAGATGCCTATGCACTTCCCACATCATATTTTCTCAATTACCCAGCACGCCACATCCAGGATACCAAAGACCTCCGTTAGGAAGATTGTCGCCATCTGTCCAGTAGCAAAAGAGTAGTTGCACCTGTGATACCCAAACACACACTTTTCTGAATGAACTCAGGTCAGAGAGGAAGCTATGGACTTAACCAAAGTTCTTCTCCACAATACTATGTAAACATACGTGACAATAGGTGTCACAAGAGCAGTATAAAGCCAGTGTACTAATGTTGGATTCAGATCCCAAGTCTTGCTTTTACTCTTAAATTATTAACTTCAGAAGACAACTACAGTGTTACTCCCTTCATCGTTGGTGGTAAAAAGCCATATTTTCTTGTTTTTCCTAGTGAAAACCACTAAGGTTAGGTTAGGTTTAGTGGCTGTCCATCAGGACACACTTATGCCAAATACGGCCTAAGGTACTCTTATTACTCTGAAAGATTCTGCAGATCGCACCAAAGCTTGATCTTGCCCAAGACTTGCTGGATTTTGATACACATCGTTCGAAACGACCGTCCTGAAATTAGTACGTACATATCGTCGGCATGTGCTTGGATGTGAACTCTATGAGAAGGGAGTCCACCACGAAGCACAATAGAAAAACAGAAAGTACCCCCTTGGGAACATCCTCTCTCAACCTCGGCCGTGACACTGTCAACGTTTTCTCACCAGCCTTTTGGATAGCATAGCATGAATCCATCGAATGCCGATTTCTTCAATACCATTCTGTCTGGCTGAAGAGCACATCGAGTCGAAGGTTGCGTTGTCAAAAGCCCTTTCGAAAAACACTCCCAGGGTATAGTTCCCTGCTTCCAGCCCTTTTTCAACTAAACTAACACAGTCGAGAATACCTGTTTCAAATGTTTTTCCACACTGATAAGAATGTTGTCGAGAGTTGAGCGGATTTTGAGTACGAACCTTCAGCCTGCTGTGAATCTCGACCATTTTTTCCAGACGTTTAAGCAAAAACGATGTTAAACTTATTAGTCTGAAACTTTTCGTTAGTTCGTAATTATTCTTTCCCGGTTTAGGAATAAATATAACTTTACAGACTATGAAGATCCTTTTCAGAACCTTTATAAGATTTATCCCTCGCCGTTTCAATATGATTGGATAAATGCAGCCGTGTTCAGGTTACTTCAGCAAACTCTTCGAAGATATTATGAACAATTAAAATATTCTTGATCTTGATCAATATCTATTCATCTTAAATGCAGCGTATATATAAGTCGTTGCAATTTACCTAAAACGCTTTTGTTGCTTGCTCAAAAGTGGCAGAAGCAGGAGCAGCATTAGCTAACAATTGTTTTTCTGCTGCTACTGCTTCATGTACACATACTTCACAATACGCAATTTTACTTCATTTGTTATTGTTGCTGTAATTGTTGTTGTTGTTGTTTAGTGTTTGCTATTGTTGTTGTTGTTTTTGTTGATGTTGTTATTATCCTTGTGATGTTAGCGTAATATGCTAATATTGCTTGCTGAAAGAAGTAATAAAACCCCACAAAATAAACAAAACTTTAACAACTTAACTCAAAAACAAAAAAAAAGACGAGAAAGAAAAATATAAGAAATGGTAGAAGAATGAAAATTCACAAAGAAGACGAGGAGGGAAAGAGGATATGTTTCTATTATTTTTCTTATTTTTCATTTAAAAGAATTTGTATGTGGGGAAAAATATATTTTAGTCAATACAATTTGCGATAAACTTACTTTGAATAAAAACATTAAATTGCTGAATTCTAGAGAAAGGTAAAAAAAAGATGAATAATTAAAAATACAAATCGAGAGAATTATTTATGTTGGGCACTTAAGAGCTCTTCAATCCATAAGGTAATATTTTAACTATGAAGGTGTAATTTCCATCTCTTGGTATCGGTCTCAACGATGTATTCTTTGAATCGAATTTTCTCTGTCAACTTTGATCAAAATTTTGAAACTAAGTTTCTTCCTCAGTGTCTACGTTTCTATAAGGGTTAAAGGTTTTTAGAAGGAAAGTTCGTCTTCAGTTGAACTATCCAGGGTGACAGCTAAAAGAGAAAGTTTTATTATCAACACTTCATAGTAATGACGCCAGCAGCTACACGAACACACGACTACGGAATTCTACAAATGTCGCCGTGTAGTCAGCTACTAAACACAATGAAAGCGGCGCCACCTGCAGCAAACGCAGTCAAAACAACAAAAGCAAACTCTCTTCTCTCTGTGTCACTTGTCAAATTAGCAATAGATTTAAAATTGACCACACCGTGTCGTCGTCATAATAATCGTCTCCATAAGAACATGTTGTTTTTATAATTTGACAGATGTAGTCGTGTAGCTGCCGTCGTCAATGTGTATGGTGCATAAGAAACAATCAAAACATAATAAATAATAGCTAGTCGGTAAGGCCCCAGTAACTGGGGCTATTTTTTTGCTCAAGAAATCTCTTTATGAAAAAACAAATATCAAAAGAGAACCAAACTGCTCGTTGGTGTTTGTTTTGTTATTTGTGTATGCAGATTATTCGTTGGATAATTGAAACGCTGAGAAGAAAAGTTGTATAACTTCTAAGTTCTGCAAAAAGTGGAATAATTTTACTTAAGAGCAAAAGCAAAATGAAATATGTTCAAAGCAAAAGTGAAACGAAATATGTTCAGAGCGAAAGCGGAATAAAAAACTATTCTGTTCTTGCTCTGAAAGATTGTTATACCATTTTTGCTCTTACTTTTAAGGCGTTTCATTTTCACTCTAAACCGTACTACTTATGCCACTCTTGCATTGACACTCTAAATTATTTCACTTTTGCTCTTATATAAATTTTAGCCCGCTTTTCCTCTCAGCCTGTCATTTATCATTCGAAAGTGATATAAAACCGAATCGTCCTCATTTGAGAGACTGAGAGAAATTGTGGTATAACTTCTACGTTCATAAAAAAATGGAATAATTTTACTTAAGAGCAAAATCAAAACGAAATATGTTCAGAGCAAAAGTGAAACGAAATATGATCAGAGCGAAAACGGAATAAAAAACTAAGCTGTTCTTGCTCTGAAAGAATTGTTATACCATTTTTGCTCTTATTTTTAAGGCGTTTCATTTTCACTCTAAACCGTATTACTTATGCCATTCTTGCACTGACACTCTAAATTATTTCACTTTTGCTCTTATATAAATTTTAGCCCGCTTTTCCTCTCAGCCTGTCAATACTGGGAAATGCCGTTACTCATGTCTTCTCTCTCTCTCATTTGTTGAATGATGAATGCAATGCTTTGTTCAATGAGTGTATTTCAAAGAACTTCCGACGATAATATTTTGGAATTGGCTGGACCGATTTTAAATCTAATAATTTTTGGCTAACCTACTCGTCAAGCTCTTTAAATTGATATATAATCGTAGCACCTCTGGATCTTCTGGAATAAAATTGTAGTTAAACTAACTAATGTATAGACTAGAGACTATCGTCTAATCGGCATATCGATAAGTTACTATCTATCTCTCTCTTTCTCTCTCTCTCTCTATTTGATCGAAATTTAACTGTGATTGAAGTTTAAAAATTCACTATTCAAATCAGAAAACTATTGGGCTTCAGAACTTTTTTATCGTGAGCATAAGTATCGGCAGCATTATATTAAGTATTTATCCATCAAAGAAATTCAAGGGACCAACATTTTTAATTTGGGAACCCCAAGCACCATCAACAAAAATTTACTAAAAAGTCGTATACAAATATTAGCTTTCCATAAATATTCAATTTTCTTACAAATCTCTTCTTACATGCTCATTTTTTATTCGAATTTAAATTATTCAATCAATACATTTTTATACTTACATACTTACAATCATAAATCGATTTAACTCAATTCAAACAAAAATTAAACAAGTCAATAAAAACAAAAACAAACCGAAAAAAAACTATCTATAGTAAAATAAATTTACAATTAATGAAAACCCATTAAATCCGACAATAATCACAATACAAACAACAACAACAACAAAAACAAACAACAACAATCATTAACAATTACAATAATCCACTTGAATATTGTCATTGGGTTGAATATTTATTTGTATTTTAATGGCATCCAAACATCATTAATTCAATGAATTGCATTTTACATTGAAATGGTACGCGGATTGCGATTTGAGAGTATTGTGAAATATTTTGATTGCATTAAACGTAATTATTATTATTATTATTTGTAATATTATATATGTATAAGATAAATAAGATAAACAGAAAGACAGACAGATGGACAGATGAATGAACAGACAACATTTGGGGCTTAATTAAATTTCATTCAACCAAAATTTAAATAATAATTAAAATTACTTGATAAATATTTATGTATGATATGATAATACCAATTTTAGTAATTTTTTGATTTTAATTAGAATGTGAGAAATTATTAAATGAAATTGTCACATGGATTGATTTTAAAATAGTACTAAATTATATTAAACAAAAATTATGTGTCTGCAGGCACTCACAGTAGAAGTGAAACTTTGTTGCTTATTTGAAAATTATTAGAAAACATTTATAACAAGTTCTGCTGAAGTTTTTTCTCTGTATTTTGTTGTTACTGTTTTTCTATTGGTACTCGCTGCACTTATCTGCGCAAACTCAACGTAGTACACGTATGTAACACATGAAAGTTCAAGTATAAATAATCAAGCAGAGGCATCTAGGTCTGCTCTCTCACTAAACCACATGAGATAAAACTACGAGAAGTCGACTCTCTGCTTGGTTGTATGTAGCCCAGTGACAACTGCATAACTTCGTTTCTTACTAGTTTCGTGCAACGAAAACGCGATTTTTTACGTGACCGTTGTTGTTGAAGTTTTTGTACTGTTCTTCTTTCAATTTCCTGAAGCTGTTCTTCTATTAATACTCTCTACAGTTATCGGCACAAAGACGACGCTCTCACACTAAAGCACATGAGATACAACTGCGAAAAGTCGACTCCCTGCATGATTGTTTGTAACCGATTCCCATATGACCTCGTTCGTTAAACACCAAAAACAGCATAACTTCGTTTCTTATTAGTTTCGTATGAGTGCAGCAACAATGCGATCTCCGTTGCAAAATTTTCGATTTACCCTCGCTAAAGAAGTTTCACTTCAAAAATTCATCTAAGCTCAAAAGCAGACACTGCAACCTTGTAGGCACTTTAAATCCGATAAGCTTCATTGAAATTCAAAGAATTGCACAATGTTGCTATTCGTCGACAGCGATAGTGCTTTCGAGGATAATTATAAATGATACTGACAAGAATAAACTAAACTAAAGTCGCCGCTCTCAGCAAATTAAAAACACTGTGGCACGAAATTGAGTTTTTTCCATCGGACTGATGATTTCACATGTATTCGAGAGTAATTCGAGGTCATTAAGGACCGTTTTGTTTCATCAGGTTAGGTTTTCGATATAACGGTATACTTATGTAACTAGAAAAACGGTGTTAATAAGACTTTACCACTAAATTTTTAATTTGAGGTTTATCATTTTTAGTGTCCATAGAAAAGTTGTGTAGTATAAAAAGAAGAACATTTTTTGTGAAGACAAGAATCCTCCGTTTACTACCTATACCCAAAATCGGGGTGTTTTTTGAGTGTTTAGGTTTACAACTTTTGCTCTAGCAAACTCAGTCAGTCAACCTCAGTGCTTTTTGCGCGTGGAAAGGCACAACTTTTTAGTAGTAGTCTTTAGAACCAATCTATTTTTGAAAGCAACTTCTCTACGAAAAAAGTTATTGCTATGAATATTATACCCGCACCAATGATATTCTCAAAAAAAAAAAGTTCAGATTTGTTCTTTATGGCATTACAACACAACAGCTCGTAGAGGGCCTAGACCGAGCTTTCCGCATCTATTCATGCTGTGACACGATAGTTTTATGCTGAATGCGAACGGATAAGCGGAAAGCTTTACTTAGAAAATGTTTTACTCTTGGATGTTTTGCCATTGTCGGTCAAGAGGTGATACTGTGTAGAAAAATTTTACTTTTTAGTTTTGATTTTTTTAGCATGCCAAGGTTTAAACCCAGGAACCTCTGCTTAGCAGACCAGCAGTACACTAACGACTAGACTACGGTGACTGCATAAAATTTTTACTTACCAATAATCGACAGTATCGTTGGTGTCGAACTAGGGTAACCAGACGTACTGAATTTGTCATTACATGTACTGATATACAGTACACAAATATTTTTCCTTTTTTTTAGGTACTAATAAGGTGGAGTACTAAACATAGTAATTTATTGTTTTAAAAACTTTTAATGAAAACGTAGTATAGAGCTAAAAAATATTGACGAGAAAAAGAGTAAGAAAAAGAGTAAAATGCGGAATTGGTAACTGTTTCATTGGGGGCAATCAAAAAAGGCATCAACCTGCACTGTCTTACCCTAGCTAACAAAACATGCGAGATACTCACATAATGTAATACCTCCTGTACGACCTAGTCGCTATACGATATCTGTAGGTCTAGGGAACTTAGCAGGGACCGTACATAATACATAACCTACTGTGGGACCTGGCCGCTATACGATATCTGTAGATCTAGGGAACTTATCAGCAGGGACCGTACAGTCATCGCTCAACTCAGCACGGTTTTTAAAAGTTACTGGCCTATTGGCATTCATGCAGAGAAACTGCATATACCTTTCAACAAACACTGTAGAAGTCAAATCAAACAAACTTCTTAACTACCTTAACTCTAAAAAGTGGATTTAGCACAACATTCATCTTTTTTTCGTTAGGAGGAATAGTGGTATCAAAATGGCGCAAAAGCGCTGATTGTGATCTACGCGCGTACTGCTGTAAATCAGTCACATAAACCAACCAACTAACCAATCAATATATACTATTTAGCAGAAAAAAAGAAAAATACTTGGTCCTTGGAAAGTAAACTTATAATAGGAAATAATTTTATTATGATAAAAAACAGTAAGGAAATAATAAATGAAACTTGCTCTGATAAAGACTAAAGTGAGATTGAATTCTTTTGTAGTTCTGAAAAATGGAATGTCGATTAAGTTACAAACAGCTAGGAAAAATCTACTGTTTTGTACTGATTTTTCAAGTCAATTCTATTTTAATGTACTGATTTTTAAGTTAAAATATCTGGCTATCTTATGCCGAACTCACTTGTCATTGCTATGTTTTTCCTTTAAATTCTTCACAGACTAAGAATTTAAACTAGCTTCATTCATTTGTTTATTACCGTTTTGGTAGGTGGACTGTAAATCCATCCAAATGTCAGCCTTGACACAAACCAGATGCACACAGTTGTTGATCCTGAGTAACGTCAAAAGATGGCAGCCCCATCAACACAGCATCGTCTGCGCTAGGCCAATCACTTGTCCAGATGATAAAAAAATGATTGACGAAACTAATACAAGACACATCCTTAGTAGATGCCCTAAGCTCTCAAGAAAAAACAAAAAATAGGTGATTAACAAGTGGGTCTGCACGATTGTATTCCCGGTTTATGTTAACACTGACGTTTAGAGGAGAAAGTTGGAGTTTCTCTTCTTCATATACCAAATAAGAAGTTACCGGAGAATATCCAGAATTAATTTTTGATTGATAGTGCAAATTAGAAGTAATTTGAGTAATGATTTGTAAGAAAATCGTGGAACCATGCTATTGTTAGGAAGCGAACCTGGGATATCTTTAAGAAGATAGTCCAACACGCTGCCGCTAGACCACCGAAGCGACAGGCCCGATATTATGAATTTTGTCAACATTATTCAAGCTGATTGAGTGTATGAAGAACCTAAACTTATTATTCTTTATTCTTCTTCTTCCAACTTTGGTTCTTATCAAAGTATTATAACCTAAAGCTACAACTTTCGGTTATAAAATCATTGGCACACTTGCTTCTTTCACTGATAACTGACTAAATCACTGCTTAATCTTTCGATATTCGATACTTATTGTGCATTTAAGAACATAAGTATATTTTGAAAGAAAATAATAAATAAATCCACGACAACTAATTTCACCTTCAATTAAACTTTTGGCAAAAGATTTTCTCGCACTCAAACACAGAGAAAATGAGCAGGCAAAAAAAAAAGAAAAAGTGTTTCAAAGATAAATTGTGATTCAGTAAACTGATTGTGTGGATTAAATTGCCGAAATTGGTTAGAGTTGAAATTGGCGCAGAACCAGGCAAAGACACTCAGACAGACATTCGGGGAAGCAATCAAACAAGGCATGCTCTGAAGCAAGGCAGGGCAATGCGAGTCAAGCAGACAGACAAGCAAAGCAAAGCAAAGCAACAATGTCAAAAGTAACTCCTAAGGGGAACAGAATCAAAACTTATTTTTGATAAGCGCTATTATAATTGGATTTAGTTAAGTTATATATGTGAGGAGAGGTGAAGGAGAATGAGTGGCAAGAAAGTGCATACATATATAGAAAACAAGACTATATAGTGAATAATATACAAACACAGGTATTAATAGTAAGAAATAAAGAAAATTGGAAAAAAAGAAGGAAAAAAAAACATAAGCTGAAAACAAAAAGACAAAGTGGTTGGGTGGTGGGTTAGAAGCTGCTGATGATACCGTTGATATCGATAGAGTTAATGAAACGCACTGTAGCTTATCACGAAGCAGTGGAGGAAAACAGAAATAAGGAACAAACCACAAACTTATCGACACTGACAGCAAATTAAAACCTATTGAATATAGTTTAAATGGGGAGAACTTTCAAAATTACTTACTGCTTGGTATTTAGTTGTTTAGTTGTTTTGATTGGGAAAAGCAGAAGCAAAGGGCAAATAAGATACTTAGATAGGTAGAATGATTAATACTTCTACACTCGAGTATTTAAAAGAAATTGCAATTGGTTTATGTAGATATATGCTCGTATGTGCCGTATTTACTTAGATTAAGGAAAAATAGAAAAATTGTTAAATAGCCAAAGCCATGATAGAGATGCGCAATTGCTGTTTTAGTCCAACGTTGGATTAGTAATGAACAACTATGTATTACGAAAAGTTGTTAAGAAAGTCATCAAAGTTTTTGTCACTTTGCTTATGTAGTTATTTATTTGTATCAATAAGGGGTAGCCATGGATTGGTTATAATAAAGGGGGTTGCGCTATCGAACAACAAAATTTTCTTTCTTACTTAATTAAGCGTAATAATTATTTGGCAGACAATGAGCTGTTTGATGAAGTTGATGTTAGTTGATAAATAATGTGCATTAAGCGGGCATTCTTTTGGGCTTCGTCTGGCAGTTTGTCTTGCATCATTATTAATTAACTGCCAGAAGTTGTTATCTATCAATCTATTCAACAGTTTTTCCACCTTGTGGACTTTAAACTTGAAATTTGTAGGCATATCGTTAGTTAGAAAGTATATCTCTTGTATTGGATAAGGTGACTCGGAGCATTATGACCCTCTGAGTACGCTCATTTTCAATCATTTTATTAAAAATTCTGACGCCTGATTAGGATTTGGCTTCAAAAACATATATGGTTATAAAAAAATCCAGATTCAAATATATTCAGAAGATTTTACTTTCACCCAATATCAACCAACGACTAGGATTGACTAATTGGAAAAAACATAAACATTTTCCCGTCCCCCCTTCCCCTCTTAAAGTCCTTGACTACAGTTTTTGATGAAGTAAGTTTACATGTCTTATACTATTAACCATGATTAATCTAATGATTTGCAATCGGTTCAGTGTAGTTGAATTCATCAAGCTTAAGATCTAGTATTGCCTGTTATCATACACTCAAAAAAAAAAGTACGTGAAACAGCTGTGAAAATAACATTTTTTGTTTATAATATTCAGCCAACATTAAAAAATATCAAAATTGACATTACAAAATGTGATTATAACATTACTGAAAAATGTATAAATGATGTGAAAACAATGCATTTTTAACATTAAAAATGTAAAAGAAATACATTATTTTAATGTAATATTGATATGACAATAATGTTGAATTGACATGACAACAATGTTAAATAAAACACAGTAAAGAAGTTTTTTGCATTTTATATAATTTTATTTCTGTAATACTAATTATTAACAACAATATATAAATGTAAATAATTCCGAAAAAGTAAAAATTTTAAAACACTAGTTTATTATATTCTATTTTCACACTGTTTTTATTTAAACTATTATTGTGACTGCAAATAAATAGATACGTTCACTCTTACCCGACGAAACGCAAAACTATTTTACAATTAAAAAGTGTTGTCAGTTTAAATTTTTTATGTTATACTTATTCAAAAAGTATTACCAGTCTTAATTTTCAATGCTATAGTAGCCTGTTTACATTTAGAATGTTAAATTTACACAGAATAATATCAATTTTACATGAAAAACATATTAAGTAATGAGAACCTTTTTAATGTAATTTTAACATCGTAATTTGACATTACAATGTAAAACGAATTATTATCAATATGATTGTTTTAATGTTAATACAACACAAAACAGATCAATCTGATATTTTTTGCCGTAAAACTAACATTTTTGTTTTTACATTGAAAATAACATATTGGTATTAAATATCGGAATGATTTGTAGTCTAAATAAGTTTTTCTGTTTGTCTAAGTTTCGATCTTAGTTTTGGTGTAAGTTTTAGTCTGCTTTTGGTCTTAGATATGGCATTTACATATGCATATTAGGGTGTATCAAAAAAACTTGTTTTTGGAAATACAAAATTTCAAGTCGTTAAATAGTTGTTTCTATAGACCCAAATATACTTGGTCTAATTGAAAGAAGTTTAGGTCTCGTCTAAAGGGTTTATAATTTTCTTAAAAAATTTAAATTGTCCATTTGTTTTCTTATAATTCAACGGGGAAAAAAGCACTCCAAAAGACCAGTGTTCGTTAACAAAACAAAAACAACAAGTGCTGACCTTATATACTCCTCAGGCGAGCTACTGACAATCGGGCCCGTTGGGAATGAAGGATGAAGTGATTTTTTCCCCATTTGAAAAATGTTAGTAAGATGGTGTGAAATAAAAAAAATAAAATTATACTCCCACGCAACTTTTAGGTCTCTCGAATTTTTTTGTGGTGTACATTGGTCTATAGTTAGAGATAACGTTTTATCGACTTGAAACTTAGAATTTAAAAAAAAAAAAAATTTCGATGCATGCATATATTAAATTGAAGCAAATAACAGATTTTTGATCTGAATGTGGTCTGATCTTTAGTCGAGATTTCGGTTTTGTTTTGATTTAAATTAAGGACTGAATATTGGAATGGTTTTTGGTCTGAATTTTATTTTATTTTATTGGTCTGCTGTTTGGCCTAGTTTTGATTTTAGGCTTAATCTGGGATTTAGTTTTAGTTTTGGTATAGATATTGATCTAATAAGGTTAAGCTGGTTGGGTTGGAGTGGCTGTATACATACACACTTAGGCCCGAACGGCTCATTGTTATACCACATAGTTGGACTTACAGTTTAACTCCGATTCCGAACGTCGCGACGGTGTGGCATTTTTTTATCGGCTTGGTGGTTTTGGTATTACCAACCAAGGTGTGTACTTGTACACTTTCTTATAATTCTCATACACTTCATACACATTGATAGTGAATATAAAAAGGTTATGAGAATTAATCACCAGACGAGACGGGAATTAAACCCGAAACTCCCGGATGAAAGTCTAGTGCACTACTCACTAGACTATTGTGGTCATCACATCTAATAAGTAACTATCTTATTATTTACCCCAATCAGCCAAACCTGCATTCTAGATCTGGCAATGATAGTAGGCAAGAGAGTTTCCAGTTCTAGTGAAGATTTGGAGCATAGTCGAAAGGTGGTTTGCGAAACTTTACTCTATCATTTACTCTATATTTACAAGTTGCTCTGCGGAAATGCAAAATTTGACCACCAGTTCGTATTCTCCCCAGAATAACATGAAACGCTTGTCAAACTCACGCTTTTCACGTGGACACGATATTCTGGTACCACATGATTATGTATGAAATTCTTTGCAAATGTTTTTCCTGATAGTTATGATCCAGTTTAGTCCAAATTAATTGCTAATAAAAGAGAAAATAAAACGAATATCGATCCAGATATTTCGATCTTTTTTTTCGAAATATCTGAACCTGTTTGGTTTGCCATTTGGCTTTATATTTTTGATATATCTACGACTTGTACACTTTTTTTTTTAGTTCTCCTGTGAATTAAAAAGTTTTTTTCTGTATCTTAAAAAACTTTTGTAATGGCGCAAAACTGTGATCAGAGCTCGCGAAATTTATAGAAATGATGTTTGGTTGTCATATTGAGGTACAGGTTAGTAGATTTAATACTTTTTTGGAATCGAGTATTTTAATTCTAATTTATACTTAGTCTAACTGTTAAAAATTGTATGAAAGTTAGAAGCGGATTCATCACTCGAGTTCTGTCTTCTCTTCTCGCTGTTTTTATATAAATATTGTTCGTTCTCTCAAACTGAGAGTATAACAAAAATGCACTAAACTCTCTCTCATTTCTTTACATTACAAAAATCGACGGCTTCAAATACGAAATCTTTCAGTTTCGTCATTTTTTTATTTTCTATTAGAATAAACAAATCGCAGGTCATAAAAAGTTCAAAGTTTTTAAAATATAAAATTGAAAACTGAATTTAAAGGATCTAGCCATTTATTATTAAATTGTCTGCCATGAAAGACTATATATCAAAATGACGGCGGTAACAATTCAACGAATCCTTTACGTTCTCCATTCATACCACCACCCTTTAAATTAACTAAAACACCCTTTTTGTCGTTTGGTCGCCGGACACAAAACAACACACAACAGAGGCAATTTTATTTTGAATAAATGAGTGGCACTTAACGCTAAAGTCATTACAATCATTAATTTGCGTCCGTCTGTGTCTCTCTGAACCGTTGTGGCAGTGCCACTGAAAATGTACCACTGTGCAGCGTAAATAACAAAGGCAAGGGGTAGTTTTTCTATATACATATTTATTTGCAGTTTTATTTTGGTTGAAAATCACTGAACCTCATTACAATTCTTAATTAGTTGCATTTGGTTTTAAAACCAAATACAACAAAAATAAAAAAATTAAAAAACAGTAGAAGCAGAAGAACAACGCTGGAAAGTAGGCAAGGGTTTATTTTCTTTACGCTTTCGACCTCTCACTCACTAAAATTATTTTTACAATTTTTCATTTTAAACAAAATTTTAATTTATTCATTCATTTGTTATTTTTCAATTTATAAAATAAACACACACATGTGATTGTGCTGACTACTTCCTTGGCTACTTCTACTCTACTATTTACTTCATGATGTCTCTACGAATTGACAGCCACAAGTTTCTTATTTTTTTTTTGCTTTTTTTTGTTTGTTTGAGCAAAAAGGAGTAAGTAAGGAAGAAGCAGGAAAGGAATGAGAAACTTTGAGTAACCCATAAATTCAACAGCAATTTCTTCTTCTACTACTTTTCAATGGCTTGAGGCTGTTTTTCGGTAACACAAGGAAACAACAGCAGCACCACTGCATTACTGCTTTCAAAACTTTTCAACTTAAGAGAAGAAGACAAAGATGATGACGACGACAACAACATCGTAGTAGATGTGTTGAGGACATTGTTGAAGACGGCGGGCGAAATCACATTTTTGTTCTTATATACTCGTATCCGTAATAAATGTTTGCCTGCTTAAATTTGACAGTTGAACTAAACCGCTCTCGCGCTTCGACATAGTAAAATATTTGACAATGAGTGTGAAGTTGGCGGCTGTAATGTTTGTCTTCGTTTAATTATGGTTACAAATAATTGTCAGTGTGTTGATATTGCTGTTGTTGTTGTTGTTATTGTTGCTTTATTATGTGTGCATATGAATCACATTGGAAGGTCGGAGTTGGGGGACATGTTGATTATTTATGGTGCATAGTTAGTGTTAGTAAATTAATGTGGAATTATTGTGTTTTTAATGAGTTTGTATGTATTTTATGCAAAGGCTGGAAAATTTATCCAATGCCATGTAAGAGATTTTTAAAATGTTCTTTGTTGTTTTACGAAATGGTTAAGTAATTCAAATTGAACGATATATTTTATGTCAAGGGAATTTGGTATTAAATACATTCTACAACATCTGACTGTGATGTGTTAGTGTTGTAATTTGTGATATTTTTTTTTCACATCATGTTGCTTTTATGCTAGTTAACTTATCAAGTTTGTCAGTAAAACTAAAAAAATTTACATATGCACTCAAAATTTATATTTCAGATCAAAACTCAGACTAAAAACGCGAAATTCAGACCGAATCTAAACCACAATCAATTTAAAATTCATTCCAAAAAATAAAAAAAAATTTAGATCACAACTTGGACTAATAGTTGGACAATATTTTAGGCCAAAAGGACGCCAACTGCCGAACGAAATCAACCCAAAATTCAGACCAAAAACTAGTGGTGGGAATATCTGATAAATATTCATACCATAAAATTATAACTCAAATTAAACTCAAAATCAAGCCAATTCAGACCGAAATTTCGACCATAACTCAAACTAAGAGTTAGATTAAATCGCCAAATGCAAATTATAAGCAAGCAAAGGCAAAGACAGAAACCAAATCAAACGCTGATTTAACGCTGGTCTGAACAAAATTCTGTCCACAAATTAGACTAAAACTCAGACAAGAAAATCTTAAATACAGACCGAAAGCAAATCATAACTTAGACCAAACACGGATTAAAACTCAAACCAAATTCAGATTAAAGTTCAGACCTAAAGTAAGATTCAAATATTCGACCCCATTTTAAAATTTTTATTAAATTATTATCACTAAAATAATAATATATAATATAAAAAAATATTTTAAATTCTAAAATTCTTCGTTTATTGAAAGTAAATGCTTTTCACTGCTAATGGCTTTTTTGGAAAAATCTAAAAAAATTTTATTTCTCAAAAATCACTGTTTATTATAAATATACAGATCTTCGCATATATTTGGTAAATCAAGATTGCCGGGTTCTGGGCGGGCGGGGGGTATAACTCCTATAGCTCCCCTCTGGACCCGCCACTGTGTGTTATGTTCCATAGTATGTGTGTTTTATTTATTTCACTTGCATCACTTAGAAAAACAAAACTCCAAAATAGTGGCTTCCCAGACTCATGACGCTATAGCCTAGTTGTTTAGTGCATCAGTAAGCAAGTAAGTAAGGGTTCAAGTCCCACAAATTACACTTTTTTTCAAATTATAATAATGATGATGCTGTCCTATCGATGATTTTTTTCCAGGCTCGAACTTGTGGCTGAAACTCCGCATCATGACTGTTGATCAAAACGCCTACTAACTGAGCCACCCAAGCAAACCTACTTTCATTGAAATTTGTTTCTTTTATTCTTGCAATGTTTGCTGTACTAGTTACAGTCTCCTGACAATGCAAGAATGAGTAAGACATACGAAATTGAATGATTCAATCATGTTATGTTTATTTATCAAATATTATTTCTAAAAATAGACCATATAAGAGAGTTAGTGAGAGCTAAAAATTTTGTTACTGTATTGGAGCTTCCATCAGCCAGATCTTGAATAGAAAGTATCACATCATGTGATGAGTGCAGAAGGGACTCATTTTAGTTTTTTTTTTTTTTGGTTTGCTAGCTCGACATTAACTGCATTAATTATCATTATCTCCTCATTGTTGTTGAAAACCTTTAAATTTTTTTTAATTTTTTGGAAAAAACCAGAAATCACACGGGGCTTGATTCGAGGAAAATGGTGCTGGACGAATTTCTTCAATCTCTGAGAGCACAATGGAGTTGTTCGTTTTTTTAGCAATGTGATGCAAAAAGTAGCGGCGCAAGTTTTTTCTGATTTCTCAACAAGTTTTCGAAAACTAGTGGTAAGTAAGTTTCAGCATACCATTTAGCTGCAACCGTCTGTCTAGTTTTCGAAGGTATAACAGTCACAATTTTTTCTCAGTTGAAATAAATTGACATTATTACTTTCGCCGCTAACTTCTGCTGCATGGCTTCAATGGGTGGATTAGCTACTCATGGTCTCCATATCATCAACTGTTGCTTGATTTCTGGGCGTATTTGAAGAACCAATCTTCATCACCTGCTGCAATATAATTGACGGTGCTGGACCCTCCATTTCTGAATTTTTGAATAAAATATTGGGCGAAGCGCAAACGCTCCTCTTTTTGAGCAGTTAAAATTCGAGGAACCCACACGCTGATCTGATTTCTACCTGTATCCCAGATGATCCCTAAATATACGCGATACAAGCCCATTTCCTTCAGCAATCATTTTCTGGGTGAATCGTCGTGGATCTGTGTCAATTTTTGACTTCATTAGAGCCGCACTTACGTCATCTGTTGAAGATTTTGGGCGACCTTCACAAGATACAACCTCCACAGAAAAATTTCCGGTCTGAAATCTCCGAAACTACTTCTGGACGGTCAAAAACGATAGTTCATTCTTTCCATATGCAATTTGGCACACTTTATATATTTTCACAGGCTTGAGGTTACGTCGAATTCTGTAAAGGATAGCAAACCGAATCTCTTACTGTGATTGCGGTAGAATTTCTGCCAACTTAAAATTAATTATCGCAATACTATGCCAAATCATCTGACGTTTTTTGTTAGCCCCCAATGTATTTCGCTGAGAGGAAAACATTTCTAAAATAAAAGTCCTTGAATCCTTAAATCTTGGAGTTATCAGTGAACCATATGACGCGCTTACAGGAAAAGTGAAGAATAAAATTTGCTAGAGGAAAGCTGATCTAGAAAATTTCATAGAGCCAAAACGAATTTTCGTTCTACTTCTTTTTCGTAAGTTGCAATCCTTCGTGCGTACTCGGCTATATCGCTGTAATCTGCAAGCAACAGACTCCTGTAAATTTAGTGGTTTTCTGTTCACCAACTTTTTTGTCGTTACCTGAAAATAAGAATTTGAATTTGCGGCATAAGTTACAATTTAATAGGAGATTCTCTGTTTTTCCTTTGACATCTTCTTTACCAGGGGTGCAATGAAACGGAAAAAATCAGTTCCTAATCCTTCCGTCCAGAAAAAAAGGGAAAATAGCCCGTGCATCGATGTTCTTATTAATAATTTTTATGACTGGCATTTTCTTATATTTATGAGGTAATTTTTGGCTATTGAGGACTTAAGCCGAGGTTTTTTATACGTTCACGTTGTGCCTGCTATATTTGTACAGTTTTATGACTTTTTCACTAGCAGCCAGGTGTAGAACAAATTTTAATTTCCTTAAATTTTTTCCATTGCTCCTAGTTTCAAACCCAGACATTCTTCGTAGCAGTCCAATGTGTAACGCTTACACCACAGCGACCACTTGCGAAACTTTTTCGAAAAAATTTCTTAGTTTGAGCGGAGGTGATTGCTAAAAAAAAAAAGCCCTAGTCAATGAATTTCAGTTACCATTTTTTTCGACAAAAAAACTTATTTTTATAAATTAATGAATGAATATTTCAAACTTTATTTATGTATGCTAAAAATCAAAAAGTGCGCTTATTTATTTGTAAATAAATTTCAATTTATCAATAATTCAATCTCATATTACAATCGACTTAACAAAAGTAGCTCATTACGAATGAATGATAAACTTTTCAATGAACCTTTCCAGCCTACTTAGAGTTACCAACAAAATGAATTCGGCAGGAGTTTAATCTTTCAATCTCTGACTGACTTTGCTGACTGATTGACTGACATGAGAGCAACGAAAGAAAAGAAGTTTCATATTTCTATACAATTTCATTTTTAATAATTCCAAAAATAAAATCTCCAAAATACGAGTATAAAATATTTAGTTATTGTTGTTGCAACAGATTTGCGTATGTATGTGTGTGTATTTATTGAATATTTAAAAAGGGGGCGCAGCAATTTATTGAAATTACCCTTACAGCATAGAGAAGAGACTCTTCATATATATTTATTTATGTTTTCTTTTCTTTTTTTTTTCATCCATCTTATTATGCATGCATGTATGTATATTCGCTATTCAAAAGTGTCAAATCGAAAAAAGGGTGTCAATTGCTTGTAAATTTTGTTACTGCTACTCCTGCTATATTTTTCACTTTTTTTTCTGTTTTTTTTTTGTTAGCTGTGGCATCACTGTCAAGTCAGCATGTTGCAACAAATTTTGCCGTCACTCACTTGCGTCGTCGACGATTTCATCGTTTAAATTTTTGTTGTTTTTGTTGTTGTGTTTTCGTGTTGATTATTTTCCTTATAAATAAATATGAAATTCAATCCGGCTGCGACCGACATTCTCGTTGTCCTTCGCCCCACTTCTACACCCGCTCTTCATTCTCTCCTGCATTTGTTGTTGTAATTCAAAAAGTGTGTTGCTATATTTTTATGTTCTCTATCATGATTTGCGATTTATTTCATTCATTTTTGTTTGTTTTTTTTTTTTTTTCGTTTGCCTTCTCTTCAAAGTTTGAAGACATACTTACCTCACACTCTCCCTCTCTCATATTGGTGTATTTCTTTTGGAGTGGTGTAGTGGGTGGATGGGGTGAATATTTATTGAAATGTTGTTTGCAACACTTTTATTTGTATTTATTTTTATTCTTTTGTGTGCAGATTGTGGAGAAGTGTGTACTTATTTATGAATACCGAATTAGTTAGTCATTTGGAAGCAAAAAAAAAAAATGGCTAAAAGTTTATGAATAGTTTATCGAAGTGGTGACTTAATTCGAGTTGTTCAGCATGACTGTGATTTCTACAAACAAGAAGGCGAAGAGAAAAATGAGTGAATGAGAGAGGAGAGAGTTTTATAAATAAATATTCGTTGCATTTCGAAAATTATATTCAAATGTGAAGTAAGAAGGTTAAATAACCTGAAGAATATCTTAAAATACTCATCTTGAACCATTCAGAATGTGATCGTATTCAAAAAATTCATTATATTGCAAAAGAAAGTAGTAACTCAGTCTGAATCGCACTACAATTATAGCTCTATTGACCACTAATTAAAGCTTGTGGCTAAATGGAGCGTGGGCTGGAAATATCGTGGTCCCATAATTCTTTGAAAATTTTAAGTGTCTGAATAATACTTTGAAGGTCGCATATGCAGAGACGAAAGCAGAATATTTGTAACGGATATTTAGAGAATCCCGGGTCCAAAGATTGCAAAAAAAGGAGAAGCTGGAACTTCTACAATCTTATGATGTAATAACACTGTGCTAGTAATAAAATGTAGCAAACGGGAGACATATCGTTTCTAACTAATTCGGGGTCAAGGAATTCAGTGGTGATAACCGTTTTTCCCCTATCAGCAGGGGGTATACTACGAAGTTGCATGTTCTTCTTCTTATTGCTGTGAAAATTGGTATCGAGGGGTTTTTGGCATGAAAAAACTTAACCTGAGAAACTTAGCAGAAAAAATACAATTTTTGACATACTTCCCATACAAAAAACCGTCAAAAATCCCCAAAAAGTGGAAAATTTGTATGGGAGGTACCCTTATTTTACATCGAAATAACTTAAACTTTCACACATATAATTTTCTTTTTCAAAAAAATTAGTTTCTAAAAGTTTCAGATCAATCGGCTAAAAAATAATCATCCAATTGTCATCATCAGCGATCAAACGTTATTAAATAAGGAGATCAAAACGAAAATTACACTATCCGACAAAAATCAATTTTTCCAAAAATAACAAGGTTCTGAAAGTGGATTCTGATAGAACTCGACAAAAAAATGTCACGTGTCTGCGTCCTGTCCTGCGTTTTGAAAGTTTACATAAAATTTTTTTGTACGCGGACTTAAGTATTATAATCCATAAGACAACTTGCTAGTTTTGCATCAAAGCTTGTTTGTATGCGCGGAAAGTTATAGTAGAATTTTCCTTAGAATATTTTCTTCAAACTTATTAACCCTTTGGCGCCCACCAATATGTGTAATTTTTGCCCCTTTCAAAAAAATAACTTTTTTGACCCATTACAAGAGTTGATAGAAGGTTAATATGTTCAACAAATATGTTGCCCATCAAATTTTACTATAGGTCACTGAACAACAAAAATCTGTAAACTTTGTTTTAGGAAAAGTTAACCCACATATTTCCGCAAAACATCTACCACGAAAGTAGCGGTAGAATAGAGTCACGCAAGCCACGTTTTAACGATGTTTCAAAGATTGAATTGAACTGGAAACACTACTGTCTCCTATTAGTGTTATCACTCGATGTTGAATATGGTCCATACGTGTGAAACCTACCTTGCACAGGTGAAATGAAATTTATTACGACTAGATATTGTCTAGAGTCGATTCGTTTCTAGGCTTCTCTCATACATTTATTCCTGTTGAATTTAAGGTGGGAAAATCGTAGCAAACAGTTTTCCGGTTTCCCATTCAAAGCAATTCATTCTCAAAATGAATTTTCCGAAACAACTTTGTGGCAATTTCGTTGTAGATGTAGGCTTCGTTTAGAGGTTAACACAGCTAATTCCAAAACTAAACTTCAGAAAGGGCTTCAAAACATTTTTCCCAACAACAGCACACATAAATTTAGCCGAATTATTTCGACTTTCAGACGGAGCACTCTGATTTCCATGCCGAACTTGCAGTAATCAGGAAAGAAAGTAATTGACCAAAGTTTAAGATAGGACTAAAAAAACTATTTTATTGTAGCAGACAGCTAACACTGTTCAACACACACAAAAATAACAAGGTACTGAAAGTGGATTCTGTTAGATCTCGAGAAAAAAAGTTTAGAAAATTTTTTTAAAGACACTTTAGTTCACTGTGTATAAAAGGTGAAAATTTGAAACATTTTTTTTTAATTTGGGTTTATTTTTACTAAAATCAAGTTTACAGATTTTTGTTGTTCAGTGACCTATAATAGAATTTCATGGGCAACATATTTCATGAACATGTTAACCCTCTATCGACCCTCGTAATGGGTAAAAAAAAATGCAACTTTTTTTTAAAAGCAAAAAATACCTATAACGGTGGGCACTAAAGGGTTAATATGTTGGAAGGAAATATTTTACGAAAAATTCTGTTAGAAGTTGCTGAACATATAAACAAGCTTTTATTCAGAACTAACAAGTTGTCCTATGATTTATTGTACTTAACCTGTTAACCTGACGACCTCGATAGCCTAGTGGATAGTGCACTAAACTTTCATCTGGGAGGTTCGGGTTCGATTCCCGTCTTCGTCTGGTGGTTAATTTTCATAACTTTCTTATATTCACTATCAATATTTAGTGGATGAGAATTATAAGATAGTGTACAAGTACACACATTGGTAGGTAATGGCAAAACCACCAAGCCGATAAAAAATTTGCCACACCGCCGTTCGGAATCGGCGTTAAACTGTAGGTCCAACTATGTGGTATCACAATGGGCCGTTCAGGCCTAAGTGTGTCTCTCGACAGCCACTCCAACCTAACCTAACCTGTTAGAAATGGGCAAACTTTAAACCCGCGTAAACAGAATATTAGACGTTAACTTTTAAAATGCCGAGACACGTATAAATTTTTTTCTCGAGTTCTATCAGAACCCATTTTCAGAACCTTGTTATTTTTGAAAAAATTAATTTTTGTCGGACAGTGTAATTTGTGGTCGCCGTAGCCTAGTGGTCAGTATGCTGGACTGCTATGCAGAGTTCCTAGGTTCAATGCTCGGCACTGTTGAAAATCAAAAGTTTTCTACACAGTTCTACCTCTTGGCTGGCAAACCTTCAAGAGTAAAAATTGCCTAAGGAAATTCGTGAGCAAATTGAATTCATGCAACATGATTGGATGCGAGAACCTCTTTCAAAGCCCTCCGTAGGCTGTTAAGCCATAAAAAAAAAGAAAAGAAATACAAAATAGAGTCGCGGATATATTTCCTCACCTATGCAAATAAGAGATAGGTCGACCAGTATTCCAATCATGAAAACATTAAAATACGTTTTCCAAAAGAACCCTTCACTCACTGATCCACATTCGTCTTGACATAGCCAGACTATCTGCAGGGCTCAAGAAACAGGGAATAAAAAATTGAAGAAGTTTCAAGAACTTGGAAGAAAAAAAGCTTTCCTCAAATTTCTTCTCCCATTCTTTGGTTCTTGTCAAGACAAGATTTGATACATTCGATAAGTCTTTCCCAGAAAATCTAACCGGAATTTCTAGAATTGAGATAAGAAAACTTCTCAATTCCTTAATCGAGCCGGGTTGCTCTAGATAAATAAAGCCCATTGATAAAGTGAGGATGTGTTACCAATTTTTCGCTTAAGCGTTATTGGAGTACAGTATATTTGCATTCCTCTGAATACGACTGTCAGCCCCTGGTAATTTTACCTAAATCATTAGTGCCGACATATGGATGAAGGAATATAGAGCGGTTAAGGAAAACCTGTACTTACTCTGCAATATTTTAGGAATATTTTCAATGTTTTTTTCAATGCTTGTCTAACTATTACAATCACTTAAGAAAACTTCGCTGTGGAGTTTATGGAAAATTTTCAGGTTTCCGAATAATAGAAGTAGTTACCGTTGGCTGATACTTATGAGACTAGTCCGAGATTTAATCATTTCCATAACCGAATTAGGTCTGATTTTTGCTATGAGTTTTAGTTAGGATTTCGGTCTGAATTTTCCTGGATTTTCTACCTGAATTCAATCTGAAATTCGGTATAACTTTTATATTTAGTTTGGTGGTCTAGTGACAGCTTGCTAGACACTTGTCTCTGAAGTCCTGGATTCGATTCTAGGCTAGGATATTTTTAACCAATTTTTCTTCCTTTCTTTTTTGGGCTTTGTTACAAAAAAGTGTCTAACTTTCGAGTCGTCTGATTTCGATTCAATATACTGAGTTTTGCAAAAAAAAATGTCGGCCTAATATTGATTAAAGTAGCAGCCTTAATTCGCTTGGCATTTTTGGTCAGATTTTTTAACAGAATTTGTTGTTGGAAAGTATTTTGATGGCACAAATTATTCTGCAATAAGTTGAACTAAAGAGAGAGTTTGGAACTTAGGAATATTGATATATCTCCAAATAATAAAAAAAATCATTTGCAGTTTTGAAAATGATATCATTGAAAAACTACTGCATTTTAATATTGTTTAGTTTTTTTTTTTTATCAAAATTTAAAAATTTTCACTAAATATTTTAAGCAAAAATAGAAAAAGAAAATCAAACGCTTTAACTTATATTTTCATTTTATAAGAAAAATATCAAAAATGCTCGCCCATACTCTCTTTTTGCAACCACAGAAATAAAAGTAAAAAATCTAATTACACTTTGCACACGTTTTGCCAATTCAAAAATTTTTCTGCTTATCGCCATTCCCAAAAAAAAAAAAAAAAAACGAAATGAAATGAAACTGAAAAGTAAGAAACACGCCCTCTTCATTTATGTAAAATCAAAAATGCAAAAACTTCAACTTCAATTCCAACACCAGAGAAAATGGAAAAAAATCTATGTACCTCAAAGATATTTTCTATCCCGCGGGACATAAATTTACAAAAAATCACGCGCTTATCTGCGCTTGCTGCCAAACCCACGCAATTAACGCTCGTTTTACGCTAACATATTATTATTGGAAGACGGAGCGCGTTTGCGTTATGAAAAGTGCAAAAGGCAAAAGTAAATTTCTTAGTCAATTGCAAGCAAGCAAGTAACAACCCCATTACCAAACAAACGCGTACCCCCGCCCCGATGCTCCAGCACTTAGTGTACTACAAGAAACTGGTAACATTGACATAAAACGAATGAAAATGATTCTCAAATCGAATTCAAATAAAAGTAACGCTCGTATATTTTATTGCTGCTAAATACGAATTTTAATTGCTGCCGCTGCTGACAAAGACTTAAGCAATATCACATGAAATAGCGATAAGAAAGTGAAGTCACGTTTCATGCCTAAGCGTTTGGAGAAGCGTTTTTGCAATTGGCAGTAGGCAGGCGGAGAAGGAGGGAAGAAGGAGGCACGCAGCCAAAACAATCTTGCTTGTGTCTTCATTATCAATGACAGCGACGCGAATGTCTATGAAAGTATCTGAAAATTCGATGTGGGAGTTGGAAATGGGATAGGGTTGGTGTGGATGTGAGTGTACGTAGGTGGGGGAAGAACCTATTGCAAAGTGTATTTTTTTGTTTTTTTTTTTTTGTTTTTGTTATGCCTTAAAGAGAAATTGATAAGATTTTAGCTTTCTCTTACGAAACAATAAACGAAAATGAATAAGTGCAAAATAAACACCAACATTTTCGTATTTTTAATGAATTTCACAAAAGTCTGAAGACATGAAGACATAAACGAAATTGCATGAGTCTGTATCTTTTTATGTGTGTGTGTGTGTGCGCCTATGCCTATGCCTTAGGGGCCCAAAAACAAATTATTAAGGTTATAAAAGTTAAAGCAATTTTATATTGCAATTTGTTTTTTTTTTTTTTCAGAATACTTTATCGTTTCGATAAATGTCATTAGAAAATATTTACACAATATTAAAATTAAAAATAAAAGAAATTATCTTTCATTGTTACTGCATATTTTTATCAAGTTTTAGGTATACATAAGTTTCTGTCTGATTTTATAGTTGCAAGTACAGGAATAACAATACGTCGCCTGAGAATTGATTTGGCGTATGTGTATATGTGTTTGTATTCCTATTCGCCAAATCACTTCTCAGGCGACGAATAGAATCCAAAGGATACAGAAGGGCGCTGCAGCACCTGCCGAAATTTTTAATGCTTGTAAGCTTTTAAAATCTTTCTGAAGCACAACAGTTTCTGTATAAATTCTTACACTTGGACTACATAAAAATCAAAATTTCGGGGTCTGTTCCAGATGTCATAGTTTTCGGGAACTTGACGGGTTCGGCTAATATTTTGATCACTTTTTAGCTCTGGGTTTATAATCTGGCTTTTTTGTAAGTCTGCTTTTGGTGTTTGATCTGACTTTTGGTTTGACTTTTATTGTATTGAATATTGGTATGAGTTTTGATCTGAATTTTGACCTGAGCTTGGGTCTGAAGCAGATCTGTATCTGCATTCAATTTAAATGCAATACCATGAAGTCACAGTTAATAAACGGCAGTTCATGATTGCTATTATTGAATAATATATTTGACTCCAGGAAAAAATGCAGTTAGAAGCCTTTTTTGGAGTCGCCGATTGGTTATTCATTTAGAAAAGTCTTTTTTAGAGTCAACGGAATGCAATCTTTTATTGAAATCATGAGAAATCATGCAAATCTTATGACTCGAAAATCATGACTGCTGTCACTTGAAGTCACTTGGAGTCACGTGAAGTCACTTGGAGTTACTTGAATACCCTTAAAGTCAAACGCAGTCATTTAGAGTTAATTGCAATTTGAAGTCAATCGGAGTTACTTGAAATCACTTAGAGGCAATTGGAGCTTTGAAGTCAATAGGAGTCAGTTGAACTCATTTGGAGTCAATTGGGGGTTTGAAGTCAATTGGAGTCACTTGGTGTCAATTGAAGTTACTTGGAGTCAATTAGGATTTGAAGTCAATTGGAGTCACTTGAAGTCAATTGGAATTAAATGGAATGTGAAGTCAATTTTAATATTTGTGTTATTTAATATTTCTATTCATTTATTTTATCAAAACCAATTCGTCGCCTGAGAATTGATTTGGCGTATAGGCATAGGAATACTTATACACATACGCCAAATCAATTCTCTGGCGACGAATTGTCTTAACAAATTACGATTTTTGTTTGCGTTGGTCTATGTTGGCCTGACTTTTGATTTAATTTTCGGTCTAAACTTTGGTCTTAAAATAATTAATAAATAATTAATTTTTGGTCCGAATTTGGTTTGAGTTTTAGTCTCTTGATTTTTGTCATTAGTTTTAGGTCTAATTTCTGGTCTGAATTTTTATCTAACTATCGTTCTGGTTTTGATGTTAATTTAATGTCAAAATAGTTACAAATTAAGGAAGTTTCGTGAACTTTGTGAAACTTCCATGTTCCTGGCTCTTTTGTTCAGACTTGTTTTGTGCGTTCAAATATATGCTATTAAGTATTAATTTTCTTTTCAGAAAAATGTAGAAAATTTCCATACGGATATTTGTTTTTCCATGTGAAAGAATTTATTAATTTTGTACCATCTTAACTTTTCCCTTAATGCACGAGCAACTGTTGCGTGCTTCTTTCATTGTCTTCATTTCAAACAATATTTCACAAATCAATTTCCTGTAATCTCCATAACCATCATTGCCTGCTCACACCATCATATGTCAATCACCTTTCAATTATCAATGAATTGTTTAGTTTCACTTATCGAAAAAAAGAAAGAATCTCCTGAACATCGACGTCTGTCAATTTTTTTTTTTTTGCTAATATCGCGATGCACACACATTTCAAATCACTTCACATTGTATTCGTTATGCCAAATTGTGTGAAGATTTCGTGGTATGCCTTTTTGACCAGATATCAGGACTAGGATATAATGAAATTTCTATTTTGTTACAATTTCACAAAGCGAAAGAAAAGCAAAAATTCACACAATTGTGAAAAAATTAATAAAAATGCTTCAATTTCCGATGCCAATCAAGCATCAAGTCTTTGCAATCAATATGCTAACAATTTTAGAAGGCAACCCCCACTGCAACAAGCAAACACACACACACACACAAACTTCTTAAAAATTCTCCCTTTCTCAGCCACACACTGGCATTCCTGTTGCTATTGCCGTTGTTTGTCAAAAATTGATGCCTTATCTGTGAACGGCGCGTCGCTTTGCTTCGTGTCGTTACGAATACGCAATATTGAACAACACGCACATAGTCGCACTCAACTGCCACCGCCACCGCCGCTGACACACGCAACTGACATTTCTAAGCTGTCATTTTGACAGGAAACTGCATCAGTTTGGCATTTGGCCGGAAGTCAGCCGTACGTTTGAGATTTTAATCATAAACGTAATCTCGTTTTTTCTTCTGCTTTTTTTCGTTTGATTTTCTTTTTTTTTTTCTTATTCATATTGTTGTCTTTGTTGTTGCTCATTCGTCAGCATCACATTTCATCAGTTAAGCAGATTGTTCAGATTTACAGATTTACGAAATCAAGCTGATTATGACAGAGAATTAGGGGTACAAGTGTCCCATATACTGTATGGAAGTTTTAGGAAAATTGAAGAAGGGGAGAAAAGGGATAAATGTAAATTTACCTTTTTGAGATATTCAAAAAACATTTATAAGTACTTAGATACACATGTATTCTTATACTGATTTTATATTTAATAACTGCACTTTGAATAAAAAAAATTTTGAAATTTTTTCTATTAAGCGTTTGACTTCACCTAGCAACGCTTGAAAGTAATATTTTTTTATGAATCGATTAAGTACAGTCTTTCCATTTGATGTTGGATTAAGTTAATCCTTGGAATAATGACCTATTCCAGAGTTTGTATTTTCAATTCTTGTGTCATTCGAATTGGGCAGGTTGAAATGAGTCTCAGATGAATGATCGATGTGCATACAAAATTTTTAATATTTTCACTTATAACTTTCAAACAGGTGGAAAAACGTTTTTTTTTTTTGGATTTTTTCTAAAAAAAATCATAAAAATATAAAAACTAAAATGAGTCCCTCTGTACTCGTCATGATTTGATAACATACTTTATGCACTCATTATAAAATTTTTCGTTTTTATGTTCCATAAAGTGCAACCATGGTTTTTTAAATTTTCAATTTTCTCTTTTCAAGGCTTGTCGCACGTCTAGATCGCCGAATGTTGATATTATTTTACAATTTCTATTAGGAAAGAATAAACTATAAACTAAAATAATCTATGCAATATAACAATACTATAAATTAAAACTATTTTTGATATGTTCCACTAGTCCATTGATAGTATCCTCCACAACCGTTTTTACTATAAAAATTATTTGTTGCATACTTTTAGGCTGAAGGTAAAATATATAATAAGACACACACTTATAGACTTTGGCTTTCATTGCTTTCACTCCTCGTGAAAAAAATAAGGAAAAAAAAACTCACACTATGAATCCTCCGTGCGGGTGCGACAGACAGCAAGTCCCAAACTTACTCGAGAAAGGTTTTGTTGTAGACGACTCGATCGGTATGAGTGGTGAGAGATACTCTTGTTTTCACCCAAGTTGCAATGTCTTCTACACTTATGGATTCTTTACAAACAACCAAGCTGGTGTTGATATACATTTTAGAACTTGCAGGGGGAAATAATCAATTGCTTTAAGTAACTAATCCTCGGTGTTTGAAGCTGAGGTGTGTCCGATTATGATCACCGCACAGCAGTTGCTGAATAAGAAATAGGAGGGTAACTATATTTTCAACAGCTCGAATAACCCAGGGGCTACCAAAGGGGGGGGGGGGGCAAAGAATCAATTGCTTTAAGTAACTACACCTCGGTGTTTCAAGCTAAGGTGTGTCCGATTATGATCACCGCACTGCTGTTGCTGAACAAGAAATAGGAGGGTAACTCTATTTTCAATCGCTCGGATAACCCAGTGGCTATCAAAGCTAGTTTGGCTTACAAAGTTGCCCCGAAAATAGTGGACGGATCGATTGACAAGCTCAACAGACTTGCCAGTAGTAATTCAATAACATGGGTATGGATGGTGCCTCGGTATCCCAGGATGACAGACATTCTGTTTACAAAAGTATCAGCAATGATTTTTACTGGCCCGTCGCCCATCATTGGTCGCAACTTCTCTTTCATTAGAAATGAAATGGAGTTCTGGGTACGTCAATTATTTACACAACGATCACTGGAGGGGACTAAATTCCTGCCGACATTTGAAGTTGCTTATTAGCTCTCCTAATCATGACAGATCTAAATATTTGTTAAGTTTGTGAAGTTGTGACTTGAGACTCATTGTGGGCATGTTTTACATAGACTCGACTCTTTGACGCCGAAGAAAATACTTAGAAAATCTCTGACTGTAACGAAACCTGTGACGAAATGCCAAAAAGAAACGAACTTGTTGGGGGAAAGCGGAAAGCAAACAACAAAAGAAGGATAAAAGTTGTATTAATAACACATCTCACTAAAATTGCGGAATTTTCATCTCGGAAACAAAGCAAGGTTATATTGTGAAAATCACAAACATCTGCTCCCTCTCACGTTTTTAGTTTTCTAAATCAAAAAATGGATTTCTTGGCTGGTCCATGGATAGCGCTCCAGTATATACAAAAACTTTAATTTTTTCCCGATTTTTGCTTAAGAGCCCCATTCGGAATATATTTAAGAACAAAATTGGGCCTAAATTTCAACCAAATCTGCTGGTTCATAAATGGTGCTCCAGTACAAGGCAAAATTAAAATTTACTCTAATTTTTATAACCTTTGCTCCAGAGCTCTCTTAAGAATATTTTTTGGACCAAAAGAACGTCAAAAATCGATTTTTTCACTCAGGAATTTTTGGTGTACAAATTTCAATACAATCGGTGAATGAGTGCTAGACTGGAGTTCCAGCTGCCTCAGGTTCGATTCCCAGATTGGAAGTAAATGCTTTAAAAAGTGCCCGTAAGGATTGTTCTAATAAAATGAGCCATTTCGTTGTCTTAGTGCTTAAAAATGCTCGACTGGTTAACCAGTTCAACGGAAGGAATTGAACTCAAAAATTTTCACAGAGGGTTGGGACCAAAAGTTCTTAACAATTTTATAATTAATATTTAAAATGTTAAAAAAAATGTGTCATGCATACGTCAACGACTTTGCGTTGTTTATAATAAAAAAAAAATGAAGATAAAACATAAATTTAACGAATTTTGCTCCCACGACGAGACCGCTCATCTAATTGTCTCTGCGAGAATTATCAAACCACGAGGCATCTTCGCTCAACTGCAAGATATCTGGAAATTACGCTTACTTAACTTCGGATCATCATCTTGAGCGTCATACCGATATTTTTCTACAGATCTGAGTTCTAGTTTCTTGCCTTTATACCGCTTCGGTAAGCCAAAATTTTTGTCAGTAGGTGGCTTTAAAAATATCTTCAGGATTTTGTGACCCGAACAGTCTTCATGAATTAGATCCCAATAGGGATTGGAATAAAGAAAGTAAGTGGGGCTAGATGATTGATTTACACCGTAAATAATTAAAAAAAAAAGAATGATGTGTCTCCAGGGACTCACAGTAGAAGTGAAACTTTGTTGTTTATTTAAAAATTATTAGAAAACATTTTTAACAAATTCTGTTGAAGTTCTTGCTTCTCTCTATTTTGTTGTTGCTTTTCTTCTGTTGATACTCTCTACACTTATCGGCACAAACACGACGTAGTATACGTATATAACACGAGAGACGAAAGTTCGGCTATATGGAATTAAGCAGAGGCAACAATGTCGGCACATGAGATAAAACTGCGAGAAGTAGACTCTTTGGTTAATTGTAGTATGTAATCGAATTACAACTGCATAACTTTGTTTCTAACTGGTTTCGTATGAGTGCAACGAAAACGCGATTTTTCACGTGACCGTTGTTGTTTAAGCTCTTGCACTCATCCTCTTTCTAGTTTCTGAAGATTTTTTTCATTTTGATACTCTCTACATAAAATAGCTATAAGTTGTCAAGCTCTCTCGCTAAAGCACATGAGATAAAACTGCGAGAAGTCGACTCTCTGTATGATTATACGTAGCGGATCCCCATACCATATGACCTCGTTCGCTAAACACTAAAAAGAGCATAACTTCGTTTCTTATTAGTTTCGTATGAGTGCAACAACGAACGCGATTTCCGTTGCAAAATTACTCTCGCTAAAGAAGTTTCACTTCATAAACCTTGCCTTGCCGCACTTCGGTGGAACCCACAAAGAAATCGTTGTGAGGAGAGCAGATCTAGCATGTGCTTTAACAATTAAATAAAATGCCAAAAAACATCTCACAGTGAAATGATTGGAAACTATACAAATCTTTTATTCGAGATCAACGAACAGTTTCAGTTTGAGTCATTACTGTGTTAGTCTCCTCCTTGTAAACTTCAGCCTAGCTCAAATCATTTTACTGATAGCCAAATTCATTTATGTTGAGAATGTTTTCCATTTAAAGTTCGTACCTTGTGTCTGAAATTCATTTTCAAGTTTCAAATAAAAGCAGAAATATTTCACATTGCAACTGTGTAATAAAATAAATTTCTTCAACTATTTTCAAAATACATTAGACTGCTGCTAGTGGGTAGTAGCAATTTATTAGAGAAGTTTTCGAAAAATATGCGCCACAACATTAACTCTTTACATATGAGTTGAAACTTTAGCAGCATAAATGTTTAAAAAAGAAAAATCAAGCTGCTAAGCAACAACAACAAATTTCTGTTTTATTTTTGTTGTTGTTGCAACTCTATTAAAACTGCAAAGAAGTAGACTTAATTTTTGAAGCACAACAGCGTCAACAGCGAACAAGAACAAAAATAATAATAGTACAACAAGCGGAAACAACGATCAATTGTCGGATTTTCGTTTTGGCTGCCAGGAAGCGCGTGTGTAAAAACTTTAAACTGCTCTGCTGGCAGTGCCAATTGTAGGGTGTATCGTATGTAGGTGTGTGTTAAGGTTGAGGTTCTGCTTTGGGCGGTGGATAGAGAAGGTTCAACATACAGGTGAAATTTATAATTTGTAAATTGCAACGCATGTTGGCAGCATGTTAAATATGTTGCTGTTACTTCTACTGCTGCTGCTGCTGCTGCTGCTACTGCTGTTGATGTGGGTGTATATGCGCGTGTGAGTGAGTGTAACTTTTTGAGGTTAACATAATTTAAACGAGCGTTTATTTGCTTGTTACCTTGTTTACTTGTTTTCTGGCTGTGTGTTTGCAGTTGTTGTTGTTGCTGTTTTACGGTTATATGCAAAGTTCGATTTAAGAGGTCGTTTATTTTGTGCACCAATGCAAATTGTATGTATGTATATGTATAATGCACTTATGTATGTGTATGTGTGCTTGTTTGTCTCTCTGTCTGTCAGTCTATAATGTTACAACTTTACAGTAAACCGCACACTACAAACACTATAACTTCTACCTCCCCCTCTCCATTCTCTACCATCTCACATAACTTTTTACCACTCTCTGGAATTTCATGGCACACTTGGCAATTCTGCCAAACTATTGTAAGGTATCTCTACTCACACACACACATGTACACATATACACATATATATATATATATATATACATCCATACATCATTGTTTGCATATTTGGCCAAGGTATGTTGTATGTTGTCAAGTCATGTTTGCTGTGAAATATATCTCTCTGTGTACTCAATGCTAAACATGAACGAATATTTTAGATTTTATGTATCTTAGCTACATGAAATTCTATTCATTCACTTCATGTGCCACAAGTGTGTGTGTGCACAATTTATGTTTGTACTAGCATTATGTAGACAGTATTTAGTTTTCAAAAATCAAAACTGCTTAACATTTGCTTTCACTGTATGCGTATGTGCTTAACTTGGGATTCATTACTTTAACATGTACTAAGTGCATACATTGCCAAAAACAATGTACTTTATACTCTACTTTATAGTATCAGCAAATATCGCAACAACTGTAAAAAATAAATATTTTAACCCTGTAAGAAATGTGTGGGTACTGACAGTTGAGTTAGCTTAGTAACGGAATTTCACTACAATCTCCAACTTATGTACAAAATTTGCCATCATTAATACGTCGCCTGAGAATTGATTTGGCGTATAGGTATACGAATTTGTACATACATACGTCAAATCAATTCTCAGGCGACGAATAGTCAATGGGCTAATGGTAGGTCATTTTACCCATTTTGAAGCATGCACACCAGTGATGAAAAAGTAGGTACAATCGCACCTTTTTCCGAATTTTTCAAACTACAAGGTACATTAGGTACAATTGACACATTTTAGGTACAATGTGCCATTGGCCAAAATAAATTTAACACTTAATTACAAAAAAAAAATATTATGTAATAATGGAGCTCACAGCTCCAATATTGCTGTTTATAAATAAAAAAAAAAGAAGAAAAATATTGCAAAAATAATTTTTCAAATCCGAATAAAGTTTATTGGTGTCAAAAGAGGGCCAAAGTCATAAGAAAATTTTTGAAATTTAGCGAAAAATTTATGAAATGTAAACTTCTATGACTTTAAACTAGGGTAGCCAGATGTTTTATCTAACAAATCAGTACATTGGACTTGAATTGATTATAAGCTCAGTTTATAAACTTATTAGGGCAAGTCTGTTTTCTTCCTTCCTCTAAAAAGTTAACAATTAACTGAAAGTTCTGAACTGAATTCGAAAAAATTTTTTTCTACAGTTGAAAATGTTCCACTACCCTTAACAATTATTCAACTTTACAAAACCTACATTTCCGCATACATTTTCATTAAAAAAATTTAAAGCAGATAAAAATTTATGAAAAAACATCAAAAATGTTATTGAGGTTAGAAAACTCAGTACTAAAATAATGCAAAATCCAAAAATAGATAGATTTTTATTCTGAATTCAGAACTTTGAAATCAATACTTAAAAAAAAAAAATCCAAGAAAATCAGTACATGTACTGATTAAATCAGTACGTATGGCTACCCTACTTTGAACCTACTAATAAACATTATCCGATTTCAAAAATTATTTTTATTATTATATTATGTTTCCTTTTAGAAACAGTAGTAAAAGAGTTCTGAGCTGTGAAACGAATCTGAAAATTGTGAAAAATTAAAAATTATGAGAAAAATTTCGGAACTTTCATGACCAATGTTGAGTCTTTAGATTTTATCAGACTTAAAAATGTTATTTTCCCCTTGTGTTCATCTAGATGGCTAAAAACTTTTCTTCTTTCTTAGTTTACAATTTGTCGTGCCCTAAAATGTTATTTTTAGTGATCGATTTTGTGACTTCACTATATATGTGCTGCAATAATTTAATTTAAAGAAGCCAACCACTGTAATTTCAATACAAACAATTTTATGAGAATGAATTACAATAGTTATATAAAGATTATCGTTTTTATGTTTTGTTTACTTTATTTTTAATTGTTAACTTTTAAATAAAAATTAAATTTCTTACAAAAACGACAAACCAATGAAATATACTATTTTAGATACATTCAATTTTTTTTAGTAAATTAAGTTCAATTTAAAAATTTTCAAATTTCATCCCTGATACACTCTCGTACACAAAATAAAAAATTTGAAAATCAAAAGCTTTGTCAGTTGTAATTTGTGAAAAATGTATAGAGTCCTATAATTTCTACTATTTGATCCATGTTAAAAATGCCCCCGAAACTGAATTAAGTTTCGCATGGATTCTTTTGAAGTAATTGATTTAAGCATGATTTGGCTAAATTTTCCGACCATTATCTACAATTTTTAATGGGTAATAACGGATTTCGTAAATTTATTTAGAAAAAATTCAGTAGCTCTTCGATTAAGGATACATATTTGAATGTTTCCGCGAATTTTCTAACGCGAAATTCGCCTTTAAAAAAATTGCGAAAATTTTTACTTACGATTTTTTCATACTAAAAATGAGTTTACTACTCTCATTTTTCTTATGTAATATACTCATGCTCCAATTTTTCCAGATTTTTGCAAGGTGTGGACCAGGGTAAAAAAAATTAAAAACCGAAATTTGCATTTCATATGAATTTTTTCTGAAAATTTTTTTTTGCAAATTTTTTTTTTTATCTGAAAATTTTTTTTTGGTCACCCGAGTTATAGTATATCACATTCATTATCATTTTCAAATCAAAAGACGTCAGTACGAACCTTAAATAGTTCAAAATAAGAGAACTTCGTATTGATTTTACATGTTGAGATACAGGACTAATTGAGATACCTCGACTGATCGCCATTATGGAAATTACGGTTATAAAACCATTTAACCTAACATCATTTAAATATTTAAAAAACCCACAGAACTATAAGAAAATGTTCGTAGTATGATACTAAAATTTGGAACGAAAGCAATATTTGTTCACGGCATGCTGTTGAAAAAATTAGGGTGGGCTTGGAAAAGTGGTCTGCCACAAACTGAGCGACATTTAATTCGTTTTCGTAACGTTTTCGTATCCGGTCGCGATAGTTTTTTCCGCAAAAGTTTTTTTTAGGTACAATATTGATATTATTGCTGTTGTACAACTCCATTGCTTTTTTAACCATAGTGTCATGATCCCATTTCAAATAGTTTTTACCGCTTTTGCAGCCATTCAGCAATATAAATATTCATTTTGATTGACCGGAAGTTACATGCGGCTGGCTTCTTTTACCGCAGCTGCATATAGTCTGCCACAAGAGAAATTTCTTAGTGAATTTGAATTTTTTTGGGTTTTGTACTTTTCTGGTACATTTCCCTGCTAATCCGTTACGTAAAAACTCTTGCCTAGAAATTGGAAAAAGTTCACCAATACATTTGACATTCGTCATCCATGATGCAAGACTGAAACTTTGTTACAAACTTTGCCTGCAATTTTTTTGTTCTATTTCTTGCGCCAATTTTTTTCGTAGCATTCCAATCTGGACCTTTCGGAACTTTGTATAATTTAAGGCCAGCTTTCCTTTTCACTTTGCGGAAAAATGAGTCACAGGAGCTGCATTTTTTAAGCATTTGAATTTTTATGAAAAATGTCCTTGATACGTTTAGCTCTGTATAGGTTACCCGATTCAGATTTTTTGCTAGATCCCACCTTTCCATCAATGTTTAGATTGTTATTTTAGGTTTTCAAGTCTTGGCTAACAGTTTGATGGGACACTTTAACAGTTTTGTTAATTTTTAAGTGAATCCATTCCGGATTTTTTTGAAAAACTTTCATAACGTTTTTTCGAATTTCTGCTTGAGTATTCAACAGGCGCCGATACAAGGCGGGGAGGGCAGGAGGAAATTTCCTCCCCCAAAAGATTTTCAAACATTTAAAAATTTAATAACTTAAACAGGCAAAAAGGTGAACATAATTAGTTATTGTTGTTTGTAGTTACTACGATTTACTTTCAATTATAAGAATAATGAATAATCTTGCTCATTAAATCACTTTCCCTCTCTATGGAAATGTTCTGAAATAATAATGATACCTAAACCAAATAAACCTGAAAACTATATAGACCTATAAGTTTGCTGACAATATTCTCGAAAATATTCGAAGTAGTTGATTGCTAATAATACAAGAAAATAAGTATATAGTTCCGGATCACCAATCGTCATAAGCACGGAACTCCTGAGCAATATCGTCGCATAGTGAATATTGTCACTGACTTTCTGGAACGCAAAAAATTTTGCTCTGCCATATTTTTGGACATTCAAGAAGCGTTCAAAAAAGTTTGACATCAAGGGCTGTTATACAAATCAAAACATTTACTTCCAGTTCCATTTTATTTGGTCTTAAAGTCCTATCATTCTATGTCATAGTAAATGATGAAACATAAGCCAAATGTCAAGTGAAAGCCGAAGTACCACCGGGCAGTGTTTTGGGTCCGGCTCTTTGTTCGACTTTTACCTGCGACTTGTCTGAAACTGATGGTGTTAATATAGCTACTTATCCAGACGATACTGCGATTTTAGCGTCAAATTAATCTCCTACAGAAGCTGCTAATCTAGTTCAGAAACAGCTCGATGACGTTCAACAAAGGTTACTTCGTGGATTAGTGCTTGACTGGAGTACCAGCTGCCTCAGGTTCGATTCCCAGATGGGGTTAAATTCTTAAAAAATATCCAAATGGATTGTCCAAATAGAATGGATCATTTCGGTGATTTGGTTCTTAAATACTTGACTCAAGTTCCACTTCAACGGGTTCCATTCTCAGGTAGAGAATTGAATCCACCAAAAAAAAAAACAAAAAGATTTCGGGTCGATACAAAGAAAATCCCAGATGGGAAAGAGAAAATTTGAATACAGGGTAGGAGTCAGCGACCTTAAATTATTCTTAAAATTCTACTAATTCTCGAGACCCATTATAAACCAATCTAAAACCGAAAACTGAATAAATGTATCCTATTGTTATATTTTCCACGATCCTTTACCTTGTAAATAGATCATAGAAATTGTGAAATGCTTTGCTACAAGAAAAGGGTTTCCCCAAAATGCGTAATGTACCAGTAAGTTTCCATATGGCCAAAAAAAAAAGAGCGATACACGAACGAGAAAAAAACGCTCCAGCCCGCTTTTTAGCGTTTTGGTTCATATGGAGAATTTTTATTTTTTATTTCCCCCCCCGCCCCCTCCCCCCCCCCCAAAATGTTTCCTGTATCCGCCACTGGTATCCAATCACTTTTATAGAAATGAAATGTCCCTGAAATATAAATATTTTTTCATATCAGAAATATTACGATTTTTACTTTTCCGCTGAGTAAATTTTTGAACATAACAATAATTTGAATTGGAAAATAACTATTAATTTCCCTCAAAATGATTGGGGGTCTTCTTCTCCAGATGGGGGGAAAAAATTGGTTTTTTTGGGGTTCCTTTTAAATTCGATATAATAAATAATTCTCGATAAAATTTAAATTTAAAATTTAATAGGGATAAATTCTCTTTCGACAATCACAACTGAATTTTTATAAGTTTTTTTTTGAACAACTATGGACAAGCTGTCATTGTGACAGTTGATATTTAACACAACTTTTGACGTTATTTAGGTAGTGAGGCCACGAACCGAAATGAGATTCAAGAATAATATTTTTTATGAATTTGTTCAAAATTAAACTCTAGAAGTTTCATGAATAAATTACAATGACTTCGGGTACCAACGTATGACTGGTTAAACCCTTTTTTCAATTTTCTTTTCCATGTTTTTTTTTTCAGTGTTCAAAACAGATTTTTTTAAACTAATTTTTAATTATTTATTCCATTTAGTTCTTTGTCAGAGGAATTTTCCACTTTTTTATTGTAAATTTTTAGTTTTTTTTTCAAAATTATTGTGTATAAATGACTTTCGTGAAATATTGCAATGACGTGGCATTGGAAAATGTAAATTTGTTCAACCTTAAGATCTGCGACGAATCGTGGTTGTTCTTCATGCTGGCTTTAACTGTGTCCAAGGACGTCAAGAACACTTGATTCAGTCGCAGATAAGAAAAAAATAATACTTTTAAATTTATCAGCAAAGAAAAGATTATTGTAGCTACAAGCAGTTTACATAGTTTACATTGTAAAAAAACAAAATAATAATATCAAACATGTGCCAATTAGTTCAATCAACTTCAACCGCACATGCCACACTACAGACAGTTCAACCCCGTATTGTATCGCCTCAAATAACACGCACTAATCCATAGCCATGTATATGAACATCTTTCTTATCGAACGTGCAACTTCAGTCATTGCAACATTTTTATCACTTATTTGTTCCCTTGTTGAGATTTACCATTCGAGCTCAATGGAAAATCATCCCTTGTGACGTATGCAGTTACTCACGCCTTTATAGGATTTTATATTTTTATTATGCCACATAATAATAAAAAATTATTTCAATTAACTTTCAAAATACTCTTGTAGAATAGTTGACACATTGCAACAACTCATATTATTTCCAGTTGCCCTTGCAGCATTATTATTATATATTTTTTGTTGTTGTTGTTGTTTCTGCACAAATTCTATATTCTAAAATATATAAACATTCATCACAACAGCTTAACATAACAACGAAAAACTGTCACCAATATGTTGCCTCATGGGGCACGTTGGTTTATTTGCTTGTTTGTATCTCAACGGAAAAAAGTATCAATTTTCATTGTATTGAAATGTGAGCTCAATTGAAAATTTGTGGTGAAAATATAATTTGGAATGAGGACAAATAAGCACAGATTTTATTAGGGTAGTTATGTATACTGAGAGTATAATTTCGACATCTGATTTATCTATATATTTTATTTATATTTTGTGCTGTGAATGGACTCTTTTCTGTAGCAGACATAGAAAAAAATGGGACAAAAACTAATACTCTAAAAAAACTCAGCAAAATAATTTCTCTGATTATAAAGCCTAGGCCCTCACTGGGCTGTTGTGCCAAAATGTTAGTAGTGGTAATAGAACCAATTTTTTTATTGGATAGGGATTTGATATGCCTGCTAGACTGACTCCATGACAGTTGAGTCTATACATCGCAGCTTCTCAAAGACATACCTACTTTGAAACTTTAGGATAAAGTGAGGAACAGAATGTGAAGCTAAAGCGTGAAGTAATAATCTGCTAAAGGTAAAATGTATACATTTTCATTCAGCGACGCGATTGTGACACACTTTGAAAGCAGCTTTTTTCTTCACGCTTCAGCTTCACATTCTGTTCTTCACTTAAAGAGAAAAAGCTGAAACTGCAAAAAAAAAGAAGAAAAATAATAATAAATAAAAAATAACAGGAGCAGGTCAGCCAAGGTGCTAAGGCGTAATCAATTAATTTCTCCAATCAACTAGAAAGTCAAATAAAATTTTAGTCAAGGCTAACGATTCATGACTAAATTTAGTTGTTATCAATTGGTTATTTATAATTAGCACTTAATGAATTAATCATCAGTCATTCAATCATTAGTCAGTCAACTATTAGTCATTCAATCATTAGTCACTCAATCATTTGTAATTCAGTTATTAGTCATTCAATCATTAGTCACTCAATCATTACTCATTCAATTACACTGTGCAACAACTTGACGCCTTATAGAATTAAATGCCGAACCGATATTTTTTAAGGGTAATCCGAGGTCGGGTTCCGACCCTGTACTCAGATTTTATCTATCACGTCTGGGACCCCCGATACGGGGGCCGAAACCCATAATTTTGGTATGCGAGGGAGCAATATAAATTTATTTTTATTTTACCTTGTACATGTTTCATAACTAAGAGAAAGTTGTTTATCATCGAAGGAAGAAAAAAAAATACTCAGACAGCAACAGACCCCACCCCCTTACCTACCTAACCTTTTGGGTGTTATAAGAAGCCTCTATTCGATATATGACTATTTTGGGCGACCGAATGTGAAACCTATCATTAGGTTCTGGTAAAAAATGTTCCCCATTGAAAAGTAGTTGGGGTCACCGAAGGCCAAAATTACCTAGGTCCAACTTTTTTAAGGAAATTAACCCTTGGAAAATTTTTTTTTTTTTTACAATCCCTTTGTACTGAATCAATTGTTGGACAAAATAATGAACATTCTTCGGGAAAAATATTCTGCATCAAAAAATAGTTGGGGTCATTGAAGGTCAAAACCACCTAGGTCCAACTTTTTCCGATAAATACATTTTTGACAGACTAACATTTTTTTTTTTTGCAATAGTTAATGCCTTTATATTGGATTTACCTTTGGAAAAAAAACAATCAACTGATTTTGAAGAAAATATTTCCAATCAGAAGGCCAAAATTACCTGGTCGAAATTTTTGAAGAAATTAAAAAAAAATTTTTTTTTCTTTATGATCCTTTTAAAAACGTTGAAAATTCCTTAAACAAAGAAAATAATAAAAATATTTCAATGACAATATTCCCGAATTAAAATCCCCGCGAAAATTGGTTTCTTTTCCCCGTATTCTTTATAGGAAAAGAAGTAAACAGAAACAAATTTCGCCGTGGGTTTAATTTCAGAAATATTTAGAGCAGGGTTGAATCTGTTTTCGATACTGAAAAATATTATGGAAAAGAAAATTTAAAATCGTGTTTAAAATAAATCACAAAAAATATGTGCAAAAATGAAAGCAGGAATAAACAAAATGTTCATATATAGCCTGATCGCATACTGGCATCCCATTTCAGATCTCAGAACCTCAGCAGCTGTAGATCTAATACTAAATGCCATATATAAGAGTGACGTTACTCTTGATGTACAGCATCAAGAGTCCATCGGCAAGTGGCTTTTAGGGTAATTTAGGGTTGATTCGACAGATTGAACCAAAAATACAGTACGCATTCACGATCCATGCAAAATATGAACGACTTGACCTTTTTACAATTAGTATCATCACTTTAGTTCTATTTATTTGATCACATTTATTGAAAGTAGCTCCATAACTAGGGGAAAATACAAATAAAAAATTATGTTTTAGTTACTCACGAACTGATTCAGATGAATCAAGTGTAAAAATTACATATGTATGTGTGGTCACTTTATTCAATACCGTAATTACATTGTCAAATATATAAAGAAACGGTACTGCATTTACATAAAGAAACAGCATAAAGCCCCATCGCGATGTACAGTAGTTAGTTAAAAAACTCTAGCTGTGGCCGTGGACGTAGAATATTCTACATAATCATTTATAATATTATTTCATTTAAATAGATATTGAATTCTAAGATATTGAATTCTTAAATCGTTTTATTTTGATCCGACATGTATGCATGGCTTGTTCATATATTCTTGTGGGTTTCAAGTAGAAACTTATGCAGTTAACGTGATCTCTCGTAGGTCACAATCATTTTAAATTCCTCGATAAAACCTCTCCACCTTATTTTATTTTTAACTAATCTCTCCGTTTCTTTCAGGTAGCTTTCAGACAACTTCTTCTGCGATTTTGTTGGGATCTTCAGTTAAGCCCTTGTCGGCATATTTGATCAAGGGGTTCGCACAGTATGATGCCAACCCAAAACGATTTTTTTTTAATTTAGTACAAGGTCCCATTGGCACGATGTTTCAACTGTTTTAGAAACTTTTGTTCCTGATGGCACTTTAATAAAAAAATACTTAAGTTCTATAAGAGACAAATAACCTCTGCAAGGTAACCAAAGGCACTGTTTGCCAAAACGATACAGATCCTTCATGAAGACCTCATTAGAAACTACGTGAAAAAAGTATCTGCTACTCAGTTATCCTAAACATAATAGGTCTAACCTCTATATCATGAGATCATTTTATAGCACTTTTTTACTCCCACTTTTCATTTCTTACTGCAATATAGTCCATTTCATTCCTGGTTGATTTCCTTAATTTAGAGAGATACTTTTTGAGCTCCAATGCTACACAAAAAATATCCTAAGTAACTAAACGAAGATGCACTTGTCTTTTAAAACTTTCATACTACATACAGTTGAGTTTGTTTGTTCTTTTTGGTAAATACTTAAAAATCTTCTTGTGGTAAAAAGTTTTTGTCTACTTTACTTTCTTTACTTTTGTAATACGATATGTCAACAAGAAGAAAAGCATGGTATCAGAAAAATAACAACAAGAACAACAACTAATACAATGAAGGTCAACATTATCAACATGTCAACCAGTGCCGGTTGTCTGCGAAGTATAACAGCTATGTAAGTACTGCCAAGAAGTTGTCATTACCATCTGCTGCTGCTAATATCACAGGTTCTTCCGTGTCGTGTAGTAGCGTGCGTTCCGATAACTCTCACTTTACTACCTGGACACCAACCCTCACCCCCACTCCCCTCCCTGCCCCCTCCCTCATAAAATGATAATGTTAAAGTTTTACAACTTAAGTCGTCAAAGTCAAACACACTCTAGGGAAATTACAAACGCATTCGAGACAAGAGCAACATCAACAGCAACAATAATAACAAACGAGACCTGTGAGCATCTTGATGATATGTAGGTGTTTGTTGTATATATGTGTATCTAAGTAGTAGTGCATACATACATACATACATATAGGTAGATGCGGGTATCTTGTCCATATAGTTTACTGTGCTCGAACTTGCCCTAACAATCACACTCACACTCATATACCTTGAAGGGATGAATTGATGAAATGTGTCCTGCTTTCTTTAGCTTCTTTAATGTTTAAGCTTCAAAAATCAACTTCTACTTACAACTTCTTGATACTTTTATATTTTTAGAACGCTTTAGGGTAGAATTTAGTATAATATTGTTGATTTTGTTGTTGTTCTTGCTAATGTTATTGTTGCATTGGCAAATGTGAAAAGTGAAAGTGTGTGTGTGTGTGTGTAATGCGCACTTGGCCATTAGCATAAATAAAATTTTTAAGTGTTGCAATAAAGGTGTTTGTAGATGCTACTATGTACGGAGGCACTAAAAGTTGTAATAAAATTTCATATTATTTGATAAAAATTTATAAACAAAAAAAAACAAAAAATTCAGTATCTACTAAATTTACAAAATTTTATTAAATTTAGAAGTTGTTTAACTCGTGCAAAAATATAACACGACTGGATGGGAATATCTTAGCCGAATGTGGCACATAGTACACACTCGTACATTTTTAGTAATAAACAATATTCTGCAATCCACATAAATTATACATCATCAAGTTTTAACCTACCGAAAAGTGTGTCTCAAAGCTCATTGCTTGTATGTGAATGCAAGGGTTAAGGGATCCCCCTTGCTCCTTGCGATCTATTCGATAATGATTGCAGATATTTACTACTGCACCGGACACCACAAAATTAACATCAAAATTTAAATGTTGCACTTTGAATTCATCAACATCAACAGTTGCTGCACTGAATATTTTTGCAACTATATAGCTTGATTTGTGTGTGTAGATGTGTGTGCATAGCTTGCAATGTTTGATTTGCATTTGCAATTTTGTGCACGTCTTGCAATTTACCAATTGTCAATTGTCATCGTACGAACGTTTATGGTACGTTTGTATTTATTTGATGTTGTTAATTGATTTTCAAAGTCGCCACCGCCACTAACATTATCATCAACATCAATGAAACTCTTCAGCTTCCTCTCTCTCTTCCTACTCAATTTGGTCATTTATTTATGCAGCTACTTCATTGATGAATTGAATGCATTTACATACTACTCCATCTGCTGCTGTTGCTACTGTCGTTGTTGATACCAAATTTTGTATGTATATAGATGGATGCTTTAAGTAAATCATCATTGCACGTAATCATCATCACCGGTACATGATGGTATATCTAGAGCTCAGTTTTAAAAGTGCTTTATCCTTTTAAAAGTTTTAAATGTTCATGTAATACCAATGGAATTTTGTTGTTCTGTGGCTTACTTAGTTTAAGGTTTTGAGGAGTTACGTATGCTCAACGAGAATATAGAGTTGGAATGTACACATATTTAAGGAACCTGGAAGATTTAAGTCTGCCTTGTCAAAAAGTCTCTTCCTGTTTTTATAGTATATTTCAAAACCTGCCTACTTCTTGAAAATACAGCAAATTTACTAATTTTGGGAGACTCCGCCCTCTAAAATATTGTGCCTTTGGGAGGCATTTGTCTTACTTTTTTGGCCCTAGTATATGGTATGAAAAACAATTGTATGTATCTATTTACTGCAGCGTATGCAATAGAAATTTAGAACAAGCTCGGATATCGTGGTAATATTTAGTATTCATTCTGGTTTAAAATTCGAAGAACATCGATTTTTTTTTTAGTTTTTGGGTTCCTTATAGTTTCAAGAAAGCTCTCCTGAAATATTAGTGAAAAATTCAATGTAAAACGAAGATTAAACTTACATATCGTCATCGTTCTGGCAGAATTCACTAAGTCCATTTTTTTAATTTGTGAGATAAAGTTAGTTTGATGCAGTGCATGGCGCTCTACGTACACTGACAAAACTTAAACAGTTAACAGATTGATACACACATTAGTATACGTTTTAACTGCATCATCAAAAATCGAATTTATTATGTCATTCGAATTATAGAAGCTAATTAAAACGGATCCAATTAAAAAAATTAATTTCGACTTAGTGATTTCTGCTTGAATGACGACGATATAATCGTGCCTTGGTATACTAAAAGAACGCTAAAGTCCAAAAACAACAGCAAAAGAAAAAAATTATTTGGCTTCAAAATCGTTGCTCAGGGGTTTTCAGGGTCGCTGATTTTAAATCTAACATTAAATTCATAATCCCCTAGTAACAAAATCAAGCGAATCCGATGAATTTTCTAAAATAATTCCGCCATATATATTGGATCCGCCATTTTGCATTTTCAAAATCTGATGCCAGATTCGTAATTAGCGATCCCGAAAACCTCCGAGTTACGGATTCCGAGTTAACGGGACCAATTTTGATACAGTCTTTTACCATATTGGATCCGCTTTTGGATTTTGAAAACTGACATCCAATTCGTAAACAGCATACTTTTTTTTTATCAGAATCGCAACAAGAAAAGCTTTCGAACTGTGCAAATCGACAAAACTCGCATAGCTTCAACTAACAGAGCATCAGAGCATCTAAATGAGTAGACAGAATTTGAAGATCTTCGGTATCCACTAGAGATGAGTGGCTAAAAATAATTTCATAAAAACAATAATTTTTTCAGTTTTTAAATGTTAAAATTTATTTAAAAAAAAAAAACCTTTAAACACATTTTTCTTTAAATTATGTTTTTTGAACGGGTAAGACTAATATCTCAAGACTGACTGGGGTCTAAGGCAAGTTCTGGTATACTGGGTATATATTGTTCTTGTGAGACCTATGTGGACCGTGGACAATCATGTATCTTGTATCCGCTTCGGTAGGAGATATGATGTCAGGTTCCTGGAACGTGATCAATGGTTAAGTCCAGACGTCGTACTCCGGGGTCTCTGTCACGTCTTCTATATCAACGGATCCAAAACCTCAAACGGTACTGGATCCGATTGGCACTTGGACGATGAGACCAAGTACTCTTTTTCCACTGCACAGATGGAGACAGTCTGTCAGACCCTGTCAGCTGCTCAAAATTGGTCAGCGAGTGTAAGGCAAAGATAAATAGTATTGCTAATCACAACAAGTTATGCCTTATGTGGGTTCCAGAACACTGTGATATTGCAGGGAATGAAGGTTCTGTAATTGCACCATGGGGTCTGAAACATTTTCTTGGTATAAGCCCTATGGAGGTCATGCGTTGGATCAACGACTTTGTGGGTTTTATCTATAGAGAGAGATAGTCCGAGCATGACTCCTGCAGAACCGCAAAGTGCTTCGTAAGACAACCTAACTGGAAATCAGCGGAAGTTTTTCTGAAACTGAGCAGAAAGGACAGGGCCAAACACATGTGGTCAGTATATGATCAGCATGGGCGTCATCACCGATCCAACTTGCCAATCATGTCTTGAGGACGACGACACTACGGATCATTATCTGTGTAGCTGTCCGGCGTTTGCGAGAATCAGATTAAGGCTGTGGGGTGATGTAGTGATGTCTTGAGTATGAATAATGTCCATAGTCTCTCTCTTCCTGAGCTTCGAAGGTTCATCAGTGAAACAATGAAGTTCGAGGTTGAGAGACCCTAGACCTTTCTTTTTCCCATTTATCCCCTCACATATCTTTCCTGCCTTTCTACTTTCTTCTACTGGGTCTATCTTGGGTATAGTACAATGGTCTTCGAGACTGAGATCTCTGCAATGTGTTCCATTTTATCGCCAAATACCCTATTCTTGGAGAATTTCGTGTGGCATACTTTGGGTCACAAGTATTTGAGGTTGAAGATTCGTTAAGCATTTTAAATGGAGAACGTGAATGGGAAGCTTTGCATAATTATACTGCAAATGCTCTTCGATACAGAAAACGCATCATAGAAGGGGACTTCTAAATAATTCGAATAATAATAAGTTAAAAAAAAGAGATAAATAAATGTCAATCTGGTAGACGGCCTAAGCCAAACCAATAGACTTAAGCAAGGCCGTATTTAGGGGGGAGTTTTGGGGGTTATGACCTCCCCCCCCTCCGAAATGGGAAAACTTTTTCCTAATTTTTGATATTGATTGCCAGTGAATGGAAAGAAAGTCAAAATCAAATCTATTGAACGATTTTTAAATATTTTTAATCGGTTTCTTTCTAAAAAGTCAAATAAAAGAAAATATTTTAAAAATAAATTTGAATTGAAATCGTACGAAGTTGTGCTACATTGCCAAAAACGGTATTTTCAGGGGTTTCATCCCCGTTTTTCTAAAACGTGACGTAATGGGAAGTTTTTGACTTCAGATTCGTGTTCAGCATGAAAAATTCATTCGCAAACACTAGGAACAATATTGTTCACCAAACCCATGCAGGACAGTGTTATTGAATAAGCTTCAAAGTTCTTAATCTTAAAATATAATTAAACCTTTAACCCATTATTGCTCAGAGCACCCGACTCGGAAGATTTCTTTCAATGCTGTGACTGCACGAATTTCGGGAATATATGCCAACCTCATCCGGGCTCCTCATCATTGATAATGGCCCAAATTCCCACTGATAAGCATTTGAAAAAAATTAGTCTCTGACTATTTTTGGCGTTTTTGATCATTGTTTTGAGGTTGGGTTCATTATCAGTTATGGCAAGTCAATGAGTTATCAAAATTTTGTCTTTCACGATAAAAAATGTATTGGAATCCACATTGAATAATATTTATTTGAAAAAATTTAAATTGATTATTCTGTGAATTTTTTTTTTGTCATTTTCGGGAATTTTTTTTAGGTTAAGATTAAGAAAATTCGGAAACAAAACTTTTTCCTAAAGCTTTAAGACATTTATCCACTAAATTAAATTTACATTATCGTATTTAATTTATTGTATTTAAACATCAGTTTCATAAAAATTTTATATGAATATTTTCGGCGAATGAAACCCCGCCCCCCCAAAAAAAAATCCTGGCTACGGCCCTGGACTTAAGGTATTAGTAATAATATAATTATTGAACTTCTTTATGAAATAAATAAGTCAGCTAAACTAAAATAGGTTCAATGTTTCACGTGCTATGTTTCACTATGTGGTATCACAATGGGCCGTTCAGGCCTAAGTGTGTCTCTCGACAGCCACTCCAACCTAACCTAACCTTCACGTGCTATGTGGCATGTAGCCCCATATGGGTTTTCAAATATAGATTTCTTAGTACTTTGGTTAAGTTTGGAAGCGTTATAATGAGATTGTCTTAGTTCTTGAATGCATAACATTTGTTTCCAACATTCACAACCATGAGTATTTACATATACTAAAATATTTCTAAGTTAAAAAAAAGAAGACATTTTCATTTAAAATTTCAGAAATGTTAAGATTGGACACTTTAAAAACGTATAACATTTGTATATTTCTAAATTTTTTAGACCTTATTAACTAAATATTTAATTTTTTCATTAGAAATTAGAGCAACGACAAGTAAAGCATTGAAATTGCTACTAATTCATCTCGACATCAAGAAATTTACACTGGCTCACAACATTTCAAATCATATATGAACTTTATTTGCCCATTACTTGAAGCCTTTTTAAGTATATATTTCCTTATGTACAATATTAAAACATATTAACAATTTTGAAGTTGTTGACGTTACTTCTACCACATTGTCATACCTAAACACACATAGACACCAAATTGGAATCTGAAGAGATATACTCAATTGCTATTGCTGCTATATGTATGCATGTTACTGTTGCTGCTAGTAATATGTATATATATATATATATATTGACATCCACCTATTTGACTATGAAAATTAATGCAACTGTCATGTTTTATGCCACTTTAGAAACTTATTTAGCGTATAATGCAAATACACTTTAAGCGGCAATACATACGACAACATTGGAACATGTTCAATTTAAAATGTCAAGCAATCTCATTATCAACTGTACACAGCAGCAGCAGCAGCAGTAGCAATAGCAGTAACAACTACTCTACTGCAACACTCGATTACGATTTATAAATGGACACGCACACACACTGACCGAAATTACCAAATTGTTCTTTTGCGCACAATTTTCTGTGTGTGAGTATTGGATGCGATTTGATTGAACCGCATAAATACATACACAAATACACAAAATGTCAGCTTCCATAGAATAAACAACATACTCTGTCCTACTCTGCACTGACTAACGAGTAAACGATGCAGAGGTAGCTGCAGTGGAAGCGGCAAGAATACGCTTGGCTGCATTCGTGTTGTATAAATTGTTTTCAATTCGATTGGTTTTATGTCGCTTTCAAATGTTGCAAGTGAGTGAAAATCATTGTTATTCTATAGAGGTACTACACTCTACAACCGTATTAACTGCATTCATACATACATTCATACATATATACATACATACATGTACAAGCGTTCAGTTACAACAGCATGCAGTAAATGTTGCCTCGTGTTCTGCATGCTTTCATACATATTTATATTAAGGTGCCTCATGAAAAAAATGTAGTTGTTGTAGCTCTCTAAAAATAAGCTACGGCTTGTTTTATGTCTCCTAAAATATTTTTAACGATTACTGTTCGTGGGCTAAATCGTTTTTAAAAAAACCTCCAAAATCGGTTTTTGTAAAGGAAAGAAAATCTTTATGAAAAATCGACTATAAAATAGAATAAAAAATTCGGATTTATGGAAAAATCACTACAAAACATTCTTTGTCTCGAGTCTGTTAGTAGATTTTAAAAAATTTTTATTCAAAACCCAAATATTTTTAAGGATCTATTATACTATGCGATAAAATTAAGGTTGATTTTTATGAATCCACGAAATCCACTTAATAATACTGCCAAGGCGTTCTTCACTAACTAAGAGGCCCAATTCAGTTTAATGTTTTCATTACTATTAACATCCAGATCAGTTAATCGGAAAATACATCAATGACCAATCTGAAGACCTTGGCCGAGCATGTGGCACCCGTTCATGTTGAACTTTTCATATTTTGCACACGAATGAAAACGGAAGAGAGACAATTTTATGTCCAATTTTAGCCACGAAATCCCGTGAAAAAAACTGTTTTTTTTTTTATTTTTTTATTTCCCTCCTGAAGGACTGAAGTGTCCACTAAAACATTTCCCATTTAAAAGCTTAAGAGGAATTCTCAACGAAGGACTTGATGTTGATGGCGAAGTATATAGAGGCATCCATTCCGACATATCTTACCAAAATTTTTGATGCGTTAGATCCAGAGTTGGGTAGTAATGATTACATTAGGAATTAAATTCCATCTCCATTCCGATTACAAGGAATTGTAATTGGTACTTTTTGTTTTCAATACCTTAGTAATGGAATTGATAAAAGTTTCAATTCCATTACAAGTAATTGTAATTTTTAATTATAATTTTTAAATTCCTAAGTAATGGAATTCAAAAAATTTTCGATTCCATTACAGGGAATTGTATTTTGTAATTAAAAATATATCAATTCCTTAAAGGAATTAAAAATGTAATTAAATAGAAAGTAATTTAATATTTAAGTGTTATCAATTACTTTGTTGGAATTAAATTTCAATTTAGTTGGAATGATTCCTCGAATTAAATTCCAATTTAGTTGGAATCATTCCTCGAAAGTAATTGATTACCTTTTAGTTCAATTCTAAAAAAGAAAAAAAAGTAAAATATTGTAAATTGTTTTTAATTACGAGTGAATCAGAGAAAAATCAGTATAAATTACGGGTCACCTCTCTTGTAAATATTTTATTTCTAAAGCGTTCTGCCCTCTAAATTCACTTGAACTACATTAAATATGAAATATCATGATCGTTTATGGGGCCTTCCTTTTGAAAAGCTTGCTAATGGTCTGATTTTTTACTTGTTTTTTGGTCTGAATGTTGGTTTGACTTTTGGTCTGAATGTTGATCGGAGATTTGCTATGAATTGCGGTTTAATTTATAGTTTGAATTTGGTTTGATTTTAATTTTGGTTGGAACACCGGTCTAATTTTGGTTTGAGTTTCGGTGCACAATTTAGTCAAACCTTTTTTTGTTTTCTGATTTACTGAATTTTGCTGCAATTTTCGTCTCAATGTGCTTTGATATTTATTTGATTTTGGTTCAGTTATTAGTCATAAGATAAGCCAAATCAGCTTTTCCCAAACTTAAATAAAAGATCCGCAACTGATTGTGGAATATGATCTTTTGTTTTTTTCTGGTCAGTGTGAACTTCGGAAATATTGAACAATTTTGTATAAAATTTATAAGGAAGTTGGTTTTTTTAACTTGTTTTTCCAAAAAAAAGTTATATATCGATATAAATATCTTATGTGCTATGAAATACATACCCACATTTTTAAAATTCTTTAGAATAATTTCATAAACTTTATAAAGGATAATTTTATTCCCTTGTCCTGACAAGTTCCTTGTGATTCGTGACATGTGCTAGAGTCAAAGATGCTTAGTTAACATTGCCATTTCTTTATTGTGTTTTATTTAAAATTTTAAATTTTCAATTCTATGTTAAATTTATATCAAATTTACCTTTTGTAATATCAGTTATACATTGCTGTCATGTCAATTCAACATGATTCTCATATCAATTCTACATTATAATAATATTCCTTTTACATTTTTAATGTTAAAATTACATTCAGTTCAGTAATGTTGAAATTACATTTTGTATGTAATGTCAATTTTGATATTTTTTAATGTTGGCTGAATATTATAAATAAAAAAAAAGTTTATTTTTACAGCTGTTGCATGTACTTTTTTTTTGAGTGCTTCCGTCGCCATTCGCAGCAATTGTGTTACTCAACTACGTGGAAGATTTTACGCAAGAACTGAAGCGACCTGACATAGCGTCGAATTTCCGATGAATGGGTCTTAGGAAAAGTTGAGGAAGGTCAGTTTTTTTTACAGAAAAATTGCGATCAGCTACGAAGTTCATTTCTGATTCAATGAGTAAGATAACAAGCAAAATTGTCGCATTTGGTTTGATGAGCAACCAAAGGCAATATAAAAGATGCCAATACATTCAATATTAATTATTACCAAAGAGCAAATCAAATGACATTGAGAGAGCCTAAAGATCTTATAATCTATTTGCAAATGGTTGCTAAACTTGTTAAACCTATTATCGGTTCGGAAATTTGAGATCAAAAAGTTTAACCATCCTAACCTAGAGAAATTTTGACTGGAAAATTGCCTAGTAGCTATACCTCTATAAAAATTCGAAATGAAATCCTATCTCATGAACAACAAGTCGAATTTTTCACCATAGTGAAGTTAAAGAAAATTATTGAAAATAAAAATATAATGTAATTGCGCTAATATTACGTAGCTGCATAAAAATATTGCCTGATTTATTCATTTTGCACACCTTAACCTTCTCATTTATTACTTATATTCTGAAGAGCGTGTAAAATCCCATACTTTATACATACTTATAAACACATTAAATCACATAAATTTACAGCGATTTCTGTCATGAAAATCTTATTAAAATACTTTAATTATCCTTTTTTACTTTACGAGCGTAAATCCAAGAGATGAAGGCAGCGACGACAACGAAATGGCGGCCATAAAGTAATCCGCAACTTTATTAACGCCAATTATAAATCTTGCAAAATATTAAACGTTCTTTGTTATTATTGTTGTTGTTGTTGTTTGTTTATTATACTTGGTTACTTTAGTTGGTTTATGTATTATCTTAAGCTCAAGTATCTATGCAGTTGTTGGTTATTTGTTTGCATAATGCGTACACTCATAAATTGCCCATTAAAATGACCGTTATATATTTTTCTTTGTTGTTCACTTGTTTCATTTAATTACACTCTTTTATGTATGTATGTATGTATATATGTATGTATGTATGTATGTGCGTATTTAAAGTTTTGCACAAATTATCTTTACTAACTTATATATGTATGTATATAGAGTTGAGTTTATTAGCAGCAAATCTCTTCCTTCCTTCCTTTCTCCATCCTCTTTAATTTACAAAAACAATACAATTTCGCTCCCATCTCTGCTATTTATTCTTTGTCATCAAACAACTGACCAACCTCCCGGTTTATTTTACTACATTTGTCTCGTGTCATGCATTTTAAATGTTATAGATTAAATACTTTTCATGGTTGGAAAGTATTTATAGAAGCGTAAAATGATCATAAAGGATTTATATGAGACATAATGAAGTCGAATGGCCAATGAATAGTTGAATAGTTTTGAAAATTGGAGTCACTGGATAAAAATTGTGAAGAAGTCATAACTGATATTTAATGGCAGCTATTTAGAAGTGTTCATTAGACAAAACAAGAAACTTTTGAAATGTTGAAGTTGGAAGTTGAATATACCATAGCACCACTGCTTAACTGGCAATCCAGTCTTCTAATACTTCATCATTCGATTTCAACATAATAAATTGCTTTAACTTAAAGCTAAACTTAACAGCTCAATGCACCTGCCACTGAGCTTTTGTGTTACCAATATAGCCTATTCCATGTGTAAGAATTTACACTCGATATGCTTTAAATAGTACCTAATGTAAATAGTTACAAATTTTATTAAATTCAATTCAAAAATACGTAATTTAAACAACAAAACAAAACAAAATAAATAAATTTAACACGAATATTTCACACACCACACACAAATTGTTATTTTTGTGTACTCTCCCCCACTAACCCCAGGTCTCTTCAATTATTTCTTACACACACACACATACACATACACAAGTGCTAGACATTTCAGACTCTGAAAGCAGTCTGCGGTATTTGAAAAATTTTCTCATAAGACTGTCTAAACGTGGCCAACAAACAAAGAATTGGTACCAAAAAAACGTTAAAGCGTTTGTGTCTATAATAAATCCGAAGGGTACGAGAAAATGATAAAGGTTGAGAAATGAAGGGTGATAGTGTATGCCTTTATATGGACGTGGTGATAAGTGGAAATTAATTAAATGCCTCGCGCGACAACAAATTAAACGTAACCGCAACAAATGTTCATTCTTGTTGTGGCGTATGAGAGTGTGAGTACGAAACGTGAAATAGAAATAAATTCAAACACAAAAAAAAAAAATGCTGCATATTTTTGGGGCGCTCGAATTTCTTCTTCGTTCCTGTTTTTTTTTTTTTTTTTTGCTGTAACCACAAATTAAAGTTTTAATAAATTTAATTTACTTTTCGTGCGAGTAAGTTAATTTTTTCTTTACATTTATATTCTATGGACTAGCTTTTTATACATACATAATTTTTCAATGCCTTTATTACCATGTTCACTATAAGCATGCAGACACTTTGTACACCCAAAAAAAAAAATTGAACCATAAATCTTTTCTTATATGTAAATGTTGAAGATCGACAGAGTTTGTACTTGAACACACATGTGCTGAATATGCTCGATATTTTCGCACGTGTTTATAAATAAGAGGCATCAGAATTAGTATTTTTTTTTTTAACTTTTCACAACTGAATATATTGGAACACGTCAGGATTTGTCTTTATTTATATTTTATACTCAACATTCTTGTTCCCTTTGAACATGTATATGTGCACATATCCCAAAGAAAAACATCAAATGTGCACGCACTTGCACAAAAGTCGAAGAAATAATTATAAACATACTCTACATATAAGTGTTCAAATACAAACATTGATTTCCTTCAGCTTGTACATTTGCAAAAAGATTAATATCTTTCAGTTCCTGAGTGCTCAAGTACGAAATCTGATAATCTTGAGCATTTACATATGCCAAAAGATCAAAAATATTCAAAGCATGAGCGTTCAGAAACGTTTAAATGTACAAAAAGATCAACAACACTCAGTAAATGAGTGTTCAAATACAAACTCTGATACCCTGAAACTTGTACATTTGAAAAAAGATCTAAATCTTTCAGTGCATAAGAGTTCAAGTACGAACTCTGATTATTTTGCGCATTTACATGTGCCAAAAGATCTAAAATGTTCAATGCCTGAGTGTTCAGGAACAAACTCTGATGATTTGGAATGTTTAAATGTACAAAAAGATCAACAACATTCTGTGAATGTGTGTTTAAATACAAATCGTTATACTCGAGAGCTTGTACATTTGCAAATTGATTAATATTTTTCAGTACATGAGTGTTCAAGTACGAACTCTGATGATCTTGAGCATTTACATATGACAAAAGATCAAAAGTGTTTAATGCATGAGTGTTCAGGAACGACCTCTGATGATTTGGAAAATTTAAATGTACCAAAAGAGCAGCAAAATGCTGTAAATAAGTGTTCAATTACAAATCCTAATGCCCTGAAGCTTGTATATTTGTAAAAAGATTAATATCCTTCAGTACATAAGTGTTCAAGTACGATCTCTGATGATCTTGGGCATATAAATATTTAAAAGATTAAAAATGTTCAGGAACGACCTCTGATGATTTGAAACAATTAAATGTACAAAAAGATCAATAGGACTCTGTAAATTACAACTGTGTTGCTTGGCAGCTTTTACATTTTCAAAAAGATTAATATTTTTCAGTACATGAGTGTTCGAGTACGAACTCTGATGATCTTGAGCATTTACATATGCGGAAAAATCAAAATTTTTCAGCGTATGAGTACTCAAATACAAACCCTGACCATATTAAACGTTTAAATGTATGGAAAGCTCAAAAATATTCAGTAAATGAGTGTTCAAATTCAAACTCGAAGTTCTAAAACATATACATGTGCCCGAGATCAAGAATCTTTAGTAGATGAATGTTCAAACACATGAGTGAACAAAAAGAAACCGACATAAATTCTTATTCATTAAAAAAACATGCACGAGGATTGACACAACAAACATGAACATACACATGAGAAATGTGTGGCACCTCTGCATGTTCACTAGCAGGATTATGGTTTATGAACACAAACCGATTAGCTTTTATTCATTATTATTATTTATTAAATAATATTCATGTTAACGAAAACAATATAGCTGACACCAATCTACGCGAAAATGAATGCACAAAATTTAATAATGTTCATTTAGTGTTCAAGAGCGTTCAAAAAGTAAAACTTGCTTTAAATTGTTTATCTAAAAGTTTATTTTTATCAATTTTTTAATAGCTTTTTATTAAATTGAAATGTGCCTATGCTTTTCTCTGAGTGCATCCACTCAAATAATTTTATCTGCATTACATATTCATTGCGGTCATTTTCTACATTTTCTTTCCCAATTCCTTGCAAGCTACCGCTGCTAAGTAGTAATGGTTAGGAATATTCTTGTTCTACTTCCTGGTTTTTTTTTTTTTTTTTTGTCAATTTACATTTAACACTCAGGGTTAACTTTTGGTCAAAGTTTTTGTCTACCCAGTTTTTGTTTTGTTCTTTTGACGTTGTAAATTCAAATGAAATTGTAAATTTAATTAATACAATAAATTTGTTGCAACCACATAACAACTTCGTGTTGTTGTTGTTATGCAGTTATGGTACATGTAAATTGTCTCCATAGTTATAAATATTTTTGAAGAGTTCGTAAAGTTAAGGCATTGCTTCTATGGTTATTTTGACCTTTCCAGGGATGTTGGGTGTAATAATCGAAGTATTGTTTATGTAAATGTTGTAGAAAAGTTAATTGATGCGCATAATTGTAAATTATTTTACATTTATATATTTTAAAAATCTTTTATATTTTCAATTGATTGAGATTTCATGCATATTCGAAACTCTTCATTCAATTAAATTAGACAATTAGAAAATGAGCAATTATCCATAGCCACAGAAATATTTGATGATTTATTTATTTGTCATTCTAAGTACTTAGTGCAGCAAGATATAAAACCTAAAGTACTTGTCATTAATTTTTGACAAATTTGTAAATATTATAAATTAAGTTAACCCATTAATACCAATTGGTAATAATAAGGAATGTAAAATTTAGAAACTTTGGACTTCGCATAAACAAAGTTTCATCTATGGACTAAGAATTGTTCTTTCATCTTAGCTGAAGATGGAAATATTTTTGATCCCTTTAGTAAAAAATAAGTTTTGAAAGGTAAACTTGTAATTTTTTCGTTACCAAAAAATTGTATTCACTATTAGAAAGCAACATTTTAAAAAATTTGCAGTGGCCTTAAACAAGTGTTGCGCTTTTTTTTTTATGAGCAAGGAACACAAAAATGCGAATATCTATAATCCATTAGCTGTTTTGCAAAGATGAGCGTTTTTTGCTTTTTCGGGAGATGCTTCACTTTTGAAATTTTTGGCATTACAAACTTAAAAAAAAATTTAACATTTTTACATAAGAAAAGTCAGTTCATTGAGAGAAAAAATTCTTCCCTTAAATTCTAAGAGAACGAGATGACATTGTAAGATTTTTGCATATGTTGAAGAAAGCATTTTTAGAAAAGAATACTATGCCCTCTCACAGGGTTACCCTTCTTTTGAAAAAACAGCACATTTTGCTCATAAGGCAAAAAATATATATATTTTTTTTTCTTATTAAAAAAAATTTGATTATGGCAGTTCCATGCTAAGACTGTGCTGCAAAGAAATTGAGATCAAGCGTTTCCAGTAAAAGAGTGTGCGCAGCAAGTTCTTAATTTGAGAGAAGAAAAAAAATGGGGAGGAGAGAGTGCGAAACTCGACCGATAAATCCGCCTTTACTCAGTAAAACACTTTCAGGTTTTACGATGTGATATAGATCAGTGGTTGACGAAATTGAAAATAAGATTACGTAGGTGAGTGCAGAGCTATTGCCCTACACTGTATAAAAATAAACCTAAAAGCCGTCACATAGCGAATAAGAAACTTAAAAACTTGGACAAAAGGTGTGCTTTCACTTATTTATTTATATTCACACTTTTGTAGCATTTGAAATCATAAAGTTTTTTTTGCCGGTCATTTTCAGTCATACATATAATTTCTCGCTGTGCACATAAGAAAAAAATCAATACCATCGCTGTTCATGTTGTTTCGTTTCTGTCTGAACAACAACTGTATTGAAGAGAGTAAGAATGCATATGATGAGCGCACTGTTCTAATGCGTTTGGTTTGCCGACCTATGATATAGTCAACAGTTACCCACAGCCTATGCACTTGGTGCACATTTGTTTTTGTAAAAGCACTTAGGCATAGGCTGAGCATTTCTCATCTCCCTTCTTTCCCTATATCAAAGTGCAAAGCAACAACATTTTAATATGCTTTGTTGGTCTCCAAAGTAGATTTTGTTCTTGTCTAACGTATGAGTTTATAAAAATAAAAATTATATGTATTGGTGCTTGCACTTCCATAAGAAGCTTTTGGTCACTCCTGATATAGACCATAAACTTATGTGCACAGTGAGAAATTATATATATGACTAAAAATGGCAGCAAAAAATATCTAGACAAAAATTATTTTTTAAATATTCCTACCAATTTTTTTTCAATTTTAATATTTATTTAATATTTTAATATTTTTTGAACTTCGTCTCACTTCAGTTATAAAAATTTAATATAAAACAAAGAATAATCCACAAAATTTTGCTTTCTTATTTTTAATACTAAAGAGATTTTTGTATATAGAACAAACACGGTTGCCACTTAGTCATTTTATTTTGTACCAATATTTACAAAAAAATGTACCAAATGGGGAAAAAATGTACCGAATTTTTATATAGAATAAATATCTTTATTAAAAACTTTTTGTCAGTTTATTATATAGCAATATATTATTAAGAGTATTGAATTCAAATTTATTCCTTACTTTGTTTTTTTTTATTGGACTCAAGTCAACAATTTTTTTTTCAGCAGCAGCTGTGCTATATATATATATATATATATATATAAATTTAGTTAATTCTTCAGACCGCATTTCGTCTACTCCATTTTTAATACTTACTTACTTACTTTTTGCCAAAAAATTGCTAATTCTGAACAATTTTCTAATTTCTAAAGTATTACGAAAATATGTTTACAATTCATGATTACTATAAAAGCTAACTTTGCCCACAAAATGTACCAAATTTTGAAAACATGTACCAATGTACCAAGCACAGAAAAATGTAAAAAAATTTACCAAAATTTTGGTAGAATTGTACCAAAGTGACAACCGTGAGAACAAATGCTCCAAGCATTTTTTTCTCTTTTTTCGTCTCGTTTGTAAATTTATGAGCTTCGAATACGGCGTAGTAAATAGTCAAAAATTTATACTTAATATTGAAAAAAATTTTGTATATTTTTAGTACTTACAAATTTCCAAAAATTCAATAACGCTTTCTATTTTTATTTAATTTATAAACTGTTTTTAAGCTTCGTTTCTGGACTAAAAGGGCATAGCCAGGTTCCCAAACCGAATAAAGTTTCTCATGGATCCTTTTGAAGTACTTGATTTAAGAATGATTTGACTAAATTTTCAGACCATTATCTGCAATTTTTAATGAGTAATGGCGGATTTTATAAATTTCGTTTTTCACGTTTTTAAGCTTAACTAGTTCTAGGAAAAATGTGAAAAAACTCATAGTGATTTTTTTTGATTTTGGAGACACATTTGAAATTTTTTCGCGAATTTTCTAACGCGAAATTCGCCATGAAAGAAATCGCGAAACTTTTTACATGCGATTTTTTCATACTGAAAATGGATTTACTACTCTGATTTTTCTTATTTTCATTATTATTTACATAAGTCTCTTCCGAATTGAGTATAAGTTACTCCAATTTTTTCAGATTTTTGCTAGGTGTGGACGGGGGTCAAAAAAATTAAAAACCGAAATTGGCATTTCATATGAAATGCCATAAGGCCATGAAAAAAAAATCAATTACAGCTATTAACTATCAACTATCAGCTATTTTTGCAGAATTTTTTTGAAAAATTTTTTTTTGTGAAAACTCAAAGAAAATTTTTACCACCCTAGTTGAGTTATAATATATCACATTCATCACGCAGAGGAACAAATTTTTAACTTTTATCTTATGTGTGAGATTTTTCAACGGTTTTATAGTAATTTAGGGTCGCTACTCACGACTGCGTACTCAGTTTTTCTCCATCACCTCTAGTTCACCCACAATATGGACTCTGAAGCCGGAAAAATGGGGTCTTCAGGGTCTATTAAGAAATCTCTTTATTTCAACAGATACGAATTCGATGTCTGAAGCAAAGTTGTTAAGCACAAAAAGATAAACAGTTTTTGAGCACTAACGTTTCCTTAATCTTTTACCCTTCTTCTTGAAAATGGGGGTTTTAACACCCTCTTTCGATAAATAGCCGTTAAAACGAGAACCTTTGGGAAAACTATTATACTGCCTTTGGAGAAAATGTTTCTTGCTAAAAATTATAGGGGGTCCCATTACTCATTAAAAATTGCAGATAATTGTCTGAAAATTTAGCCAAATTATTCTTAAATCAAATGCTTCAAAAGGGTCCATGCGAATCTTTATTCGGTTTGGGGTCATTTCTGCCATGGAAACTCGGCGTTGCTCTTTAATATCGAAAAACAGATCCTTAGTTTTATTTAATTGCTTACTGAGTTTGAACTACAACCCATGATCGGGGTTGGCAATATTAATAAAACATTGATATGTGCGTGCAGGCTTCAGTTGGTAAGGCTAAGTGCAGTTAGGTTACCCTGCCCCTTGTTTTTCCAATGGATATTAAGTCGTTGTCCTTATACCTTCCTAGGCGCTGCATTTTCCCTCATGAGCTCAACATGACCTAACCAGTAAAGCCACTGGATTTTTATGCGCCAGTATCGGCGTACAGCTCATACAGCTCATTGCTCTATCTTCCTCAGTAAATGTCGTCTACCTATAGTGGACCATAGACCTTATGACGTACCTACTTCTTGAATTATTATTGGTTAACGTCATGAATCTGGAATACTGCCAATAGTCTCTCATCATTGGTGGTCATCGTTCACGTCTCAGGGCTGTATATTAGAATAGAGAGAATGAGGGACTTCGGGTACTTCTTCTTTCAGAATCCAAAGTTGGAATCTATATCAATAATATTAAATTTGTTGTTGAAAGCCCCATGTAATTATTTTGAGTGTATTTTAGAGCATTTATTTTACAAATACATACATACATAATAGATGCCGATTGACTTTACTGATACAGAATTTGAATATAAATATTAATGTAAAGTAGCATTCCATATTGTACCTATGTAAATATCAGAGAAAGATATACATACATACATACAGAAACAAATACATACCAACACAAAAACAAACAACAGACAGCTTCAATATCACAATAGATAAAAGCAAACATGATGCGAAACATGTTGCTGACAAAATTGCTAGGGTAAAAGCATAAAATAACAGATGTTGTATGTAGAAATTGCAAGTCGTATGCAAATTTCCAATACTAAAATCTACAACAAACAAATACACACATACATAAATACAAACTAATGCAATATGTGCTGCATTTAAGCATGTACTTCTGCTGCTTGTACTTTTACAATATTGTTGCAACTTGCATGAATGTTTCACAGTTTACAAATGATCTGTATATAAATGGATTTTAGAGATAAATTATTCTAGATTTCGTTATGGAAAACATGAAAAAAACGAAAATGCAGAAGGAAAAAGGTTAAGAGGGTGCAGAGTTTAAAAGTTGTTGTGCAACAATATGAAAATGTTTAAGAGGTCAAATAAATTTCAAACAAAATATTAAAAGCAATAAGAAAAAACTTAAAGCAATAAAATTATAAAGCCTATAAAAAGACACCCTTAAAATTGAAGGAAAAATATTGAATAAAAAAAAATATGATATCAAGAAAAAAAAATCAAGCAAAAACAAATATTTATTAAATACAAACGCTCAAAGAAAATGCATAAAATATAAGATAAATGTCGCAAGAGAAAAAAAACACACACAGCATCAATAAAAACTTAATGGAAACCTCCACACAGCCCACTCCTGTTACTCGCTTCCTCCTGCTGCCTGCCACCCTAAAACCACAGGAAGCAAATGTCGAAAAAATTTTATGTCTCAATCGCAAATCAATTTGCATTTCATGAGCGATACATCTGCAATCTTTTTCGCTTTCATTTTTCTGGTTGGCTGTAACAAGATATGGCGCGATTGCGGATGATGTTGATGAAAAGTGAAGCCACAAAAAGTCAACAGAAAAAACAACAGCAACAACAAATACTAAGCACTTTATGACTTAGGAAGGGGATGCGAATGATGTAACATGATGAAAAATATCTTAATGTCTCAAAAGTTGAAATATCTAAATAAATACAAGAGAGAAAAAAAGATTTTTCATTAAAAATCAAAATAAACACAAACGAAGTTTTTCTTAAGCGCACACACACATATATATACAATCGCTCAGAGTTTGGGAAACACTGCAATCAGCAGCAAATTTAAAATGAAAATAAATTGAATGCATTTATGATTTTTTTTTTAATGGTATGAATTTAAGTGAATGTCTTTGATTTTGTGTGTAAGTGAATATGGCTGTGTGTGTGTGTGTGTGTGTATTTGAAAGTAAGTGCAAAAGTTTATGGATCGGAAATAAATTATTATGATTTAAAATACTTAATCTCATTTTGCAAATTAAAAGCTTGAAGTAGAAATTATGTAGAGATTTTACAATTATATATAATTATATTTTGTGTAAATTAAAAGGAAGGTGGTCGTAATAACTTATAAAGAAAATGGTTTAAGTGTTTTCAAGCTGCAAAATATAAAGCAGTTGAAACCCTAACCCTTGACTTTTTTATGAAAAAATGGCAAAAGGCTTCGATTTCACTATTCTTAGTTATTAAGTTGGGATAGGGTGTTAAGTTTTCCCCTTTTCTACGAATCAAATAGTGAATATTGAAACTTTAAATCTTTTTCGAATTCCAGAAACCCAAAAGTTTTATAAGTTGGATTGATTGTCCTTAATTTGACTCCATACAAGAGATGGGAAGAAACAGAAAAGTTGTTCGAGTGATTTAAATTTTAAGACACTTTATTATATTAGGATAAGGGAGAGTGGGGCAAAGATAGTAATCATGGCTCAATAATTATGTTATAGCAGCGCTACAAAAACAAAATCAACCGTATATTTTGTTTTTGTACGCAGCGTTGGAAACCCCTTTCTCCTGTCAAATTCGCATCGAAACAACTGATTTATTTTGCTCTTATATTTTTTTTGCTTGATTTATTTGACATAAGAAAAAGACGAAAAAATCGGGAAGAAGAAGAGAGCTATGCTGGTGACATAACCTTATTATTGTTCCATTATAGTAACGTCCCAGTTGAACTTTGGATGATCGTAGGAGTAATCATTGAGCGCTCCAAAGCGAGCAATCGATTACTCCCTATTGCTCCAGAGCTCTTGTATTCTGTACTCCTTTTTAACATTGCATGTCCTAGGGCATGGAGTTCTCGTTTTAGCCTCCAAAAGGAGTAATAAAGGAGGACACGATTACGAGCATGAGATCACTTGCATCTCATAGAAAAACAAAACTCCGAAATAGTTCCTTACGAAACTCATGACGCCATAGACTAGTTGTCTAAACCGCCAGTAAGCACGCAAGCACTTGTGTGTGCCAAGGTTCGAATCCCACATTTTTTTAATTTTTTTTAATTATAATGTTGTATTAATTTTTGTTCATTATTTTTTAGTTTTTTTTTTTATTTTTTACTATTATCGTTTTATAATTATTTATTATTTTCTTGAGTTGCCTTTTTCCAGGCTCGAACCTACGACGCGCTGACCAACTAAGCCACACAAGCAAATTTATTGGCATTGAATTTTGTTTTTTTTTTTACTCTGGCAATGATTCTAGTACAAGTTACTGATTTTTAACTCTTTGATGCACACTATTTTAAAGAAAATAAAAACATCAGTTACACAGAAATTTTTTTGGTTTATATCAGTATCAGCAGAATGAGAAACTAAATAAAATATTAAACTGTGTGACTATAAGTAATTTCTACTTTTCGAGGTGGGTTAAAATATATCACACTATGCATAAAAAAATATGAAGGGCAGTTTTTACCCTACCTACCGTAAAGGGTTAACTGGGCAAGAGAGAGTAAGATATACAAATTTGAACTACTTAATCAGGCTGTCTTTGTTTATCATTATTTCTAAAAATATACCATATAAAATAATGAAATTGTGTTAGCGAAACTCAAAAATTTTGTTACTGTATTGGAGTTGCTCGTTTATTTCTCCTTTTGGAGTAATGAAATCATTAATCGTTTGAGGAGTACTCACTGTTTGTGCAACTGAGGTAAGATATTTATGGCTCCACCAGACAGATTTGAACATACATCGACATGGTTATAGATCCTGTTTATTTTGCTAAATTTAGCCATAGACCGTTTTAGTGTCATTTGCAATGCTGTTGAGCTATGGCCGGAAAAGCGAAGCAGAGTGCTAAAATTTTTACTGTTACACCTTAACTATCTTTGTCCCACTTTACCCAATTATTAGAGAAAATAAAAAAAAGGCCTTTCATTTGGGGTTGTTCCAGTGATGTGTGGTAGAATTTTATATTATCCTTTACCTGTGGAGATAGAGGTAAATTTTCCCCCTCTTTACATTTTTTTGAAATTTTGTTGTTTTTGTTGTATTTTGAATAAACTTGTGCAATAAAGTGCCATTTTTGTTGAACTTAAAAAAAAAAATGTGCGAATTTTATAGGTATTTATTTTAATTAAAAATGTAGTAGTTTGTTTTCAAAGAACAAATAACACTGTGCCACAAAATCGAGTTTTTTCCATCGGACTGGCAATTTGGCATTTAGTCTTGGGTCGCTGAGCTCGAATCTGAAGACCATTTGGCTCCATCACAACAGTTTTTCGAGATAACGGTACATGAAATCATTCTTAATTTATGTTTTATCGTTTTTGGTCTCTATAGAAAAGTTGTTTAGCAGGCAAAGAAGCACATTTTTCGTGAACACAAGAATCCTCCATCTAAGCTCCATACCTCAAATTGTGGAAGTTCTTTAAGTACAGCTTAGAACAATATGGTCTAGAGGTTAAAGGAATGATAAAAGTATTTAGTGTGTTTGGGAAAAATTTTGCTTATCAAAAAGTATGGAGGGTTCTAGAACATCAAAATACCCTCTACCCCCTTATTTTGGAAAAATAACCTCACAAAGTCAAATTTCATATATGACGCCAGCAAGCACGCAGCTACTTGTAGCCAAGGTTCAAATCCCACAAATCTCTTTTTTACATTTAAAATAAAAAAATTAGTTTCTATATAAATTAGAAAAAAACTAACAACAAAGCCGATTTGTGGATTTGAACCTGTACTTGTGTACGCACTGAGAATCCATCTGAGCTACACACTGACTTGTTAGCGTTACAGCAAAGTTCTCCAGTTTTTACTCGTGAAATTTCACATCCTTAACCACTGTGTGTTAGCAAAGACAACTTTTCTTGTAATAACACAGAGTGGTCCTTTTTCGATTTACTAACTGTGTCACTCTGATTTTTGCCTTTCATATTGGTTCTTGATAATCTACAGCCACCAGTTCTCGAGCCTTGAAAACTTTTATCAAATTGAATTTTTCTCACTTGTTATAAGAGAGAAATAATATAAAGTATTCAAATAACAACTCCGAGCTAAAGTTACCAGTTCATTTCATACAAAAGAGTGCAACCTCGAACAGGCTTCTTAATTAAAGTGTAATTACTGTCTTTTGGCAATGCAAGAATGAGTAAGACATACAAAATTGAATGATTCAATCATGTTGTCTTTATTTAACATTATTTCTAAAAATAGACCATATAAAAATTTCGTAAAAGCTAAAAATTTTGGTACTGTATTGGATGTTATCACATCATGTGACGAGTGCAGAAGAGACTCATTTTAGTTTTTTTTTTGATGTGTAAACATTTTAGCTCACGGTATGGGCAAAATTTTAAATGTGTAAAATGTAAGAATAACTGTATCGTAAGATGTAAGATAACTGCAACGTCCAGTTTCCTTCTCGCTCACACTACTGTGCGGCATGACTGTGCTACTCTAAACAACAAAGAGAAGAGAGAAGAGAAGAAGAGAGGGAGAAATTAAAATACGAGCGGAGTTTGTTTGTTTATGTTTCGATCAATTTACTCACACATATATGTACATACGAAAACCACATGTGTGTGTACATTTATTCGTGGCAGAATTATTTGTTGGTGTTAAACGTGTGAATATCGACTATACCATAAAAGCAGAGAAGTCGACGTAGCAAACACAGGCGTTTGATAGGTTTTGCATTCGGTTAGTTAGATTGGATTAAAATTAAATATTTTGTAAAATATAAAAACAATACAAAATGATAATTAATAAGGAATCTAGGTTTCACTAAATGTAGTGATAATTTTAGCAAACCACGGCATTGTAAAAATTTTGCTTTTTGCATTAACCTAAGAAAGGCAACACTTTTTTATCTATGTAAATAGCAAATATGTTAAACAGAAAAAATCAAACTTATTTATTATAATGTTCACATCTAATAAAATTTCAAATCGACAGGAAGAAAAACTTAAAGCGCGGAAAAAAAGATGCAATTACAGCTGCGAATATGCAAACATATCGTGCTCGATGCATTGAGTAAAAGAAAAATAATGCAACTATGATTTGGAGCAATTGCAAAAGATTTTTGCTATCACAACAACCAATATATGCGATATGGAATAAAAATTTGCATTTGCAATGAAGCAAGTCCATTTGCAATTTATAGTGAATTGGGCCATTATATATAAAAGATAATGATATCTAATAAATTTTTAAGTTTATAAAAGAATTCTTTTAACTTTAATTATTTACCTAAGCATATAGATTATACATCAAATCCCTATATATGGCTATACATATGTGAGCTTATGTATATGGCATTCAGTTGGCTTAACTGTTTACACATCAAATATCTTGCGTGCCTTGCACACATCCATTTTTTTATTACGATTATGCTAGAGATGACATCTGCCGGCTGCCGTGAAATTTCGCCTCAATAAAAAATGGCCCCAAACTGAAAATAAAATATATGATAAATAATGAAACAAGGCCTCAAATATTAAAATGAAATATAGCCCCAAAATTATAAAAAATACTCAAAAAAAAATTAATGGATAAATGAAAATTTCCCAATAGCTTAAGTAGGTAAAAGCAATTACTGACAAGAGCCCAACATTTCCGCATTGATATCAATATTGAGGTTTTATTTCAATTTTCCAATTTTCGTTCCAATTTTCATCCGTAGTGAATCTTTTTGAGACACACCGAAAACTTACGATCTGTGAGTTTAAATTACAAATTCAGGAAACAGTACTCCAAATACCATAATATTTTTTGCTTCTCCTGTAAAATTTTAAAAATTTTATTGGGGTCTTTTTTCAGTTTGGTTTTGGTCTACATATTTTTCATTGGAGCTAAATTTCACGGAGTCGCCCTGATATTCGACCTGATATCAAACAGTTTCCAAATACAGCTCAAACAAAAAACATTCAAGCTTCAGTTAGCCTCAAAAGATTAACAATATAGCAGTCTCAGTTTTAGTATTGCATCAATCCACACTGGTTAACAAAAAATTTAATGCCAAAAGTTAAGGAAAGCAGAATTTAAACAAATCCATTTCCTTATAAAGGCGTAAACTCCCCAATCAAAACTTAATCCAGAAGCTTTAGAAATCAACAGTAAATATGCGACAACTGTTTCAAATCATTGATTTACTTGTAGAGATATGTACTGTATATTTCTCATGTACTGTTTCAAGTACACACACACACATGCATACATAGAAATACTAGACCACACACACCCACGTATATATTGTAGACAATTAAGCTAACCTCTAAAGTCCCATAAAACAACAAATTGTCATTGTGTGTCTTAAGTGGATTTACCGCAAGTGAAAATTTCACAAATTCATGGCACTGCTGCATTGCAGGTGTGTGCATGTGGATGGATTGTGCATAAATGTGTGGGAGTGAGTATTTGGAAATGTAGTGGTGAAGCAAAAGCTTCAAACAAAAATATACAACGGAAACGGAAATAACACGAAAATTGCCATGCATCTCGTTTGAGTGCAATGCCAACCGAAATAAAACACCCATTACGTTGAGGACGGAGTTCTAAATGGCAGTCACATAATTTTTGTTGCAGTAAATTGATTTTGAACGCGCGAGTAACTGCAAATAGATTTCAAATTTTAAAAATAGAAAAAAGTAAATGGAGAATGTTTCACAAAAAGCAAAAAAAAAAATGAAAGAGAAGAAAAACAAAGTTAAATGTATGAAGCATGAAATTGATTTGTAAAGAAAATGGAATTATTTATGTTGAGTGGGAGCAGGGAGAGGGGGCGCAATTCATACATAAATAGATCGCGTGTGTAAAGCATGAAGTGTGATTGAGGTTTCATTTTAGTACCGCTATTTGTTACCAGTGAAAGTTTAGTTTTTGTGTTACCTCCTTTTGGCTAACTAATAACACTATGCAACATGTTTTTTTGACATAGGTTTTAACTTCGGATTCTGAAAGAGAAAGTGCTACTGTGCAGTCTTACATCTATTGTTTTTCTATTTTAAGGAATTTGAAAAACTGTTTTCAAAAATTTTTTTTTTGTTGAAAACTTTGTAACAACTCATAAAACATGTGGAAAACATAAAAAATCGAAGATGTTTTCTCTCATATGAATTTCTTGAAAAATTTAGGTAGAAAACAAAATTTTGTTAAAAAATTTTTTTTGTTGAAAACATTGTAAAAACTCATGAAACGTGTAGAAAACATAAAAAATCTAATAAAAATTTTTTTTTTCCCATGTACCCCTGCCTTACCATTTTTTAAAAAATTATAAAATCATCGATATCACAAAAAAATGTTGGTAGAATCAACTGTAGAAAACAACTCTAGAAAAAGTCGAAAATTTTTTTAGCCAACATCAAGGTGGGATTAAGATTAAGTTTACCCCTTTTGCAACGTGGGGTGGACATGGAGGCTAAGGAGGCTGTAAATTGATTGAAAGTTAGTTAGGATTTCATGCAGTTTTCTTGAAGACTACTGAATAAAACCATCGTATTCAATTGCCCACTGCTTACTCTATAAAGGGTTAGATTCCACAATTTTATATTTCGCCAAAAACAACAGGAAATTAATTTAAACTTTAAAAATTTTATGAAATATTTATTGTAGATTTGCTTTCACAATTACTTTGAACATTTAAACAAAGTATAAAAACACGCAGAAGAACTAAATAAATGAAAGCAAAACAAATTAAAATAAGAAAATAACAAAAGCAACAACAAGGAAAAGAACTCCGATTTGCAATTGTTTTGTTTTCACATCCGGTTTTGGCTTTTCTTTTCTAGTTTGCACTTCTTCTTCTACTACTAAAAATTTTGCTGCTGTCGTTGTTGCTGTACTTCAATGCCATACAATTGCAACCCTTCATTTTTGCTACTTTTTCGGGTACTTTCAATTAACAAAACTCAATAATGCACTTGCAATTCTACGATTTCAACAGCAACAACAACAGGAACCAAAACAAAAGTGGCAGCAACAAAAAATTGAAAAACAAGCAGAAACGACAAAGTTGAAAATCCATAAAACCATGAAATTGCTACTGCTCGCTCACCAACAGCAGCAGGACAGCAACAACAAATACAATAAAGACGACACAATGCTGGCAACCGTTACCACCATAATAACAATAGCAACAACAACAACAACAGCTAGTAAGCAAAGCTAGAATGGCATGCAGCAACTAGCTCATTCAGTCCGTCAGTTTAGCCAGTCAGTCATTTCAGTTTAGTTTAGCGCGCAACGCCATCTGCATGTCAGTCAAAAATGCTTACCTACAACAAAAGCGAGCACAACAGCAACAACAATGCATGCATGCAAACAAAAAAACAAACAACAACAAAAAAAGCTGTGCAGCTTTTAGCTGTTCCGCATTTCCGCTTGAAGTTTTCATTTTAACAAGCGCAGTTCAAACCAATACTTCTATTTTTCTTTATTTTTGCTCTTACTCTTGCTCTCTTTGCTTTTGCATACAATTGTCAGCTTCAATTTTATGCTGTGGAAAAAACTCAAAATATATTTTTTAAAGCATTTTTTAGTTAACATTTTATGGTTTTTATTTATGTCTGGATTGTAAACTCTTGAACGTATTCAATTTATTGTGGTTTCGGAACTACTTTTTGTGAAAAGAGTGAACAGTCATGTAATAAAATCTGTTGAAAAGCTATGTTTTTATAAAGGGTACTTTCATCTCACTAGTAATTACTAGAAAAGGTGTTGAACAGGGTCAAGACAAACTAAAAAAACTCATATGGAAAAGTTGGCAAGTATTTTCAATCACTTGCGATTGAGCCATAGAGACACACTCAGAAAGTTAAGATACTAACTAAAACTTTGAAGAATTTTTCCTATAGTATTTTAAGTGCTAATGTATTCAGCTGGGACGCCAGCTGTATCCTTTATTTTCTATCCCTCTCATCTTTTGCCGATTTCATCGATGGTTGAAAGTGAAAATTCCAAAATAAGCATTTACACACTCAAGTAGAATATTTCAAAATTTCTATCAGTTTCTTATTCACCGTCAAAACTTCCATGGAAAATGTTTTCTTTGGTTCATGGTTCTGGCACAATCCAAAATTTTGAAGTCATGCACGTTGCATTTAAAAAGTTTTGAACTATATTTATGTCCCAAAATTACTGTACACAAAGTATTTTGGTCTGATCAAGTATGTATGTAACGCCCCACATTTCACCGCTATGGGCAAATCATTTCAAGAAAACCTAGAACCATTTAAAAAGAAATTGAATTGCACCAAAAACTAAAACTATGCCAACAGGCCGCACAAAGTAGAATGTTTTTTTTTTTTGAATTTTCTGTAGGTTAGCGGGAAATGGATATAACTTAGCAATATGGCAAATATGTTAGTTTACACCTTTGTAAATTTAAATTATATTTGACTTGGATTACTTCGTGTTTTTATCTCTTTTTCTGCAGTTGCGCCAAACGATTTTCACGACAAAATTCGAACGCTCTCTGGCAGTAAAATTCGAAAAATGTATTCCTTTGAATTTCAACTTGTATTAGAATTATAATTTGTAGCAAAAATAATTTGAACGTTGAAAAAGCATAGGAAGAAATGTTTACGATCTCATTATAAAAAGCAAAAAATTAAATAGCTATGACCACAGATGACTAGCTCGATAGTCTAATGGATAGACATTCACCCAGAAGGTTGCGGGTTCGAACCTCGTCTTCGTCTGGTGGTTAATTCTCATAACCTTCTTATATTTACTATCAATATGAAGTGTATGAGAATTATAAGAAAGTGTGCAAGTACACACATTGGTTAGTAATGGCAAAACCACCAAGCCGATAAAAAATTGCCACACCGCCTTTCGGAATCGGCGTTAAACTGTAGGTCCAACCATCGCCACTGTGGTCTAGTGGCAGAGTGCTAAACTCTTGTCTCTGGATACCCGAATTCGATTCTCGGCTTGGGTATGTTTCTTATCTATCTTTCCTTTCTCTTCCTTTCTTTCTTTCTTTCATAACTCAATGCTTTGGTACAATAGACAGGTCGCAGTGCCTGACTTTCAATTCGTCCTTCTTTCAAATAATAATACGACCACAGTTCCAGTCAAAATAGTTTAAAATGTTTAATAGTTTCTATTACAAATAAATATTTAACAATTAGCTGGCAATAAAATTTATAGAGACATGGGCTCACGAAGTGGGTGAAAGGATTACGTTCGCCAAAAAGTGTTCCTCTACTTTTCCCACTGTCGCAGCTGAACCGACCCTGTATTTTTGCTGCGGTTGTCCCGCATTCTCCAAGGCAGATCAAAACTGTGAATATTTCTATTAGATCTTGAAAATCCTATTGAAGACTAGGCTAAGGGTAGTCAGGGAGGAGGGCGGCGGAGTTTAGAGTATAGTTTTGTGTGTATGTAAATTCGTATAAATTCTGAACGACTTGAACGTTTGAATATTTTTTCTTGGGCGGGAGGATGAAACATAGCTATTCATAATGGCTTTTAAGAAAGTGGGCGTGGCACATCCCATACAATCCAAATAGTTTTTTTGGGTATATCTCAAGAACCATTTATAGCACAGTACAGAAATTTAGTATAAAAACGAGAATTGACAACGCCATGCTATAACAAAAATATGTGTGGGATTGACAAAGGGGGTGTGGCACCTTCCATATAACCAGAATTTCCATTATGATATATCGCAGGAGGCATTTATGGTACGGTACTAAAATTTAAATTCTTTCTTTGGATTAATGGGTGTGACACCATGATCTTTTTTTATTTTCTACTACTATTTCTACTACTAATTCTACTACTATTTCTACTACTATTTTTCACTACTTTTAAACTTCTTTTGTTCTACAATTTTTTCTTATTTAATAATACTTTTTCAACCAATATTTTCTACTACTTTTTTTACTACTTTTTTAATACATTTTTTCCTATTTTCTACTACTACTTTCTACTATTCTTTACTACTTATTTACAGTTTTTTCTACTACTTTTTTACTATTATTTCTACCACTCTTTCTACCCCATTTTTACTATTTTTACACTACTATGTTTAATTATTTTTCTACTACTTTTTCTGCTACTTTTTTACTACTTCTTTACAACAATTTGTGATACTATTTTCTATTCTTTTTCCTACTACTATTTCTACAACTACTTCTTCTACTTTTTTGGTGCCATTTTCTACTACTTTTTCTATTCCTTTTTCTACTATTATTTCTACTGATTTATAAAATATCTCAAGAACCTGCCTAGCTATGTCAAAATAAATAGCAAATGGGTCCATATTTTTAAATAGTTTTTGGAATTAGACATAACTTCTAGAACGGTCTTTGACATTCTTCTGCAAATTAAATACTTTTAAAAATGCCAGTTTTGATGCCTCATTTTTAAATCTAAAATTTTCACCAAATTTAATGTACGTCCTTTAAGCTTGAATTGTCATTACAAATGTTCAGTTTTAAACATCTAATACTTCATTCTTCTTCATTGAAATAAACTTAAATTTTCCCGCTTCTTCGTAGAAAGGGCAGAACAACGTATGCCGGGTCAGCTAGTTATTTTATAAAAAAATAAAACTATTTTTTTGTACCCATATTTCGCATTTTATTCTTTGATCACTGATGAGGAATTGTGGCGGATTCCGAAACGGCCGTCTGATTTGCCCGTCTCTATATTGTTGTTGTGATGACTACATTTGTTCATTATCCTGTTTATATATAACTTCCAATAACGAAATTGACATGAACTTAAGTCATGACTTTGAAAATTAACCTCTAGATTTAATTTTCATAGTCTCCTAAAAAACTATCATGAAAAAATTCCTGCTTTCAACTCAAAATTCTATCTGTCCAGCTGAGATTTTCCTACTTTGAATGAATTTTTCGATTACCATCGTACATGTGCATCGTTTCGGAGAGAGGCACTTAAAACTTGTTCATTGCTTTAAGTCTTTCCGAAGATTTTGCAAACTTCCTTAACCCAGAAAAAACCAAGTTTGCCAAATCTTCTTTTGTCAGGGAATCTACTAGTCATACAAACATATGCTCGATTCGCCAATACCGATTTTTCTCAAAAAATAGTTGACTGTAACGAACCTTATATCTTATCTTATATCGCCCTATAATGGACGAATAAAGTAATACTTTCAGAGACTTAACAGATACTTAGTTCTATTATATCTTGTTTTGGAGGATCCATGAATATTTTAGGTTTCCGAAAACAATTTAATCTATAGATTCTTTAGATATACATAATGAAGTTCCACACTTTTTTCAATTCTAGTAAATAAATTTATCAAGCTTGTGTTTCTCCTCCAACTAAATCCACATGTTAAATTTTCGCCTCTGTAATTGTAGATATCAAAGTATATATATTTGTATGCACATATGTTCATAGTAATTTATCTATGCCAAAGGTTTGTCGTCTCTCTACCGAAAGCAGAAAATAATAGTGGAAGAAGAAAGGAGAATAGACTAGTGTAACGGTTGAGTTTAAGGATCTCTGAAATATCAAATGTTAATCCAAATTAATTTCGTATAATTAAAATCACCTTTAAGCAGGGTCATATATTTCACGGGACATTAGTGTGCGGTAGAGCAGCAACAATAATACACAAGCAACAACAACAAGAACAACAACTATTACGAGTACCACAGGATAATCATAGTAAAGTGAAGGTAAATTTGGTATTTTTAATGTGTATAAATTCATATAAAAATAAAGAAAACAATCGCACACGAGTGTACTTGAAAATTTACACACTTCTACAGTTGAAGTTTGTGCAAAAAAAAAAACAAACAAAAATAAAATTTATTCGTTAAGTATCCTTTTGCCATATCTTTTATTGCATGAAAATGGGTATGTGTTTTTTTAAGCAGGACGATAGGTATTCCGATTAGTTAGCTAACCAGTAGACCAGGAAGAAACTTTAAATTTTTGGGTAATTTAATGTAAGCACGCTAGGCAGTAGATTTTACGATTGCTGGGGAAAAAGCAAAAAAAAAAAGGGGATTTAAGATGCGAACACGTAATGCAGGGAAATGAAAGAAGCCTTCTCTAGCCTTTCTAGCTTAATTTTTATTGGTTTTATTTGGAACAATTTGGAACTTTCGTTCTTTGAAATTTGATCTATTTTCGCGGCTGGGTCCCAGCTGGGCTTATGACTTTGAATAAATTTTTTCCCAAGACTTATTGCAGTTTCAATTGTTTCCCTGGAATTTCGGGATTTCATTCATCCTCAACATATTCTGAAATTCTAAAACTTAAGAGCTTTCTTTTCTCAAATTTCCCCCCTGAATTGTTTGATTTTTAGTTTTTATTTTAAATACTCCGACCTTTAATATCTAATATGGAATTACTTTTTTGCATTTATATTTTGTAGCTTAAAATATTTCAAACACAATGAAAACGACAACAAAAATTTACGGAAATTATTTCATTGTCACACTAAGCGACGATAGGAAAAAAAAGTTTGACGCGCTGTTTGCTGGCTGCTGCTACTGCTGCATAAAATTATTTCATTCAATTTTAATTCGTTAACGAAGTTTTTAAACGCAACAACAAAAAAGTCCCTGCATTCATACACACACACATATATATATATATAGAAACAATACATACTTACACATATTTATATATGAATTTATTTCATGTACCAAACATAAAACAATGAAGACAACAGCAGCCAACACTGGTTGCCTCCATTCACTGAGTGAGTTCTCTCTGGATGGATATGGTTGCTCAGTACTAGAGAAAATTGAATCGTAGCACGTAGGGAGGGAGCGTATGAAGGGAAACATAAAATTTTTGCGCACAAATTTTATTTACAAACAGCAAGTTAAAATACAAAAACAATAACAACCGAAAAAAAAACACGAACAATTGTTGTCGCAAAATTAAAATGCAAATTAGCCAGTGTTGCCAAATATTGGCATGTTGCTAATGAAGTTGTTCCTGATGTTGGTTGGCTTTGGTTTGGCGGGTTTTGTTGTTTTTCTTTTGCTGCCATTTGCAACAGCCAGTGGGATAAATTTATAGCACCTTCTGTGGAAGTTCTATGGAATTTAGGAGGTTAACTTTAATTTTTCATGTTTCAGATATTTTGGAAAGTAAAGAAGAAGCCCTAATTCATTTTGATCTCCAAATTCTAACAGAAAGTCCGGCAAAGAGCAGGGAAACATTTTTGCAATAACTTTAGAGTTATTATGATAAAAAATATAACTTTGAAAAGTACTTAAGAATTATAATCAGTAACTAGAAGAATTTTAACCAAGCCACTTCTGAACTTTACTTCAAGGAAACACATCAAAGTGGTAAACAGACGGATCGAAAATAGAAAAAGAAACAGGTGCAGGTATGTTTGGGGCAAAAATCTGACAACCAGGTCCTAGGAGCAAGACAACAAGCGGTTTTCAAGTTGAGATTCATCCTATTAGAATATGTATTCAGTTCAACTTTGAATTACTAAGCCCACCATATTCTTGGTCCATGGCCACAAATATCGGTGTGAGTTAGCTGACAAAATGGCACGAAAACCAGCAATTAAAAAACTCATTGTTCCCAAACCCTTTCTAGAAATTACAACTGAGACTGTTAAGAGCAGTTAACGAAGAAAGAATGAAGCTTCTACTTCACTCAGATCATTAGTCTTTGGCTGCCCAAGATATCGATTGGGAACTTAAATCCAATTAAATAATGCAGCTCAATATTTTAAGCTAAATAAGTAAATTAAACTACTTAAAAACTAGGGGTAAAAGTTTCAGCCCCAGGGCATTGTAAACTTAGAAAACATCTTTAGAACTAAGGTATAGAACAGAATAAGGCCCATAATTTTTCTTTTAAAGGTACTGAAACATTGCAAGGCAATCACTCGGAGGAGAAAACGATATGCCTTGGTGAGTACAAGCATTCGCAGAGAAAGTAAGTGTGTTTATATTTTTGCTCAAGTCTCTGCAGTGGAATTTATGTCTAGCCATCACTCATCAGTCACTGCCCGAACAAGGACTGCAATCAGCATAAAAACTTCCGAATTTTCGCAGTTTTAATTGGTTCAACCTTCTATAGATGAATAATAAATAGTAGAAGCGAAAAATAGATCTTTTTCAACTCGACCAAGCTATGCTACATATGCTAGTTAACTAATTGAGAGTCAGAGAGAGAGAGAGAAGGAGATCTTGTGAGATTTTGATGCTTTAAGCAAAAGTCAGCACCAAGTACAACAATCACAATGCGTTTCCAAATTTCAATGCATTATCTGTAGACAAATAAAAATAGGTTAGTTGGAGACGGGTCTAAAGGAATCATTCCCAAAACTTATACAAAGGCATTTCAGTTCATTGATAGTGCATGCGTGAGTTTGTGAGAATACATAGTATATTTAGAGGAGTGTTGCCAGACTTGGGCCGTACCCAGACTCAGACCACCTCTTCGTTTTGAAAATTTTTCCACTGGGTAACATCTATTTGTTGTTGTAAAAATGTTCGTCTTATTGACCATAAACCTTTTATGACATTTCATGACAGTCGCAGTTGAAAACTCAGACTGTAAACAAGTTTATCTAAATCAAGTGTGTGATTTTTTTTTCGAAAACTTTTTTCGGGTGTTTTTAAAAGCGAATAACTCAAAAAACTCTGTTCATTTAAAATGTGCCAATATGATGCTAAGCTACTTTATTTGTTGAAATTGCGAATCGGATTAATATTAAGTCAATTTTTATTTTGCTTTTCAATCCAATTTTAATTTTAACGTTCTTTTCACTTCAATTAAAACATGAAATCTGTGGTCACAAGGCATAACAGCATAAGTGTGTTTTTTGAATTTCACAGGAGAGCACTTCAAAGATTCAAATGTTAATAGAAATCAGTTTGAGTTGTGCTATTTTTCCTTTAATATCTCCTAAACCACTATAGCGATATTCAAAAAATTTTGACACAATATGAAATCGGATATGAAGATTTCAATTATAATAAAAACTCGAATTCGACAAAACTCGAGTTGTGTTGTTATGCCTTGTGACCACAGAAATATGTTTTGAAAATTCATACAGATGGCTTCCCGTTTCAATTCCAGGCTTCTTTTGTTCATTCTTCATTCACTTTATTTCTGCAATTTTCCATCATTTTCACGTAATTTTCGATCATTGTTCATAATTTTTTATAAATTTTTGTCGGTGGCCTTAGTTTGGAAACAGTAGCTCGAGTCTGGGTATTTTCTTTTAAACGCTAATAGCTCATAAACTACTGATCAGAACTTTACGCATTATTCAGAGAAAATGTTGCAAATTTAACGATATTTCTAACAATATTTCATAAAACTTAAAAGAAATTTGACATAGAAAGGTCCTCTTCTAAGTAAATTACTTTTTTTGTTCTAGATAAGCAGTGTGGCCGACTCAGCGCTTTTCCCGCTGATTTGAGTGTTTTTTGAAAATTAAAACGCGTAAAAAAGTGATTTAGCGCTCAGTACGTTTTTTCAACTTAAAATATCTTCGAAAAATCGAAGAAATTTTCATTGACTAGAAGTATTAGATGTGTGCCTGTATTAGTGAAAAAGTTTAAATATATTGAATTTTCTCGCACTTTTAAAAGGAAAAAAATGTAACGCTTTTTAAAAAAAATACGCGTTTTAACCTTCATTTTAGCGGATTTTGAAAAACAAAAGTTGGTCACACTGGAGATAAGTGCACGCAAAATTCTGCGCATGCCATGACTAATTTGCTCTCTTGAAGTTAGATTTCAGTTGCCGCTGAAATTTCATATGAAGCATGGTGGCACGTATTCAAACATTTTTGGTTTTTCAGCGCTCTATCTGATTGTAAAGATCTTGCGTGCTTGAGCGTTAAGTAATGAGATATCTCAATTTAAGTGTGAGCTCAGAATTTGCCCGCGGGCAGTGTTCTGGTAACGACTGGTCTAAAGTTATAACATTTGAGAGCAAAGAAATTTTATACCTTTGGAATGTATAAAGCACTGGCAATATATTTAAAAGCAAGGGTGTGTTTTTCAAAGAGCATTCAAATCTATAGAGCCGAAGATCGTTCTGGTTCATGATTAATAAATATTTGGTTTGACAAATTAAATGTCGACAAATTAAAAAAAAGACTGAAAGTTTGAGAGTAACGAGTTATAAATGCCTACGTTCAGAAAATGCCTCTGCACCGCCACTGCTACCAGTGCGTCTTATGAACGCAAATTAATCACTTTATGATTAACAAAAATTATATTGAGCAGTCGTCACTTCATAGAGCGTATTATTTTTCTGATACTTCAGCTCAACATGTGGCTGAGCAGAGGTCGTTTTCTGAACGCAAGCATTGTTTTTGATATTATATTGGGAGTATGAATGTGTAAACTCGCATTTTTTTTTCGTAATTTGGACATTTATTGTGAAAAAGTGATTATAAATTTATTCTTTTCCCATCTTTCTGGTAGCATACGAATTCCGCGTCGAAAGAACTCCTCATCTTTTGAGGCTATCCACGAATCGACCCATTTTTTGAGTTCTTCGAAAGAACGGAAGTGCTGTTCAGTCCGGCCATGTGTCATCGATCGGAACAAGTGGTAATCAGAAGGAGCAATGTCTGGAGAATACGGCAGGTGAGGTAGCACTTCCCATTTCAGCGTTCCCAAGTATATTTTTACTTGCCTTGCAACATGCGGCCGAGCATTGTCGTGCTGAAGAATAACTTCGTCGTGTCTATTCTCATATTTTGGCCTCTTATTTTTTGATGGTCAAACGCATCAACTGTAGTCGGTAGTGGTCGCCAGTGATCGTTTCATTCGGTTTCAACAGCTCATAATACACGACACCATTCATATCCCACCAAATACACAGCATGAGCTTGGATCCATGGATGTTCGGCTTTGCCGTTGATGTTGATGCATGTCCGGGCGGTCCCCATGATTTTTTACGCTTTGGTTTATCGTAACGTATCCACTTTTCATCGCCAGTCACAATACGATGCAGAAAACCCTTTCTTTTCTGTCGTTCAATCAGCAGTTCACATGTGAATAATCGTCGTTCGACGTCTCTCGGCTTCAATTCGTACGGCACCCAATTTCCTTGCTTTTGAATCATTCCCAATGCTTTTAATCGTTTAGAAATGGTTGATTGATCAACTCCCAAAGATTCTGCAAGTTCTTGTTGCGTTTGACATGAATCTTCTTCGAGTAATGCCTTCAATTCTTCATCTTCGAACTTTTTCGGGCCGCCTGAACGTTCCCTGTCTTCAACATCAAAATCACCACTTTAGAAACGGGCATACCACACCTGACACATTCTAACGTCTATAGCACAGTCAGGATAAGCTTCAGTGAGTAAACGATGTGCTTCAGTTGCGTTTTTCTTTAAATGGAAGAAGCAAATTAAAACTTCCCGCAAATGTTGTTTTGCTGGCACGAAATTCGACATTTTCAGCTATAGTAAAACACTTTTGTAAAAATTATGAAAATTATTTGACAGATCAATTCTTATAGTATTTTTGGCGCTCTTCGAGATAGAAAAGCTGTCAATGTCAAAAAAATCTCTTCACCACTGGGTATTTATTCATTTATTGCTCAGCTGGTTATAATTTTTGATTGCTGTTGTTGTTGTTGTAAAGAACAATAAAAAAGTTATGCATCATTATTATAAATATTAATATTTTTGTTTTTTATTTTTGTGGAAAAATATTTTAAATACTTCAATATTGTTTGGAAAAAAGTTTGAAATATTTCAAAAATTCTTTTGCTTAAATTCTATTTAATGTAATTTCAATGAGTTAAGAGAAACGCTGTTGTTGATAGTTACAAATTTATGTCAATCAATTGATGCTTAACAAGTCAATGCACTTTGACCTACAAATTTTAGGTATATTAATTTGCATATACCAAAAATAAATACATTCTCGTACATATATACTCAGGTATAGTTATAAATCGATTCTAAAATAACAGCAGCAGCAGCAATAGCTTTTGATGATGTTATTTTCAAGTCATAGTTATATGGACATACATATGTATCTTTTGCAGAGCTCAAAGGTAAGGGCTACTAACTTTTGACTTTTCACACACACAGCAAACAAGTTTATTAAGTTTCAATCTGAGAGTTGCCTGCTTTCTGCTATCTTTCTCGTTTTTTTTTGCATCTCTCTCTTTTTTGGTTTGTATGTGTGCCACACATGTACACAGTAGACACATACACTTCAACCTAACATCACACTTGATAGTAACCTCACATTTTGTAGTGCCACTACCTTCATTTTACGGACTTTTTATTGAACCTTTTTCTTTTTTATAATTTCAATTTCTGCATAAATTTCTATAAAAGGATTAAAAGTGTGCAAATGAATTTATAAGTTTGAGTGTGTTTAAAATGAAGAAGACAGAGTGTGTGTGTTAAAACAAGAAAAACAATATCTAAAAATTTACATTAAAATGAAAAAAAAAAAAAATAAAAATGCTGCTAACTATTTCGTATACTGTAACATAAATTTTGACACTTGCCATTAAATCATTAGAATGTAAAAATATTTTTAGAAAATGAGTCTTGAATTTCAGTTTACGTCTTTTAATATATATATAAAAAAATTTTTTGCACAACAGTTTAAGAAGAGAAAGAGGTTGAAGGTTTTTGGAGGAAGAAAAGGAGGTCATAAAATGTGAAATTAAGCTTGTAGGTTAACAATGTTTATGGCTCATCGTAAAAATGTGTGTAACTAAGAAGTTCATTACTTGCAGTTAGGAACCTTTACTAAATACAGTTTGGCAAATATATATTGAAGATTTCGTATTTATGGTCTTTATGCTATTTAAAAGTATAAACCTTTTTTTTATATTTTTATTAATCTCAATTTGAATCCCAAATATTTTTTTATTAAAGTGTCTTTGATTTTACTTGAAGTTTAGTATAATAGATTTAGACTGATATCTGTTGCTAAAGCTTTTGTGTGTCATTAGGTAACAAAATTTGTAGTTTCAGCACCGCTTATTATTAATTAAAAGCAACAATTTTAGTTACTGCTCTTTCCTAAATCCGGTAAACTGATAAAAACTAATGTTACTCATACGACCTCTACCACCACAGTCAAATCGAAAACTCCAAAGCTTATTACTATATGGTAATGTAGCTAAAGTTTTCCGGTGGAGTCTAGGCGCCCTTTTCGCTGCTTTGCTTGAAAGTTTCTTTTGTGTTTTCGGTCACACCGGATTTTTCTTCTCAAAATCTGATTGAGTTTCTTTAATATTTGACGTAAATATTAAACTGAAGTGTAACAAAAATAAGTTCGGAGCGCATTAAAAATATTTAATCATTTGTTAAGTTTTCCAATGAGACATAAACGTCGATTATAAGTGCCAATGAAACCAAGAACGTTTTTAAATGTAATTTACAGCAATATACAACCCAAGCATTGACAGCAATTAGCATCTGTACATTAACCTGAATGAACTTTAAGAAACTTTAACTTGAAGAACCTTTATCTTGAGGGAACTTGACCCTGAAAAAAATTTTAGTTTGAAGAAACTTGAACCTAGAGAACCTTGAAATCCACGAAAATTTTTACCTGAAAGAGCTACCAGTAAAAATTTTAACCTGAAGAGACTGGGCCTCACAGAAACTTGGAACTGACAACACTTGAATATGAAGATATTTTAAACTAGAGAGCCTGAAACTTTAAGACATTTGAACTTTAAGAATCTTTAAATTAATGAAACTTGTACCTGAAGAAATTTAACCTGTTGGAACTTAAACCTAAAGTGCCTTGATTTTGAAGAAAATTGAACTTGAAGAGACTTCAAGAAACTTGAACCTGAAGAACCTTTAATTTGAAGGAGTTTGTCCTTGAGGGAATTTTAATATGAAAAAACTTGAACTGAAGAACTTTGAAGTTAAAGAAACTTAAACATAAAGAATGTTGAATCCGAAGAAATTTGAACCTGAAGGAACTGGAATCTGCAAAAACTTTGCCATAAAGAAACTGGACTTTGCAGAAACTCGAAACTGACAAAACTTCAATCTGAAAATATTTTAAGCTGGAGAACCTGGAACTTTAAGAAATTTTAACCTTAAGAAACTTTAACCTAATAAGGGTTTTGAACCTGAAGAAATTTAATCTGTAGCAACTTAAACCTAAAGTGCCTTGATCTTGACAAAAATTGAACTTGAAAAGACTGAAAGAAGAAACTTGAACCTGAAGAACCTTTATTTTGAAGGAACTTGTCCCTGAAGGAACTTTAATTTGAAGAAACTTGAACCAAAGAACCTTGAACTTAAGAAAATTTGATACAAAGAAAGTTGGACCTGAAGAAATTTGAACCTGAAGGAACTGAAATCTGCAAAAGATTTAACCTGAAGAAACTGAACTTTGAATAGACTCGAAACTGACAAAACTTAAATCCGAAGATATTTTAAATTAAATTAGTTAATTGAAACTTTAAAAAATTTTAACCTTAAAAATTTGTAATCTAATAAAACTTAATTCTGAAGAAATTTAATCTGTAGCAACTTGACCCTAAAGTACCTTGATCTTGAAAAAAATTTACCTTGAAGAGACTTTAAAAAACTAGAACCTGAAGAACTTTTAATTTGAAGAAACTTGTCCCTGAAAGAACTGTAATTTGAAGAAACTTGAACTAAAGAACCTTGAACTTAAAGGTTTAAACCTGAACAAACTTGAATGTTTAATATTAGGCAACTTAAACTTAAAGCGTTTTGACCTTGAAGAAAATCAAACTTCAAGAGATTTGAACCTGAAGAAACTAGAATCTGAAGATAATTTAAACTGAAAAACTTCATGAAACTTAAACCTGAACAACACTTAATCTGAAAAATCTTGTACCTAAAAAATCTTTAACCTGAAGACACTTGGATCATAATATTGTTGAACTTGACGAAAATTGAACCTAAAGAAAGCTACACCTGAGGAAACATAAAGCTGAAGAACCTGGAACCTGAGAAAAATTAACTCCTAAGAAGCTGGAACTAGAAAAAACTCGAAACTGAAGAAACTTCAACCTAAAGGAATTCGAACCTGAAGATTCTTAACCTTTGTTAATTTGAACCTAAAGAGCTTAGACCTTGAAGAAACTTGGACCTGATGGAACTTGGACTTGTAGAACCGTAAACCTAAAAAGCTTGAAATTGAAGAAATTTGAATCTGAAGAAATTTAAACCTATAAAAGCTTAAACCTGTATAAACTTTAATCAGAAAAAATGTGAGTCAAATGGAACTGGAACCTAAAGAAACTTGAACCTAAAAATTTTAACCTGAAGAAGGTTGAACCAAAATAAATATGAATCAGTAGAAACTTGAATATGAAGATATATTAAGCAGAAAAACTTGAGCCTGGAACTGAGGGAACTGAGGCTTTAAGAAATTGGAAACTGAAGAAACCTGAACTTAGAAAACTTAAATCGAATGAAGCTTGAACCTCCGGAAACTTGAGGAAGTGGTGTAAGAATAAAACAAAATAAAATATATTTTCGTAAGGAAGGACTTAATCTCAGATTTCAGAACTCGTGCTTTTGAAGTTCATACTGTATCTAATCCAATTTTTACGGTCTTTGTTAAGCTGGACTATAACTTTCTTCAGTATCTCTAACGTATCCAAAAAGAGGTTTTAACCCCCTCCCCACCCCCTTCTTTGTTACATTGTTGCAATACCACTGTTTTACAGGGTTGTTATTAGATTTTATTATTAATAACAATTTTTTTGAATAACAAATATTATCAATTTGTGTCCACAAAGTTTTTATAATTTTGTATAAATATCTCGTTCAACTTTAAATTAAACTTTCATTTACCTTTTTTCTATACTTTCAGGCATTAAAGATCCAAACCTGGAAAGGCACACAAACAAAGGTAATTTTAAAAATATAAATATTTTTAACAAAAATAACAAAGAAAAATATTAAAACTAAGTAATAAAATTTCAATATGAAAACTCGTAAATTAATTAAAAAGCCACTTAAACCGCTTTTGAGTCAAGTACATGCAAGAGAAAGATAGTGTGTGAGAGAGAGAGAGGGGGAAATATAAGTTGAATGAAATTTTAAAAGGATGAGAATTTAAGGGCAACAAAAATTAGAAATGAAAACAGAATCATAAAAAAGGATTACACACACACACACACACACTTACCATGAGCATTTTCACATACATTAAAACATAAACAGCCACAATAACTATAAATTCAAAGAGAGGAGGGGATAATAAAACCTCACGCCATACCATATACTCAAGCTTTAAGCAGCAACAGCAGCAGAAAGCCTCATCGTTTTCATTTTGAAACATTTTAAATGCAATCAAGCTAAAAATTAATTAAATTTTATGCGCTATGCTTGAAAATGAAAAAGGATGTAGTAAAATTAATTCGAACGTGCAAAATTAAATTGAAACATTTAAAACAAAACTTGAAAAATACATGAATTTATAAACGCAAGCGACAATGAGATGACGTTGTGCGTTCTTAAACTTCAACCCATTCCAAAGGCACCATCTCCACAAGGAACTAAAGAAGCTGATCTCTATGTATAGCAAGCAAACGATTTCATTTGGAATGTTGTTGCTTTCTTCTGAACAGAAGAACAGACAAAGTAGAGAACGACATTAACATTACATGAGTTTAACTCCGGTAGTAACTTCATTTTGGTTAAGTTTTTTTGTGCTGCTTCTTTGAGACAAACAAAAATTTTAATTTGACAGTTAGCTAACGTTTTGCTTAAATAAAACCCTTTCGTTTTTATACATGAAATTCTTCTTCTGCTTGTTTCTTCAAATGAAGGCTGAGCTGTGAAAGTCATACCATTTACTGCTGTCTTTTCTTTTACGTTACTGTTTCTGCTTCTGCTTGTTGCTTTACTTTTAACTACTTGAATAAGTGCTCATAATTTTCCTGCGTAAACTCACATTCTCCCTACCAACAAACATACCTGATTACAAGTACATACACATACCGATTACATGCATACCATATACATAAGTTTGTAGATGTTTACCCAGCAAGACAGTGAATCCTTTCTTGTGTATCCTTACCACATTTTACCGCTTCACACAAATTCTTCTTCTTTCTCTGGATTTTTATTTCGATAAGACTTTTACTTAATCAAAGCTACTGCAGCTCTAACAAACGAAAGTGAATGAAATTCAATAAACTTAAGTGCGACGTTAGTGTGACTAAAATTGTAATCAGGTGTTGTGTCAAATTGTCTACATAATTGCATAGAAATTAAACGCGTTTATTACCGTTGTAGTCAGCAATTTCAGTAGCTCATTCTGAAATTCTGGATCGTCTTTGAACGAAGGATAAAAAAAGATGAGAAATGGACTTTAGATATTCTATCTCTGAAACGTTATTTACATGGCCCGCAATTTATTCATTGCTATCTAGGCAAGTTCAAGTATTTCTTAGAACTACATTCCTTCAATCCTTTGGCATATTCGCAGTTACTTTTATAATTTGATATAGACTAAATGTAGACAACATTGACAAATATGTCGACAATGATGAAAACTTGCTCTAAAATTATGTTTATTTATTTATACTCACTTCGACTACTGAGGGAAATCATCGAGTGATTTCAATTATCAACAGTTAGTAACTGAATTTTGTTGACTTTCGAATGTATTTTTTCATTCATTCATTTATTTTAACTAGTTAGTAGGGATGGAAATTATCGAGTGGCTTAAACTATTGCAAGACTGAATGATTTCAACGATCGAACGATTTGCTCAGCCGAATTCATTTATTTCGCTTTCAATCAACTAATTAGTCAACTTAAATTTTAGTTATGACTAACGAATCATGGTTAAATTTGGTCATGATTAGTTATAATCACCACCAAATGAATTAGTCATTAGACATTATTGAATTGTCATTAATTAATTAATAACACTGTTCTACAAATCAGGGCCGTAGCCAGAAATTTTTTCGTGGGGGGTTTTCATTCGAAGAAAATCATAAATAATTTTTATCAAACTGATTTTTAAATACAATAATTTAAATCGATGATACATTTGATGGGCCATATCAGACTAAGGACAAAAGTAGATAAATGCCTTAAAATTTTAGGAAAAATTTTCCGATTTTTTTTAATCTTAACCTCAAAAATATGGTCAAAAGCGACAACAAATTCACTGAATAATCAAATTAAATTTTTTAATTTTTTAAATGCATTTTTTTATCGCGAAGGGCATAATTTCGTTAACTCATTGAAATCCCACTACTGATAATGTACCCAACCTCAAAAAAATTACCAAAAATAGTAGAGGTTAATTTTTTTTCAATTTATCATTATTGGGAATTTGGTCCATTATCAATGATAAGGAACCCGGATGAGGTTGGCTTATATTATTTGAAGTTATATATAAACAGGTTAATGAACAATTGTAGTCATCACAACAACAATGTATATAGAGACGGGCAAATCAGACGGCCGTTTCGGAATCCGCCACAATTCCTCATCAGTGATCTTAGTGGTAGTTCTTAATCTTTCAATATCCTATATAAGCTACTAATATTTGAAATCATAACCCAGAATTATGGATTTGTTGGCTTATATTCCCTAAATTCGTGAAGTCACAGCATTGAAAGAGATCTTTCTAGTCGTGGTGCTCTGAGCAATAACAGGATAAAAAATTAATTATATTTTAAGATTTTCTCCTAAAACTGCTAATAAGATGGACTTTGCGAAAGAATTTTTCACTTTAAACACGAGTCTGAGGTCAAAAACTTTCCATCACGTCCCGTTTTAGGAAAAAAATGGGGTTCAAGCAAGTCTAATTTTACAAAAATCTGATAATTTTTTCTATTTTTATTAATTTTTAAACTTTTCAAACTGATTCAGGACGAAACCTTAAATCAAAAAGAGTTACTGACCTAGAAAAACTATGAATGCAAGAGTGCTCAGTATTAGCTTCTCTTTTTAAATCCGCAGTCAAACCTCATGTCGAAGAAAACAAATCGGATTTGATCGCATAGTGTAACTCAGATTTCATATTTATTTTTTATATTTGACTTTTTAGAAAAAAAACCGATGGAAGTAAAAAATATCGTTAAATAGATTTTATTTTGACTTTTTCCCCATCCATTGGCAATTAATCTCAAAAATTAGAATAAAGTTTCCACATTTCGGGGGGAGGGGGGTCAGAACCCCTAAAACCTACAATGTGTTCAAAAATGAATACGTGAACGTGTCAAAAATGAAACAACAATATATAAATTTATTTGTAGGTATACACAAAGGAATTGTTAGGATTGAATTGTTCAAGAACACAAAGTAGATAGATCAAGAAAGTAACTTGGGAAAAAAATTGTTTTTGAATCTGGCTCATGAACGGCTCAGCGACAAGGTGCCATATGGCGCCGCTAGGCATTACTGGGTTAAACTAACAACGGGATAAAAGTGAACAATGATAACGAGGATGAAAAAATTTACGAAAAAATAAATTATTTAAAAAAAAAATATTTAAAAAAAAAATATTTAAAAAAATTTTTAAAGTTAAAAAATTAAAAAAAAAATTGAAAGTTGTTTTTTTTCTAAAAATGGATGTTTTGATGAAAAAAAATATGAACTACATTTTTAATTTTTTTTTTAGTTTTAAAAATTGTCACGTAGTAGAGCAAAACGGACCACGGATTCGGACTCAGCGATCCCGCATTACCCAAAGTACACTTGTCCCGCCTCTGCTCCTTTTTGGCCGTTGAACAGTGTAATATAATATTACAATTATGTTTGCTTTTTAAAACGTTTTTGATGCCGTGACTATATGGATCTTTTTCTCTGAAGTTATCCTCAATCATTATTAGTTATTTACGCATAACTTATACCGTAATGTAAACAATTCAATAAAATTTTAATTTACGAGTAAAATGCCAGCAGAAAGTGCGATAAAAGTAAAATGTAGAAAAGCACTTGAAGGTAATAAAAAAAAAAGAATCATTTATCTACCTGCATTAAGTTATTCACATATTATCTACATACAAATGTAGATAATACTCAGAACTTAATAATTTTTCTCATCTCCAACAATGTTTGATAGTAGTAACTTTATATTTCTTTTACTTTAACATTTTACTGTGAGACTTTGTTGCATTAAAACTTCCTTGTCTCAATTTTTTTTTATTTCCTACATTTCCTGTAGATAGATTTCTGTTTGCTTTTCCTTTTGTTTGGAATTGCTGACATTTTTCTAGTGTGTTTATTGCACTACTCGATGAAAGTCTTGAGTTTCGTTTGTTGCTGTTAGCTTTGAGAGATCATTTGAGTTTATGATTAGTGGGTATTGAATTGAATTGGAATAGTCTTATCTTTCTAATACGATTAAAATGTTGTGATAAATTTACAAAAGTTTTATTAACACTACACAGGGCTTTAATAAATTTAAAATAAGGAAGTGAACTTGAGTTAATATTTTCATTACCGATTTAGTGGTTCTCACCTCTAGAGAGTTTCAAGAAAAGATAATTGGATCGCATGTAGTTCCTAGCTATTCCTAGCGATTATTTTAAATAATAAAGGATTTTTCATTAAGGACATAATAACTTTATCTATTAATAAAACACAGAATTTTTTGAGATATTGAGTTTAAATTTATTGTGGGTGTTATGCAAGCATTACATTTTATGAACTTGATTTCGGTCATATGACCACCATGAGCCCATTTACAGCGATCGATTCTTTGGACCCAATTTTCCACCACTCTCGCACACATTTCGACCGAAACGTCGGCAATTTCGCGTTTGATATTGCCTTTGAGCTAGTCTAAAGTTGTTGGCTTGTTGGCATAGACCAGAGACTTGATATAGCTCCATAAACAGAAATCCAATGGCATTAGATCACATGAACGACGCGGCCATTCTTCCGGACTATTTCTCGAGATAACACGCTCACCGAATTTGCCTTTTAATAAATCGATGGTGGCGCGTGCTGTGTGGCTAGTGGCACCGTCTTGTTGAAACCACATTTTGTTGATGTCAAGTTCATTCAATTCTGGCCACAAATAATCTTCCAACATAACACGATAGCGCTCTCCATTGACGGTAACATGACGGTATTACCACCGAAAACTGGAGTAAGCGCTCTTAAAGTGGCGACCACCGACTCAGAATTTCGGTAGTAATTTTTAATAATTTCCAAACGTTGCTGGTTTGTGAACTTAACCATGATGAAAATGTTGACTTTAACTAACCTTTTGACATTGACAGTTCATATAAAGATACGAAATTGTTATGTCCCTAATGGAAAACCCTTTATTAAAGGTCTTAGGCTAATGGTAAAAAATTGTTTGCTGGTTTTTCGATGATTTTCTTTCTTGGTAGAGCCGCCCAGACAGACCCTTGCTTATACCTGGTTGACATGATATGTCGACTTTGTGATATCTGAGTGCAGAAATTCAAGCCGAGTTTTAAAATATAAAACTCACATTATAGCCGAAACTAGGATTTTATATTTACGTTAAGAAAACACAAAAATGGCGGACTTTTGAAAATTTTCTCCTCTTTTTTGCTACTTTAATTGCTTATTAATATGTTTAAATATGAATGAGCAATCATGATGCTAGTTCTGGCGCTAGGCATTCTCGTGTAAAATAACCCCTCAAAATTTAAGCTGGGTCGGTTTGGTTGTTTTTTTTTTAATCAGCAAGACTGAGCAAAAAAATTAAATTATAATTTTTATTTTCGGGAAAAAAATCACAAATTTATTTTACGGTTGAGAAAAAACATAAAAATCAAACAACGATTTTTATGCCAGATCGATAAAATAAAAATCACGCAACAATTATTATCGTTGATAAAAAAAAAAAACAAATAAAATTAGAAAATAATTATTAAATTTTGATTTTTTGATAATTTGAAATTTGACTAATTTCTGTCCCCTTAATTTTGATCATCACTGTAGTTATATTTCACATTCTATCGATGCATTTAATAAAGTGTTTATTTCTGTGAATATATTTTCAAAACAAATTCACTTTTCAATTCACTGCAACACAGCAGTAAAAACATATAAAAAAAAATCATATGTAGAAAATAAAACTCATAAAAAAAAAGAAAAGAAAAACCTGCAAAGGACACACAAAGGAGGAAAATTGCTTTTCCTGCGTTGCGTTACGTTATACGCGTGAACACACGTGACACGTGTGCACCAAGAAACATACACACGAATAACTCACGCTTGAACGGAAGTAGTGATATTAAGATATAGTTAGCTATGTATATATGCGGTCACAAAATCTATAAGATCAATAACAAATTGCAGTAGTAAGCAGACAATGGCGGCGGTAAGCTCGCTGAACGCTATCACATTATTTTCGCTTTATAATCGAGCGATATGTTTGCGTTTTCCGCCATTACTTTTCGCTTCCTACGTACGCGGAATATCTACCAAGAAAGAAAAATTCATTGTTGAATGAAAAACTTTTTCTTATTTTTGTTTGTCTTTGTAACTTAAATTTGATGCAAAAAAAAAACAAAAAAAAAAAGAAAAGATTGCAAAGATTCAGTCCGTGTTGGAGAAGAGACGAGATAGAGGGACGGGGAGGCGTGGCGTGGCGTGGTAAGGCGTATGCAGCATATGAAGTAGTAGAGCGCATTATTTGATGATGCTTTTCGCGATTTTTTCGCACTTGAGTGAATGATTTTTATTAGTTGAATTCTTTTAGGTTTTTCATTTTCTTTTTTCTTTCCCTGCTAAAAGAAAGTTTTTATTTTTTCCTCCTTTAGCTTCGTCTAGTTTTCTCTGTTTTCCTTGTATGTATGTGTGTACGGAGTTTACTCTACTTACTTTTATTTTAAAAGGCATTTTGTTGTTGTCGGTTCAGTCTTGTAGTTTCTTTTCGTTTTTGTTGTTGTTATTGTTTTTGGTATAAAATGTAAACAATGAATTTTAACCATTTGTTTTTTTTTTTTGTAGCAAAATAGTTTTCCTTGTGATTTTCTCTATTGTTGTTGTTGTCGTTGTAATTTTGATGCTTTTCTTTTGATTGTGAAAAAGTGGGTGCGGTTCTTTGTTTCTTTTGATTTTTTTTTTGTTCCTTTTTGCATGTTTACATGAGTATATTGGTTTTTCTTGTTTTCCCATCATTTCTTTCTACTATCAACTGATTTCCTATGCTAAATTTTATCTTAGTCAACATAAAACTCTTCTTTTTAGACATTAAATTAAAATCTGGACATTTTGAAATTTTTAACTATTTATTTGTTATATTCATGTATTGTATATAAAGAACAATGAGAGTTTAAATCTTATTAACCCTTACTACCACACAGATTAAGAGTGAGTTTGAGAATATATTTTACTCTCATCCCAACATTTAATCAATGGTGGCTTTCTAAATACAATTTTTTTCTTGCCAAATACAATTTGTTTCAACGCTATTCTCAATACAATAGTTTAGAAAGATTTCGTACTGGGAATTTGAGATTAAGCTTTGCAAAGAATTCGGTTTTGAGTCATGTAGTGATGATTTCTAAAATCTTCAATTTTGCATTCCCTTTATTGCATTTTCTTGGTTCGGTACGACTTTAACATTAAGAAGAGTATTTAGTACAGAGCTGGGAATCGTCAGTATCATTACTTGTACTTTTGTTAAGTATTATGGTATTGGTATTGGTATTGGTATTGGAATTGGTATTGATATTGGTATTGATATTGGTATTGGTATTGGTATTGGTATTGGTATTGGTATTGGTATTGGTATTGGTATTGGTATTGGTATTGGTATTGGTATTGGTATTGGTATTGGTATTGGTATTGGTATTGGTATTGGTATTGGTATTGGTATTGGTATTGGTATTGGTATTGGTATTGGTATTGGTATTGGTATTGGTATTGGTATTGGTATTGGTATTGGTATTGGTATTGGTATTGGTATTGGTATTGGTATTGGTATTGGTATTGGTATTGGTATTGGTATTGGTATTGGTATTGGTATTGGTATTGGTATTGATACTTTTACTTTGGACAGAATCAGATAATAGCAAGTTTCTAAAAACACCTCCAAATTGAAATCATTAGTTAAAGTTAATTTTCTCTAAATTTGAAGAAATCCTGAACCAAGATTTGAATCAGTTTTATATCTGAAAAGGATCTATGGTACTGTATTTTGTATTATTTTTTCTTTAACCTATATAAGTCTGTTTTTCCGCCTTTGGTTTCTGAGTAACAGATTTGCCCAAGTGGTTTAAAATGGTTTTGCCAGTCATCTTTGTGTTCTATTTTATAAGCTCTGGCCTAAGTACTGTAAAAGTGTGGAAGTATTAAGGCTCATAGGTTCCCTATAATTTTACTCAATAGCGGATTTCTTGTGAGTTATTTATATTTGAAATTTCGCTTAGAAAGCTCCACAGTTGCTTCATGTTTTCTCAATTTATTTGTGACTTTCCCAACATCAAGTTACTTAACTTTCCATTTACCAATAATTACCCAAGTAAACTATTTGAGTTTTATTTTGAATAACTCGACCATTTATATTTTTAATAGCTTAAACCAATTTGGGAACTGTTCCGACTTACTGAGAAAATTATTAATTTATTTTTGATAACATAAAAACAAATTTTTTATTTCGATTAATTTATTTTTGATAACATAAAAACAAATATTTTTATTTCGATTCATTTGTTTTTGTGGTTCACTAATACCCTTTTTTAAAAATCTGAAGAAGCGGGGATTGGAGGAGAGAGGGACTGAGCTTAAGCTTTTTGTCAGATATGATATTTCTATTGCCTCTCATTATTTCAAACAGAGTAGATAATGGATGTATTTTATGTACTGTTTTTCAATAGCTATGTTTGAATTTGTACAGATTATTGATCTGCAGTCTCAGATGGCGTTTTGGTTGCACTCATACGAAACCAGTAAGAAACGAAGTTATGCAGTTGTTAATCGGTAATATACAATCAAGCAGATAGCCTACTTCTCGTAGTTTTATTTCATGTGCTTTAGTGAGAGAGCAGAACTAGATGCCTTTGCTTGATTGTATATACCTGAACTTTCCTCTGATGTATTATATACGTGTACTGTGTCGTTTTTATGCCGATAAGTGTAGAGACTACCAACAGAAAAAAAAACCCAAAAGTAGAGAAAAGAAGACTGCAAAAACTTCAACAGAATTGGTTATAAATGTTTTCTATAAGAAACCCAGTCCAACTTATGCAATAGACTCATTCAAAATTGGACCTTCCGAATGGAGTCACAAATGAAGCCGCGGAGGTCATTCGAATGATATCATTTTGAAAACATAATGGTATTGAATGTACTTTAATCCGCAGTAAAGGTTTCCATCATAGCTCCCATACATCTCTTTTCATTCAAATTTAAGGTTCATTAAGGGGTTATATACGTTTTCTCGAGTCAAAAAATCGAAAAAATTTTTATGACTTATTTCGAACAAACATACTTTCAAGAGGCTATGTTCAAAATTTAGTAGTAGGTCGTAAGTAGCAACTCGATTTGTAGCGCGCTAGTGTTCATGTATAAAGTGCATTCAAAACTTTAAACGGAATTTTCTCCGAATGATGTTTTTAGAAAAATGCCTTTGCGGTGACCGCGATATCTCAAAAACTACTTGACCAATTCAACTAATTTTTTTCCTAGCTACAATACGAAGTACTTGAACGATCATTTTTTCATGTGCAGTATTTGTCTTAACTAATAATTTTTTTTAAATACATTTTTGAGACTCAAAAAATTTCCTTTTTTTGTATGAGAAAAATGTTTTTTTTTCAAGTACTCGGCGCTGTAGCACACAATTGTAAGTTTTTTGTCTTTTTGACTACAGTTGATTTGTTGGCATTCAGTCGTGGTCACCGCCAGACTCTGCAGAAAAAAACGCGCATCAGGACAAGAGCTACAACTTCTACAATTTTCAATATTTTTTCATATCCGACCACTCTTTTTTTTCGTAAGAATATGTACTATGTATACCTGTTATGCTAGTTTCAAATAAATTATTTCAAATAGTCCAAAAAAAAACACAAATATGCCCTAAGTTCCCGTACCAAAACGTATAGATAACCCCTTAATGAAAAAGCCTTTACATACCCTCTCTGCAGTCTTGATTTAGAGCCTTCCTCAAATATTTTGATTTTTTTGATGTCAGCAGCCTAAGCTCTCAATTAACCCACCGCTTTCTGACTTTTTTACAGAACCCTATGAGTTGTTCGAGTTTTATATGATAAAAGTACCAAGGGTAGTCGTGACCAAATTCTTGGAAAATATCGCCATAGTGAAGTGCAATTTTCTTTTTTTCGTAGGAACACTGAGACAATACTTTGTCCATCGTGCATGTCGTTCTTGCTTTGATTAAAATGTAAAAATTTGGGGCTTATTTTTTGGACCCGACCATGGATATTTTTGGTTGGGAAATAGGAATATCTAGTAGTATTTTTAGTTAAGCTAAATTAGCTTGAAGTGACTTTCCGAATTCGTAATGGCTTGAATTCGTGATTTCTTTTGAGTTCCCAAATCTTCAGTTTTTATTTAACAATATATATTAATTATTATATTTTTCCACTATTTTTTTAAAAATGAAAATAAGTTTGGTTTGCTTTTAATAGACTCAATTTATACTGTCGATATTTAATATTTACATCATTTTCCATGTTATACGTCTCTCTCTTTGTCATAATCTTTAGAATAACACTTATATTTCTCATCAACTTTTATACACAGAAAAGTAAATCACAAAAAAATAATAAAATACCTACCTATAACAACAACAAAAAAAAATCAAATTATGCTAGAATTGAGATTGATTTTTTATTCAATTTTAATATGGCACATATCAATACATACATACGTAAGATTAGATATATACAGTGACGAGCAAAACAGAGAAAATTTGATTTGGATTATTCAAAAGATACAAGTGGTTGATCTGAGTGTCAAGTTTCGTTACGTTAAGAATAAAACTTAACATTGAAAATACACAAACATTTTGGATCTTCATTATTTTCTTTCTTATTTTCTTCATCAATATGATATTGTTGTTCATGAAACCTCGATTCGTTGAGTTGATAACTAGTTTCGTCAATAAAATGCTTATAATCATCAATATTATAACCACATTTATTATACTTTTGAATATATTCATTATATTAATGGAAGTTTCTTTAAACCAATGAATTGTAGTTTGGGTAAACGATATTCATCATGTTAATATAGAAAAATTTAAGAATTTGTTTTTTGTTAAATTTTGAATCATAATTTCAGGTCATTATAAGAAAACACACATTTTCTAAATTTCGCCTCGACACTTTGATTAAGCTACGAAATCGGTTTTGAATAATTAGGATATTACCATAAAAAATGCGACACTCAACGTACTCACTTTTGCTCGTCACTGTGGGAATGTGTGAAAACATATTAGAATCTTAGGTATGTGATACAAAAATAAATAAGCATACAGGGTGTTGTTGAAGACTTCTTGCATACATGTGAAAATCAACACCAACTATGTCAATTATAATGGCTCAGTTATGTCGAAAAAAAAATGATACTAACTCCAAGGAAAGAAGCTGCTAGTAATACCTGCAATACTCTGCTATATAGTAAGGATTAAAGCTTTTAATGTAACACCGGAAATCGATTAGAATGTAGCTGAAGGAGCGACAAAAAGTAGAAAGAGATAGACAGTTTCAATTCACTTACTTTATACACAGATATGTAGTTACAATCAATATCGTAAAATGCTTTGGTTATTGATTGACACTCGCAGCATATCCTGACAGCAATAGCATCAGCAGCAGCCTGGCATATGAATACTTCAGCCTGCCTGTCATTTAATCATACATCTTCATCATATTCATATGTATGTATGTAGGTGTGTGTGTGTGTGTGTGTGCGTTTATTCAATAATGATGTTTACTGCATAATTTCGTATATATTTTGCATTAAACGATTTCTTTCGCACTCTTATTCTCATCAATTCTTTCAGATCCCCCACTTTAGCTTCATCAGCATCATCCTCATCAGGATTACTCTATTTACTTGTATGGCAAATTGGCTTTTAGCTTATGGGTGTTTCTACATTTTGGTTTGATTTATTTTTTTTTTTGCTTGTAGGACAAAAATATGACATTGTGTAAAAAATAGAAGCAGCCGAGCAGTAGCGGCGGCAGCAGAAGTGGCTCCTTATCAGTTCAATGCATTGCTGCCACTCACTCCACTTCGTTCCTCTTTCATTCATTCCGCTACCTTCTCCTTATTTATCGTTGAGTTTTCTAGCATAAATTGAAAGGAAATTAAACATTGAGTAGCGCCATTATTATGATTGTGTGATTATTATTGAAGTTTGTCGTTGCTGTTGTCCCCGTCCATGTCGATGTCACTGTCACTGTCGCCGTCACTGTTTGTCGCAATTGAAACTTACTTGAAGCGAAATTTATTACGCGATAATTAAATTACTCAGGAGTATTGAAGATTGAATTGTGTACTTCTGTATGTATGCATGTGTATGTGTGTATGTGTTTGTTAATGTTGCTGCTCTGGGGGTCCAAGTTGGGAAGAATGATTTTCAATTGATTGCACTTTTTTTTTGTTTTGCTACTTCTCTATAACAATTTAGTCTAGTGCAATTTGTAGTTGTTGCAATTGATATATTGATTGGATATAAAGATATTAGTGAATGTGGGTCAATTTACACAAATTACTCATGTCCATTCATGCCTCGGGTACGTTAACAAATAAATGTTTCTGGTGCTACGGAAGCAAAGTGATTTGAAGATTTAATTGAAATTTCTCAAAATTTTAATAATTGAGAGTAATATCTGAAGTAGTTGCGCTACTACTAGCTTTTATGTCGAATCCGAAAGGCAAAGTGGTAAAATTGTCATAGGCAATTTTTACTCTTGGCGGTTAGCCGTTGCCAGCCAAGAGGTGGTGCCTTGTAGAAAAATTTGTATTTTCTATTTTTGGTTTTTGAGAGAGTCGAGATATGAACCTGGCCAACTCTGCGTTGCAGCCGAACATACTAACCACTAGGCTACGGTGACTACCACGATATCACGTGATCACATTAACTCGAGTAAAAGTTGAGCAATCTTAACCAAATGTGGTGCAAAGATTTCTTATGATTGGTTAAGATTTGACTCCAAAAGACTTTAACTGACTCCAATTGACTTCAAAATCCCAATTGACTTCAAAATCCCAATTGACTTCAAAATCCCAATTGACTCCAAAAGACTCCAAGTGACTCCAATTGACTGCAAATTGCAACTGACTCCAAATGACTTCATTTGAGTTCAAGGTTACTCAAGTGACTCCAAGTGACTTCAAGTGACTTCAAGTGACCCCAAGCGACTTCAAAGCAGTCATGATTTTGGATTCATAAGATTTGCACTCTAAAAAATACTTTTCTAAATGAATAACCAATCGGCGACTCCAAAAAAGACTTCCAACTGCATTTTTTATTCTGGAGTCAAAAATGTTATTCAATAACTGCAATCAAAAATTATTATTCATTTGTGACTTACATCCTCAATTGATTGCATTCTTTTACAGCTCTGAAATCAACGAAATTTTGTATTGAGTTTTGATGATAACCGCTTCCACCTACCGTTAAATGCAAAAAGGTGTTTTGAGTGTTTAGAGGGTTGTAAGGTATCCAAAGAGTATATAAAATTTATATTTCCTCTCATATAGCATAGCTAGGCGAGTCTAATTTAATTTTTAGTCTGAATTTAGTCTCCTTTTGGTTTGAATGAGCTTTGACTAAGATTTTTGTTTAACTATTGATCTAAATTTTGATATAATTTTTGAAATTTTAAAATTTCAATTTGGTCCAAATTTCGGTGTGAATTTGATATGAATTTGTTTCGAATTTTTACTGTTCTTTTGGTCTGAATTTCTTCTGAATTCGAATTTTTTATCAGACTTTCTGACTGGTTTTGGGTTTGATTTTTGGCAAAGTTGTTAGTCTGATAATGAGAATTGGGCAAAATCAGCCCTCCCCAAAAACAAATTCTAGATTCGCGACTGTCTGTATATACCAGATTAAACAGGAGAACATAAATGGAACATGATTTATTTTATAAATTTTTTTTTATTGGATATTTGGGAAAATGTCCCCAATATTTTTATTTGCTGTGTCCATAGTTCTATTACAGTTTTCGGACGTTCAGATTTTTATAATAATTTATGGTATTAATTTTAGTAAATTCTTTACAAAGTAAATGCTTAAAGTATTTCATATGAAAATTAAATAAAATTTCATTAAAAGTGGTTCGAATTTGTATTTTATTGTGATTAGATTAGAACAACAGTGGCAGCCTTTATAATTTGAATGGATCAGCCATAGTAGTGATATAAACTAGAAACGGGGTGGGGTGCATTTACATTAGTTGGCCTCACTGTAGACTTCAAACCAAATCTCTAAGTTTGATTCTGGCCTAAAAGCCTACAACACCGGACAAGTTTTTCTGTGTTCATATTTTCAAAACTGCGTACTGTTTTATATAGATTAGGAGGCAGGTTATTTGATCAAGTCAGTGTAAGGGCATCTTTAACTAGTAGAATCAGGAAGTCGACGACGCCTGATTTTTATCCCATTACAGTGACTTTGAATATGCATTGCGGTTTCTTTATTTCTGCATTTATCACATGTTCCATCAGTGCCCAGTGAAGAACCCTATGATCATTTAGAATTAGTTCGTGCATAGTTGTAGGATACAGTAAATTTTATAAAACTTTAAGCTTCTGAGGTTCAGTTAAATTTATTTATTAAAGATTATATCTACTCCTTAACTTCTTTTACCAATATGGTTTCAGTACTATCTTCATCACAAACTCCTCCACCATCATTTTGTTCACTCACACCATCATCACCACCTCTACCACCACGATTTCATTGCTTACTTAATAATAATCGCATAAGTCATACACGAACAAAAATTATCATAACGATAAACATATTTTGCTTAAATAAACGTTTAATCCACCAACTTGTCTGCCATTGCGAACAACAACAAATGAACTGAACATACACATACAAACGCATATATGTGTACATATACGAAGCATTGCAACATTTTCATTTCCATTTCCGTTTTATTTTTATTTCTTATTACGTTATCAAATAATGAATATCAAATGTAATGCTTATCATTTATTTGCAAAGTAAACTAGAACGCACCATACACTCTGAACACCAACAACCATTGGGGGGGGGAGGGGGGGGGGTTGGGGGGTTGTGGAACCACACGCAGGTAAACGTAAGGTAGCTGAGAGTAAAGTTAAAATAAACATTGCATGGGAGTGGATGAGGAATGCTGCAGGTTGCTGCTGCTGCAGTATGAGGAGACACTTCATATTATAATTTTTACTTAATTTTCATTTCTTTTTTTTTTGTGCTTTCCTTTATCCTCATGCACGTATCTACCTTACGATATGAATGCGTAGCGAAGAACAGAAGCATCAGCAGTAGCAGCAACAACATCATTTAAAGCCAACACCACCTAATGGTGGCGGCAACGATGATGGCATTGGCGGCGTTATGACGGTGGTTACTATCAACACAAGATAATTTTTATTCACCGAAAACAAACCTTGACAGTGGAAAGTTTTTATTCACTTCTCTTTTACATTATTTGTTTCTATCTTTTTTTTTCGCTGCTTCGGAAGTTGCATAAATAAATATCTGAGGAATGAAGCAGCGATGAAAAAAAGTCAAGCAGAATTTTTAAACATTACATGCTTCAATCCCATGCAGAAACACAGGAGCAGGAAACTAAAAGTGTAGAAGAAGATCGAAAAACTTAAGCTGTGGCTAAAACGATAAGCAAAGTATTTGAATTTTTAATAAAACTTATATTCGTAGACCAAAGACAAAAGGCGTGGTGGAGGATTTTCGAATGTTTCATGCGCGTCACATTCACAGCTGCTCGGGTTCCTGTATTTACATTTTTGTTTCCTTCTCTCTCCTCCTCTTTGGACCACAAAATAAAGAAATGAAATTAAATGCAAAATAAAAGTGACCAAGTTTATTTTACAGCGATTTATTTGTACCGCTCGGTGGATTGAAATTAAGTTTTTGGGTATCACGTATGATTTATGTGAATTAATTCCATACATTGGAATTTTCAAAGATCTATGAGAGGTTCTGGATTTAGCTTTTTCCGAGTCTCGGGTTTGAACTCCAAGAATATTTTTGATTCAAATTTTCGATACACAGAAATGTTTCCTAAGCTGAAAAGTAGGATTCAGTTGGACGATAACGAGAATTTTTCAGCATATTGGCTAAGCTGATGTCATCTAGTTACTTACAAGCCTTCTAACAAATCTTCTACTTATGTTATGATTCATTAAACGTGGAGGCCGTAATCAATTTCAAGAAGACCAAAGTTTTAGCCCGAGTTCTGTCCAGTACTGCAGGTGCTGGAGCTGAAAAGGGCGTTGCCTATCGAATAAGAAAAGCCACTGCGGCGTTTAAATGCTGAATGACATATGGCGTTAAGCTTCAGCCTAAAAGTTCGGCAAATTTAATTCAAATATTTATTATTCCTACTATACTTGAAAAATATTGCAAATAAATACCCAGGCGGCTACAGATTTTTGTGAACTGCTGACTTCAATTTGTATTTCTGATTTTGTAGGATTTACTAGTTAGCAGAGCTGTAAAGGAATGCAATCAATTTAATTGCAACACCTTGAAGTCACAGTTAATAACCGACAATTCATGATTGCAGTTACTGAATAAATTTGAAATTTGATTCCAGAGTCGCCGATTAGTTATTCATTTAGAAAAATCAAGGGAGCGCAGTCTTTTTTGGAATCATGAGACTGCAAATCTTATGACTCCAAAATCATGACTGCTTTGAAGTCACTTGGAGTCACTTGAAGTGACTTGAGTAACCTTGAACTCAAATGCAGTCATTTGGAGTCAATTGCAATTTGCAGTCAATTGGAGTCACTTGGAGTCAATTGGGATTTTGGAGTCAGTTGAAGTCTTTTGGAGTCAATTGGGGATTTGAAGTCAATTGGAGTCACTGTTTTTACGAGTTATAGCTTAGATATTGTTAATACATTTTTAGGGTGATATACCTTGTTATTTCATTTACAATACTCGAATGTCAGTTTCGCAGAAATTATTGTCAAAACATTTTCTTTCTAATATTAAATAAATTAGTAAAAAGTATTAATTTTTATATTGAAACCCGAGTTACATGGAATTACCGCAAAAACTGCAAACTTTTGTGATATTGTTATATTATTTGTGGCGTGTGTTTTGTGGAAAACTGAGTATTTATCAAAGAATCAGTTTGAGAGATCTGAGAATTTATGAGAGAAGATATAAATTAAATATTAAATAACAATATTTGACTCCAAAAGACGCCAAGTGACTCCAATTGACTTCAAATCCCCAATTGACTCCAAAAGACTCCAATTTACTTCAAATTCCCAATCGACTCCTAAGACTTAAACTGACTCCAATTGACTTCAAATTGCAATTGACTCCAAATGACTGCATTTGAGTTCAAGGTTACTCAAGTGACTCCAAGTGACTTCAAGTGACTCCAAGTGACTCCAAGTGACTTCAAGTGACTCCAAGTGGCTTCAAGTGACTCCAAGTGACTCCAAGTGACTTCAAGTGACTCCAAGGGACTCCAAGCGACTTCAAAACAGTCATGATTTTGGAGTCATAGTCTCATGATTTGAAAAAAAACTGCACTCTCTTGACTCTAAAAAAGACTTTTCCAAATGAATAACAAATCGGCGACTACGAAAAAGACTTCCAAGTGCATTTTTTATTCTGGAGTCATATTTGTTATTCAGTAACTGCAATCATGAATTGTCGGTTATTAACTGTGACTTCAAGGTTTGCAATTGAGTTGATTGCACTCTTTTACAGCTCTGCTAGTTGGAAAAAATGTAGAGCTCCTACTGGTCCAAACCAAAAAACTGAAGCAGAAGTGGGTCACCCTCCTCTTTTTTTTGATCCATAAAGCAGATGGCAGCATCATTCGGAAAGCTGTAGATAGGACCCCTTAGGGGAAAAAGTAGGATACCTGGAAACCTTGAGATGGGAAGTTGAATACGTGGCTACATAACCTGGCTAGAACTGGAAAGAGTTAAAAGTAACTGCTATGAACCGCATGAAATACCTTGCTAGCTTTTTAATGCTCTACGTGTTGCTATGGAATAAAGGGAATGAAAAAGAAGAGATAAAATTGAAGTGCTCATAAAAATTGGCAGTCCAAGGTAGCCGAAAAATTTATCCATTATGTTATTTTTATGCATGGTACATTGAATAATTGCACCAAGTCCTAAGAAATGGAGACCTGCCGTATGTAGATTAAAACCTTGGTCAAGGTCTTAAAAACCTATACATTCCCCAGTTAAGTAGAACCCGAGCTGGTTTTTTCTCAAGAAGCATTTTCAGATCTCATGAAATATTTTCAATAAATCAATGTAGAATTTCAGAGCAAGAAACTTAAAAAGCGATTATCCTAAATATTCCCAAAATTCAAGCAGATCTGAAAAAAGTAAAAATAGAGTCTTGATCTCTATAAAAATTTGTTTTAAAAACCAAATATTTTTCCGAATATTTCCCAAATCTTGAAGTGACAAAAAAATAAACTTCTAATAAGTTTGGCAGAATCTGCAACAGCAGCCGGAATTTCGCTAAGGCTAAAAGTATATGGATCATACTACTATTATTATTGGCTTTTTACTGAGGATTTCTATGATACTTTGTTACGTTCGTCGCAGGTCGTCGCGAAAACTTCGAAACTTTGCCTTGAGAACGACTATAAAACCCAAAAATAATTTTTGTAAATTTATTCTTAAATTCAAAAATTTAGTTAGTACTGAGTTGAGTTACTGAAACCGCAGCCGAACATTGCGCTATAGTTGTTTGGGCGATATGCCCATTTCTAAGCGATCATAAAGCCATTGTTCGTCGGGTAATGAAATAAGTGGTTTTTAAAAATGTTCCATTAAATAAACAGATCTGTTTCGGCATCCAATTCTGCTTTGCCAACTTAATATTAAATTAACATTTCACTAATAAAATCAAAAAAAAAATCAATATACCCTAGTACAAACGCTGTAGGGTGTAAACCAAAATGAAACGAACACACATTTTGATTCATTTTACATTAAGAGCAAAAAGTATTGCTTCTATTGCCATCGAAAATTATTTAAATTCATTTTATTACGAATGCCACCAAACAGAGGCAAGCAACATCATCAGCAACAGCAACATTTCTACTCTAGTCATCAACAGCATTTTTACGTCATAGGATAGCAGAAAACCGCTACGAAAGTTACAGCACTAAGGAACCAGTAGACAACATTGAAACCGACGGAATTTCAAAAGCGTTTAAATGTCAAACACACCAAATGAGAGAAAGAGAGATAGAATAACAAGAGGGAGAGAAGGGAAAGAAGAAAATTTGACTGCCACCAACTTCACATCAACATAAGCTAATCTTTATGCTTAGTCTTGGTGATTCTGTTGCTGTACTTTTGAAGGTAGAAGAAGAGGTTGAATCGCATTTGTTTTAAGCCGCATCGTTCATTGGGCAACAGTCAGAAAGTGTTTTGTGGTGGTGTGATAATGCGGTGGTTTCTCAATTTAAGTTTAGTTTAATATGGTTTTTAAGACAGGCAGCTGTTGTTGGTAGTTGAAGCGTGAATAGGAAAAGGGGGCAGGGCCCTTCGTCTCGCTTCACTACATTCTTGCCTTTCTTCCTTTTTTCTGCTGCTGCTTCTGCTGCTGTTGTGCAATCGCATAATATTAGCAAACACAATTAGAATTGGAAAAATATTCAAATTAACTTTTATTTCTTTTATTTTTCCGTTCTTTCATTTATCGTTTTTGATTTCTCTACTTTTTGTTGCTCGCCGTTTGCAATGTCGAAAATTCTTGAAACCCGCAAAATGGAAATTTATATATTAGTTAGTTTGATATGCTTCTTTCCTTCCTTCTTTTCTTTCTTCATTCATTTATTTTTTTCATTCTCTCGTTGACATTTTCTTGAATGATTTTTATTATTACTTTTTGCTGTTGTTGTCATTTGAAGCGAACATTTGTAATTTGAATTTCATTTTATTTATTTTTATTTTTTGGGTTTTTTGTTTTATTTCTGTGTGATTTTCTTAACATCAAAATTGTGTTTAGTGTTCTGGAACACTAAAGTTTTGAACACATTTCTTTTCCATTTACGAGTTACCCTTCACAAAAAAGTTTTGCACGTGGTTTTTTGCCTGTCTATAAAAATAATAGTATAGTTAATTGCAAAAATATTCATTTCAATGGCTGAATTCCTTTAGTGTAAATACAAAGAAATTCTTGAAAACTTATTTATTTAGTGACAGAATTATTGGTTAATTCTTTTCTTTAGGAAGAGGTGCGCTTAAAGAGGGATATATGCACTCGTTGCTGTAAATGGATCGCGAGTTCAACAGGGGTAGCTACTAGCTAGTTGTTCTCTTAAAAAGGTTCTTTGAAGTTAGCTTAATCATACTTTGTAAAAAGAACTCCTCGGAAAAATTACACTTTTTTTGTTGTGTGTAAAATGTTTATCGAAATAATGCACACCCAAGAATCTGAATTTATATTTCACATGGAATTTTTGACCCCGTCTCAGAATCTGGGCGTAGGATTTTGAGATGCTCTATTTATTTGCAGAATTATACCTTGAAACTAAAAACATTCACCTTTCCAATAATTTTTTCCAATTTGATTTGTTCCTTGCAATATAGTAGAAAAATTTTACTACCCTTTTCAGAGAATAAATTTGCATGGGGGAGTTTCTGATCTGTTCTACACATCTATAAAATTGCTTGATACTTTCCACAAAATACGTAAGCTTAAAGCCTACCGCCAAAAGAGCGTTAAGCTAAATAACTACCCTAAAGAACAGAGAAATTCATATTTTTAAATTTGTCTTTAACCCTCTCGGTACCATGGTGACACCGGTGTCACAAGTTTAATTTTTACAATTTTTTAAAAACTATCTAATCAATTTAAAAAAAAAAATTAGAAATTTTGGAAGCCGAATTGATAGTTCTTTAATTTCTATAAGAAAAGTTTACAAATATAATGGTACCTGTACTGTAACGGAGCAAAGCGAAAAATTTGTTTTTTTTTTTTGTTAATTTTCAATTGCTTACAATTGTTTACAAAATTTGTCCAAATACCCCAAATTTGTAATATGCTGTGGAAAAAATTATTTACTCAAACATGATTTCCCATATTTTTTAATTTTTGTTTACTTTTTTGGAAATACAAGTTTTGCTATGGGTCACCGGTGACCCTAAAATCTTCAATGGAAACTTTTTAAGAAGTTTTTTACAGTAAAATGGGGGTCGAAAATTGCAAATCTGGACTCAGTTTTACTCTATCGGTTCTATTTTCCTTACGGTCAAGAAAGGGTTAAGAGAAAAATTAATACTAAGCTACTTTATTTATCTTTAAAAAAATATCTAATAAAAATGTACAGAAAAAGTTTGTCAAAAATTCCCATTGAGGGTCACTGGGTCACCGGTGACCCATAAAAGTTCAAACCTCCAGTGGCACAAAATGTCCGTTTTGATCAAAAATTGTAACAAGAAATGAGGATCAGACAATACGAGTCCGGATTCGGGTTTTCGCTATCTTCTCTGATTTTTCTACGGTGCCAAAAGGGTTAAATAATCTGTGTTTTACGTTTTGTTATATTATTTGAAAATTTGTTATCTTCAGGCGGAAATGCCTTCAAATAGTATGCGTTAGGAGTGAGAGAACTATACCTAGTTTATCACTGATCGTTTTTCAATTAGAACTTTGAGTTATGCTCAACCTGATGAATTTTGTCAACCTTCTAGTTATGAGTGAATAAATTACAATTGGTGCTTGAATGGATCAGATCTGCTGGTGTCCTGGTTTCGTTTCTAAATCAATCAGAGATCTCATTTCTAGTAACAACTTAGAAACTCAAAGTTGTCCTCCTAATTCTACCTATATAACAGTCAATATGCAAAAGTCCGGTAGTTCTTTGAAATGCTGAAGCCATCTTCCACGTCAGGAAGAGACAGGTGACTGATTTTTCTTATATACCCTGAGAATTCAAATTTTAATGGAATGGAAAGCAATTAACCACCTCCTCCTCTTCCCCCATTGGTAATTTTTACAATTTTTATCAATCTCCAATAAGTGAAACGATGCCATAGACTAAGGCGGTACCAAAAATCGGTACAATTGTACTACACCCGAGATAGAGCCAGTAGAAGAGAGTAGGAAGACAGGAAAGGTATGTGAGGGGAAGAAGAAAAGTCTAAGATCTCTCCACCTCGAACTTCTTTGTTTCACTGATGAACCTTAAAAGCTCAGGAAGAGGAAGAGTATTATTATTATTTACATTCATGAAATCACTAGTCAATAGCCTTAATCTGGTTCTCGCAAACGTCAGATAGGTACAGATGTCCTCAAGAAAACATCAGCAGGTCTGATCGGTGATAACGCTCATGTTGGTTATTTGCTGACCACATGTGTTATGCCCGGTGATGACACCTGCCAGTAATCTCAAGTTCTTTTTTCTCAATTTCAGAAGAAATTCCGCTGATTTACTGTCGGGTTGCAGAGCTGCTTCCAAGATAAGGTACCGGACCCCATGGTGAAATTGCACTAGGCATACGATTATCTTCAAAAATTGCGCTTTTCTTTGGTAAAAATTGACCTTCATCTAATCAGCGTTTTTTAACCTCAACCTTTCAAGGATTAACTTTAAGAATGAATTTCGCTTATTGCTTTATATTCTGTTGGTAGCCGACCTCTAGATAAAACACAGTAAAAGACCTTGTTTCTTAGTAACAACCTTGAGTTCACAACTCAATATCTAGTTTCCTGAGACCTGCTGATTTTTTTAATACAATTAGTTTCATCCAGCATCGTTACAGGAAACGATGGAGGCAAAATCCTTTGACCCTAAGAAAACCTATTCCCACCATTTTCCAATTCGTTGGATCCATTTATCGGATTCTTTTACAAAGAAAAAAGTAATATTTGAAAAAGTTACTGAAGGGAACGTAATAGCTAAGTAGACGATTATCTTTAGAAACGGTTCTGCTTCTGTATTCTTCGACCGAAATTGAGCTACATCTAATGAATGTTACCTCTTGAAAGCTAATCAGATAATGCCTCAACGCCTAACTTAGTAGCTTATTCCAGTTATTGGTAGGACAGCGTGTGCAGTGAGTGGAGAGCTTCCCGATATGACAAAAGCGACTGAATAACAATCTGAAGATCAAGAATCCAGTGTTTTTATTGTAGTGAATGGACCGAGGTTTTTGGGCTTAGAATATATTTCTAGCAATCATATTACTGATACGATATACGATAAAAACCTGGATAAAACTCGAAAAAGGGGAGGGAGTACGTATTCCAAAAAAGGATTTATTTATTGCCTGTTATCAAAAATCTATGGACGGAATTGAGTTAAAAAACGCCCCTGTATGGCAATCTCTAGCTCTTATTCGCCAAAGAGATAGTCGCTGTAGTGTTGGCGGCTTAGTAAAAAGTTGGGTTTTGCCAAAAGCAGCAGCTCTTGAATTTGATTTTCTAAAGAGCAAGCCCTGTCGTATAGGCTTTTTCTGCTCGGGGTTTTAAATGAAAGATTCCCTTGCGGGTTAATTTCAATATATTTGCTGTTTATTGCGTGGCGTTTCTTTTGATTCGAATTGAGCTGATACTCACGGCTGGAAAAAAGAAAAGAGGAGCGCCATGATAAGGTAAGCTTACCGATGTTTCCTGAGGCGGCTAAGTGTCATTAAGCTTCTTGAGAAACAATGCAAGCTTGGCTGTAAACTATCCTCTAGGCATGAAGTTCATGAGATCATCCAACTGATCTTCGCAGATAGAGTTATAAAATTGATTCCCTAGTCGAAAAAGTGAAAAAATCATCCTGAGAAATCCGTTAAATGGATGGTGGTTTTAACCTACGGTGACCTGCAGAAAAGCAGTTTTGTCTAAGGCAGCGAAACTTGCCGAAATAGTACGAGGAGCTATAGTTTTGGGTGCCTCTGGCATTGCGGGGGAGAGAGATTTTAGCAGAAGGTAAAGGTTCATATATGCAGTATAAGGAGTGAGATCGAAAAAATCTTAGCATATATAAAATTCAATAATTTTTAAACGGTTGATCTTAGAGTTTTGATTTTTTTTTATTTAATTGATAATATTTTACAAATTACAGAAAAGTATAACTTTTATAGTTCTAACCACTATTTATGAACTCGTGGACTTTTTTTGGTAAGCCTTCTATTAGAGATTTGATAGTTGTTTCAGACCCCTTTTTGGAACAGTTTGCCCATCTCCTTTTAAAATCTTCAATATTTTGGGACACCTTTTTGTGCTCTTTGAGTTTCTTTTCACAAGAGCCCAATATCTCACCACTGGTCTTAGCTCCGGACAATTTGGAGGATTGAGATTGGCCTCTCTTGGTACAAAAACTATGTTATTACTTTGGTACCGCTCCAGAGCTTTCTTGTCGTAGTGACATGATGCCAAATCGGTCCAATAATATGTGGACACATTGTGCTCTCTTATGAAAGGAAGAAGTCTTTTTTTCAAACTTTCTTTGATGTATATTTCGGTATATGTAGAGCCCACTGTAACAAATGTCTTGCTTCTTTTGCCACAACTGCATATACCTTGCCATACCACGAATTTTTAAGGAAATTTTGTCTGCTTTTGGATTCTAAATTGTTCTTCGATATTTCCACGAGCATCGGTAACTTAAAAATTTTGACCCGGAAGCTGCATAAAATCTGCCAGTACATAAACAACATGAATATTTTTGTATGAAATTCGATTTTAATTTCCGAGCCCTACGTTTGGCGTTTAAATTTTTTGCAGCATTCCTGTCTGGAATTTTTGGACTTTGTATGTTTTCAAGCCTGCATTGGCTTTAACTTTTCGCACCAAATAGTCAGAGCACTGGGCTAACCGGGCAGCTTTTCTACCAGATGTGTTTGGAGATCTTTTCAATATGCGGTCCTTGTTTTCTTCCCGAACCAGGTTTCTTATCGATGGTCAAATTCTTCTAAAACTATTTAATAACATTGGAAACAGTTTGACGGCAGACCTCTAATTCTTTGGCCAATTTTTTGTAGGACCAATTTGGATTTTTTTGAAATTTTTTAATAATTTTAAGACGTACTTCTTTTTCTTCACTCATTTTAATCAAACTCACAATAAATGGACATGTTTTCATTAAAAATAACAACTGACATATTTTTCAAAGATAACTATATCAAAGAAATTTTTAAATTTTACACCAAAAAAAAATTATTAGGTAAAACGTGTGTTAAGATTTTTTTAATCTCACTCTTTAATAGTGCAAAGTTAGTATGCCATTAGGTATTGGAAAAGCTCTTTAGATATAAAGCGGTACTGTCCCATGGCTACGTGGTTGAATACGTGTTAAAGTAGTTATAGAATACACACTATTAAGAAATAAATTCTCTTTGAATTCTATGTTGATTAAAACTCCATGGGCTATAATTCACTCTAAGGTTATTGACTTATTATCTATAAATATATTCGAACTTATAAATTATGATAATTAAGTCAGCGATATCAAAACATAAAATTAAAAAAAAAAAAAATAAATTCTTCAGCTATATAATCTGGTGTGAAATATAACTACACCACAAAATCTTTAGTGTAAATCTCATTAAATGCACATACTCATTAATAACAAATGAATTTGCTGGTATTTCATTCATTAGTGTCATAATTACATACACTTCAACAAGCTAACGCGCACCGGATGCGGCGGATACGGATGTGAGAAATTTGACAAAAATGAAATTATATATTTCTCACACTTTCACTCGAATATAGTAACAACCAATGATATATGACGTCAATAGTACAAAAAACACTGAGAAAAATTTTCCCCAGTAGTCGAAATTTGTAATAAGCAACAATTAAACTGAGCTAAAGAATAAAGAAAACTACTTGAAATTCGTATTCATCAAACAAAAGCTAACAACATAAACAAATTGCTAAAAGGTGTGTATTAACAAGGATCATCATATTTCCGCAAGGATGAATGCAATAACTTGAAAATGAAACAAATTTCATAAAAAAGAAAACCTTAAAAAAAAACTCCCAAAAAAAAGTAAAGCGCACTTAAATGTTGAAAAGGAAAGAAAAAGGACACGCCATTGAAGGGAAGGAAAGGACAAATATAAATTGCAACTATTTCTGTTTCGTTACACATTGACAAAACAAGCGTTTAAATTTCATTATTATTTGGTTTATTTTTTTCAAAGGATATTTTGTCCTTACGTTTTTATAACAAACAAAGAAAAATCTAAAAGTCTCTATCTAAACATAAAAGTCAATTTACGTACCACTCATGCACAGACAAGCTGTAATGGAAGTAAGAAAATCAACATTATTCCTGTTCTCATACAGTATCCTTTTGTTATCCTTTTTTCTACGCACAATTATAATGTCAAATGTAGTGCCTGCGTTGTTAGTATGTGTATTTGTTTTTGTATGTATGCGTACCTAAATACTTCAAATTGTAAAATTTAGAATTTTCTAAAAATTCCTCTTTCCTCGAAATATTTGTTAATTGCCATGTACAAATAAATAGGAAGTATTCAACAGCTTTACCTCGTCGTTCTACCCATGCATTTACGAGCGTATCTACTATAGCTCGCGGCGGCTTCATATGCGTGTGCCGCACTGTTATTCTATACCAATTTTACTTGCGTTTAGATTTGAATGTATGTAATGATTTATATGTGTATGTATGTGTGTGTTTCTGTGCATAGTGCGTTCGTTCCTGTGCCGTGCATTCAAATTAAAACACAATTATTTGTAATCCACCAAGCGAAATTACGCAAATACTGGCGGCAGCACAACCAACAACTTCAAAAAAAAAAAAATATAAATAATCAAAATTAAATGTTATACAAAAGTAACGAAATTCAAATGTGCGTGAGTACACTGAGAAAAAATTTGGATTTGGAAATTTGTTTTGTCTTAATGACTTTTATTTAGTATTTAGAATTTAGATTTTTTCAGACTTAAAACCCGCTGAGTTTGATATACATTTTTATGATAAGGGACAAAATCCCAACAGATCTACACCTAGAGAATCCGGTTACCAGCTGTTTTATAAATCATCCAATTATACAACCACCACCAACCCAGGGATAACTGGAAGATATAGGACAGAGCCGTAGCCAGGTTTTTTTCGGGGGGGGGGGGGGGCGGGGGGGGGGGAGGGGCGGAAGGTTTATTCGAAGAGAATATTTATAAATAAATTTTATGAAACTGATGTTTAAATACAATAAATTAGATACGATGATGTATTTGATCGACCCTATAAGACTAAGGACAAGAGTGGATAAATGCCTTGAAGCTTTAGGATTTGTTCTTTCCAAGTTTTTTTTTTAATCTTAACCAAAAACAAAAGTGGCCGAAAATGACAAAAAATTCACAAAATAATCAATTTAAATTTTTTCAAATAAATATTATTCAGTATGAATTCCAGTGCATTTTTTTTATCGTGAAAGACATAATTTTGATAACTCATTGACTTCCCATTACCCAACTTCTCTTCCGAGCAGCAATGGGTTAAAGAATTAATTACAATTTAAGATTGTCTCCAAAAATTTTGGAGCTGATCCACTAACACTGCCCTGCATGGGTTTGGCGAATAATATAGTTCCTAGTGTTTGCGAATGTATTTTCCATGCTGAACACAAATCTGAGGTCAGAAACTTCTCATTACGTCACGTAGAAATTAAAGGCTGAATAATGCCCTTTCAAATAAACCCTAAGTCATACGTTTTTCATGCGCCCTAACAGCAGAGGATGTGTTTATGTCTAGGGGTGCAGAAAAAAAGGTTCAAAGAACGGATTTTATTTTACTTCCACCCACGGCCACACATAATGAAAAGTGCAATGGTCCACTGGTTACAAATCTGCAGTCAGATTTTAAAAATTCAAAATACCGGATCAAATATGGCGGTCTAGTTTAGGATGAAAGAGAAATTTGATGGTAAAAAAAACTGCATAATAAAATATTGCTTTGTATTACCTTTCAAATAAGTCTAATTTTGCAAGCGTCCGACAGTTTTTTCTATTTTTTATTAATTTTTAAACTTTTCAAAATGTTTCACGACGAAACTTTAAATCAAAAACAGTAAGTGACAAAGGAAAACTATGAATACAGGATTTCTCAGCATCACCTTCTCTTTTTGCATCCCAAGTCAAACCTCATGTCAAAGAAAACAAATCAGATTTGGTCCCATAGTATAACTAAGATTTCAAGTTTACTAGACTTTTTAGAAAAAAAAACGTTGGATGTAAAAAATTTTCAAAATCGTCTAATAGATTTTATTTTCAACTTTTTTGCCATCCACCGGTAATTAATATAAAAAATTAGAAGAAAGTTTCCACATTTCGGGGAGAGGGGGTGGGTCAGAACCCCCAAAACCTCCCCCTAAATACGGCCTTGATATAGGAAATCAATAACATTGAGAAGAACTAAAAATAGTAACCATCAATGAGAAGTCAGAAGCCAACCTTGTTGAATATGTCATCATTTTTACTCTGTATAAAGCCAACAACTGACTCAAGTCGACAACTGACTCAAGCTGACAACTGATTCCCCTTGATCTCAGAGTTTAGTCAATATGCTGATGGAAATCCTGGTCACATATTTTACTCAATAGATCAAAAAAGTAACTTGAGAAAAAAATTGTTTTTGAATCTGGCTCTGGAACTGCTCAGCGGCAAGTTGCTATATGGCACCGCTAGACATTACTGAGTTAACTCTTTCATGCCCAATGTTGCGTATATGCAACATTCACTCTTATGTTACATTAATAAGGTGTTTAACAAATTTTACTATTAACGCTTTTTGTATTCAGTTCTGTTAGGTATTCTGCACGTTAACTGATTGCCGAACATTTAAAATTTCATGCTTAAGTAATTTTTTTTAATGTTTTGTCCTTGAAGTCCAGCCTAAAACCTAAGAGCAAAAATTTTTAGTAAAATCTTTTACACTATTTTTTGAAAAAAAATGCGGTTAGTTATTACTAAGTGGAAATTTTTTTTATCAAATAGGTTTATAAAAGAAAAGAGAATATGAAAATTACCTTTAATAACGGGCAAACAAATCAATATAGAAAAATAAAATTTGATGTCATGATTGTGGAAGACCTAAGTAACCATAATTAACATAAGGTTTCTATCGAGCCCCATTAAAATTCGGGCGTCAAAGGGTTAATGTAACCATAGAAAAAGTAAATAAAACAACTAAGTAAAAATAGCGTTTTTCAAGAGTTGAATTAATTCTCCTTGCAGTTAATTTGAAACTGAACTGAAGAGTAACGAAACTTTTTTCAATTCTGAAAATTTACGATTAAATATGAACGAAATTAACTGTACTTTTTCCCCAATGAACGGAGAGAAAAGCATACAAATTCTCATTTCGAATTCTTTTCAACGTTATTTCAAGGGTTTCAGTAGTTAATTGAACTCTTTTGAGGGTTGCGGCAACTTTTTTCGAGCTCCTAGTCTAAGTTCAACCAACTCTTTTTAAATTTAGCTTAGATTTTCGATTTTTGAGTTGATAGAACTTTTAGAATATCAAAAATTTTAAGAATTTGAATTCTTAACCCTTTGACGACCGCTCCTGAACCGCTAGGAAGTTCGTGAATCCGACATCGCATACGTGTCCAGCGACCCCAAATTGGTAAACAAAAGTGACGCGAAAAAAAAAAATTATTTTACCTGTGTGAAAAATCGCGAGAACTATGTGTCCCAATGGTCGTCAAAGTTAAAAATGCATGCGACTATTTTCTCACGTCGTCAGAACGCGAACGCATACCACAATGCTTGAAACACATGTGCAGATGTTCTGCATGCAGCAATGTAGTCAAGACAGATGCGCAGATATGTCATCTTAACAATTCTGTGGTCCAAAGCAATAATTGCTTAAGTCGACTTAAATGCTATCGTATTCTTCATAGTTCTTATTTTTCTTAGCGTTGCTAATCTCTTACATTTCTGCTTCTACTTAAAAAACTTTGCAAAATTTTTGACATTTTGGGGTGACTATTTTTCATCATTATCTCTGCATAAGTGAAACGGACGCAAGAGATGTATTATTATTATTATTCGAAGGAAGGACGACTCGATAGTCAGGCACTGCGACCTATAATTTATGAAATAAAGAAAGGAAGAGAGAAATAAAGATAGATTAGAAACATACCCAAGACGAGAATCGAACTCGGGTCTCCAGAGACAAGAGCCTAGCACTCTGTCACTAGACCACAATGACGATGGTTGGATCTACAGTTTAACGCCGATTCCGAACGGTTGTGTGGCAATTTCTTATCAGCTCTGTGGTTTTGCCATTACCAACCAAGGTGTGTACTTTTACACTTTCTTATAATTCTCATTTACTTCATATCGATAGTGAATACGAGTAAAAGAAGTTTATGAGAATTAACCACCAGACCAAGACGGGAATCGAGCCCGCAATCTTCTGGGTGAAAGTCTTGTGCACTATCCACTAGAATATCGAGGTCGTCGCAAGAGATGTATTATCTGATACATACAAAGCAAGGATTGTTAAACCAATGCTATTTATGCCTTTTCCAAAAAACCATTTTGCTTCACCAATAATCAAAAGTGATTCGAAATTCATCACAAAACATGAACTTTCAAAATATCGATAAAAAATGTAAGCAATTTATTTTTGTTCCAAATAAATCAACCTGTCAGCAAAATTCGATTAAGTCATAGATTTTTGCTGTTGACGACCATTGGGACATAGAGGTGCCGTCAGATTAGATGATCGCGTGAGTGGTCGAAGTGGTCTATCTTTTTCGTTTTATTGGAAACTTCTCTAAATTTTGCGTCTTTAACTCCACCCACCCCCAAAGTATTGCAGCAAAACAAGGAAGAGAAAAAGTTAGATTTCGATTTTGGGGTGATCTGGTAGGCAAAGGAATGAATTTACCCGTGAAAATTAGGGACTTTCTGAAAGCCACATTCATTCCCTACATTCAATTACATGGTTTTTCCAAAAAAAAAAATTCAAAGGTAAAAGAATCACCGGTGTCCCATTGGTCTTCAGAGGGTTAATGAAACTTCTGTCGGGGTTAAAATGACTCTTCAAAACTTTTATTTTATTCCGGATTGCCTTCACCATTGAAAGAAGTGGTCTCAAAATCGTAAATAGTAGAAATATTTGCTGACTGTCAAATTTTGTAATGACATATATGCCCGATTTTTGGAAAAAAAAATAAGTTTCTAATGTATGGAGTGTGCATCATTGTCCCACAAGTTGCAAATTTCTAATCGGAATTGGGGTAAAATTTTTGGGATTGTGAGTACAATTGGCCAATTTCAACCAGGTAGAAAATTCACAGTAGCTTTTACAACAGAAAGTGAAAAAGAAAATTAATTCAAGTGGGGGAAGGGGGATTTACCTATGAAATTTTGATACATTTTGATCGGCGGCCATAAATCTAATTAATGTTATCTTATTTCTCATTTATTTTTTTAGCAAGACAAATTTCATTAAATGCAATTAAATTGAAAGAAAGTGATTTTGTTAACTAATTTTTTTTTTCGAGTGTATTCTCACAATATATTTTAGCTAATGATTTGCTGCAAATGTCATCAAAAAAGATTCCCAGCGACATTTGACATATTCTCTTCATTACACTCTCATTGTGAAATGTCAAATAATACAAAGAAATGTCATATACACAGAAGTCGGTTGTCGATTGTCGATTGTCACGTGTGTATGTGTGTGAGCGTGTATGTATTACCAACACAAACAAAAGCATGCATGAGTGTGTATATTTTACGAAAAGAATCAGGCTAATAATAAACAACAACCAAAAAATAACAAAATACGCGCAGAACAAAAAAATAATAATAATAAAAGCAAATGATGAATGTGAATAGGAACATGCAACAACAACAACAACAATAGCAAAAACACGAATATGAACAATAGAAACACTGTAACAGGATCAGAGCACAGGACATAAAGAAAAAGAAGAGGTGAAGTGAAGTACAGCGGCACACAGTGGCTGAGGGTTGTTGCGGAAAATTATTTATATTTTGTGTTGTTGTTTTTTTTTTTTGACAATGGTAAAACTGGTGCGTGGACAGACATACGTATGCTTGTAAAAAGAGGGAGAGGTACAAAAAGTAAAGAACGTCAAATCAAAAAAAAAAAAAAAAACAAAAAAAAAAGACGCTGAGCAAAAGAAAAAGCTAAGCGAAAACGATGAGGGTTCATTAAAACTGAACCATCCCTAGTGTAGGACATTCATTCATCCATCCGGTGACATGCATTTACCCTCCTTTTGATTTTCATTCAGTGACATCAAAGGTTACATATATTTCTTTTTGTTGTGTGTGTTTGATTTTTTTCACATCTTCTACGTTTTTGGTATTTTTTGTACTCACAAAAAAGTTGACATTATGTCAGACACGATGGAAGACGCCGCTCGCTCGCAAGTTGAGTATAATTATTGCGTTTGAATTGTCGTAATTTTGTGTCAACACCCCATTGCGTTTCGAGGTTGCTGCCGCGCTGTGATAATCACACATCGTCATATTCTGCTACTATGGTATATGAATTGGAGTTGGTCACTCTGCTCGAGGATTTTACTGAACGCAGCAGGCTTCCGTTTGCTGCTGCTGCTGCTGCTGTTTTCATTCGCATTGACATATGCTGCCTCGAGGCTCAGAGTTTTGATTCGTACATATATAATCACACATAAAACACATATACAAACATACACCTAGTTAGATTTGTAACATATACATACATACAAAAAAATGCCCAAAGGATATTTTTGCTTGTAATAATAAACGATGTGCGGACGGAAGTTTGTCATTATTTTTATTTGGATTTTTATGATGCGGTTTTTAGCACCTTCTGTAATTTATGTGTGAGATGTTGATGACGATTTTGTTTTTGTCGTTCTTTTTTTTTCTTTTTTTCTTTTTTTTTGGTGTTTGCTCTACATACTGTTTTAGGTGCTTTGGAGCGGATTGGAAAGTGGTGCAATATTTCCAGTAGTTTTGTTTTACTTGATTGAGTTGACTGAGATGACATTCGCTATACACATTAATTCACATAAATATTTTGGTTTTTGTGATTTTCTTTTCAAGATTTATATTTATTTTGTGGTTTTAATTATTGCGTATAACCTCATTTATTATGTGGAGCTTATATGATTTTCTGATATTGTTTGGACATACTTTTTAGAGCATATGCAATACATAAAAATCGGTTTAAGTTGGACTGAATTCATAAGTGCCTCTTAGATTATAGGTACTCAATTGAATTAATTGGTTGTTGAAAAATACTGTGAAATATTGCCAATAGACTTTAGCTAATATTATTATAGTTGTGGGAAAATTAAAGGAATGGGGTTGATCCACATCAAAATCGGTCTGTTAGGTTTATATCTTAAGATACTGTTTAAAATCATAAAAATCGAGAATTTTATCAACTTCTCTGCTGGGCAAAGGCTTTTCGAGTTGAACTTGATTCAATGTAAGAAAACATGTTATAAAGCTCACATCGATATTTTTAAAATTTCGATGGTATCTCATCTTTGTGTGCTTACACATACTCTTGGCGAATTTCTTAAAACAAAAGAAATCAAGTAACTATATCTCGAAAAAATATTTACAAATAAACACTCAATTTCGCAAGAGTGTTTCGAGATCACCCAGTAGCGTATCCAGGGAAGGGAGAGGGGGAGGTGGGGGTTCATAGGGGCTGAATTAGCCGCCTTGCTGGTCGTGCCAATACCATGCACGTTACAGTGCAACTGGTTATTAAATACTTTCAGACTACATTAAATCTACAATTTCAACGCCAGCTTATAAATGTCTTACTTTTAGAAAGCTTGATAATGGTCTAGTTTTTGGATTAACTTTGGTTTAACTTTTTCGTTTTTGCCCGTTTTCGATCTGAATTCTGGTTTGAATTTAAGTCAGAATTTTGTTTTCTTTTAATTTGAATTTTAATCTGAATTTGGTTTGAGTTTTGATCCATGTTCGGTCTAAATTTTGATTTGCTTTCCAGCGTTTGCAGATCAGCGTTTGATCTGATTTTTGATCTAAATTTTGGTTTGCTTTTAATTTGTATTTGGCGTCTTTTTAGCCTCTTAGTTTGAGTTGTGGTTAATATTTTCGTCTGAATTGACTTGATTTTGATACTATTTTAGTCTGAAATGGGTCTGAATTTTGTTTTAATATTTGGCTTTTTGATCTAGTTTTTATTTATTTTAAGTTAAAATTTTTTGATGTAAATATTTATCAGATATTCTTACTAGTTTTTGGTCTGAGTTTTGAATTACTTTCGTTCGGTGTTTGGTGTCCTTTTGGCCAAAAGTTTTGTCTAACTATTGGTCTAAGTTGTGGTCTACATTTTTTTTGAATTTTGAAATGAATTTTAAAAATGATTTTGTTTTTGATTCGGTCTAAATTTTGGGTTTTCAATCTCAGTTTTGGCCTGAATTTGATCTCATTTTGGTCGATTTTTGTTGGAATTTTGGTCCAATCCGTGGTCTGAACATTATCAAATCAAATGTTAATCTTAATTAAATTTTTTTTCAGGTTCTTGTTTCGACCTAAAATAAGTCAAAAAAATAGAGATGTATCAAATTATATCATCTAAATTTTTTCTCACAGGAAATAAAAATTTCCTTCAGATTGTTTTCTCAAAATAGATCATTTAACAATATAAATCCATCAGAAAAGTCATCATCAAGATTTTGATCTGAATTTGGTCTCTTTTTGATCTAGATTTTTTATTTGAATTTGGTTCTTTTCTTGATTTGAACTTCAAACTGAAAAAGTATATGAATTTTAGTTTGAAATTTGGTCAAAATTTCCGCCTTAATTTCTATCCGATTTTAGTTTGAATTTTGGTCTCAGTTTTGTTCCAGTTATCTTTTAATTTTTGGCCTGTATTTGATAAAATTTTTACATTAATTTTTGGTCTAGGTCTGGGTTTTGGTCGATACTGAGGCTGATATTTACCTTTTAATTTAGTAAATCAGCCCCTCCCCCCCCCCTCCCCTCCAAACCAAAATCTTAGAACCGCCACTGAGATCACCTTCACCAAAGTGAATGTGATTGCAACCATAAAAATATTGTAATGAAAAATGTTTCATAAAAAAAATATTAAAGCGTTCAACTTTTCAGATTTCACAACACCACGCCCATCAATTATTTTTTTTTAAAGAGTTCGTGCTTTTTCTGTTATTTACACCGATAATAAACTTTCGTATTTTTTGTAAATCACTCAAAAATTTCCGAGCTAGAGGGTTAAGATTGTACTTTCTTTTAACGACATTACATGGGAAAATGGTTTTTGTAATATTCTGAGAGGTGGGGCCTAATCCCATCTGATAGGGTATTTACTAAATAGCAAGAATTCCCCCTTGGGTTAAAACATTTTCTGCCAAATCTTAAAAATTCTGGCGTCCTTGAAATTTTGAGTTTGATTAGAAGCTCCGAGTGGTTTTAAAATTGATATATAGAAAAAAGAGGTTCAGTTTTGTTTCTATAGTAATCACCAGAGTTTAAGCCTTTTTAAAAATAGAACGGTTGAATTATTACTGACTTATCTACTAACCATTTTGAATTTTTATATTAAAATCTGATGAGGATAAGCACGTTGGAAGTATCACACAAATCAAAATTTGAATAAAATCGAACTTTAAGAAAATGAATAACATTCCATGAAACTCAAGTATTAGAGACAGTACCTTGACTACTTTGATTTTTTTTTTTTTAATGTTGTTTAAAAAGCTAATTTTAGTTTTTAGGCGCAATTTTTATTTATTTTCCTTTTTTGGCCAATTAACATCTGAGAAACTTGAGTGAAGATTGGGTACAAAGTACCAGTGCGATTTAACGAGAGAGCTTTTTAGAGAGGCCTCTGTAATATCTTTAGTTTAAGGGGTTCGACTTAGGTGACAGCTGCTTTCTTTAACGCTTTTTTGAAAATTTTTTGTGACGCAAAATATACTTGCTATGTATTTTTACCATATATTTATTTACATTTCAAGAATTATTTAAAATTCTTTTTCACTCCAAAAAATACCATTTAATCAACTACATATCTCTAGAACAACGCATGTCAGTGGTTGAATTTCATACAAAAAGAGGACAAAAATAGAAGGAGTCGTCGTAGAGTCACAAATTTTGTTACAGGAATTGCTAAAGTCAATAAATCTTTAAGGTAGCACAATTAAAATAATACGCCCACTGCCACGCCCACCTGCCATACAACCAAAGTTGGATAAAAATAGAATACAATGCCAGGGTGTAAAAATAAAAAAAATCCGCCCATGACCCTCATAGAAAATGATTGTAAAAAAAGAATATTTTCCTTTTTATCGCTGAGAATCACTATAAGAGTTTATATTAATATATTGTGAAAATGATTTTAGTCCACATTTCAACCACATTTCAAAGGTTGGCCGAGAATGACATTAAACTAATTAGATGAGCCACTAATGTTTTCGAACACTACACTTCTTCCCATTGAAGATGAATATTGCGCCTATCTGGCTGATCCATCTGCATCTTTAAATGTGCTTCACAGATACCCTACAATAAAAAAGGCTTACATAAAATATGATACTCCCTTGCCATCTTCTGCTGCAGTGGAAAGACTATTTTCTATTGCAGCACATATCAATGCTCCTCGGCGTGGATCGCTTTCTGACAGTAATTTCGAGAAATCAAAGCTGTGCCTCAAGCAACTTTTTTCCAAATTTACTAGAAATACCAGTATAAATTATAATAATTTCAATTTTTTTATTTATTCAAAAAAAATATTTGTATCTAATATAAAAACTTGGTTATTCGATGTTCTAGTTGAGTATGTAGTTACTTATATGTATGTATGTATGTCTAAGCTGATATGTATTATTATTAAGTACTTATATGTATGTATGTCTAAGCTAATATGTATTAAATGTTTTTTCACAACAGTCTTATTGTCGTTAAAATCATGAAGAGCTTTTTTCTCTTATTAAAAAATTATACTACTTATAAATATTGTATATTTTGTATCTTCAATAACAGACTTTACTCAGTGAAGGTGAAGTCTCAAGTGACTGCAAGACTTCAAACCAATTTGAAGTTATGACTGTGACTTCAAATCAATTTGAAGTCATGACTGCGACTTCAAGTATAATGTGAAGTCATGTGAGTGATTGTGACTTATTTGCATTGAAGTCTCAAATTGATTGCTATAATCAATGAGCAGTCATTGACTTCAAAAAGACTGGTGACTTAATTTTTTAAAGTCATAAGTCTCAAAGAAATCAAAGACTGTAATCAGAAAACGTAATTCATTTGCAGTGACTTCAATGAATGCAGCTCGATATGACTGCAGTCTTTTACAGCTCTGATAAAAATTAACTAAAAATAAAAATAATTGTTATTTTTTGAAGGTGTAAACTAAGATTAATTTGTTTCATAATAGAGTCAAAAGCAAAATTGTTTAGTTTGATGCTGCCCATCTCTTAGCCTTTTTTATGGCCGTTATCTTGAATGGCATAGAGTCGACAAGTACTTTAAGGATATCATTCGTTATTTGTTTAATACTAAACTTTTTTCAGAACCCCAACAAGGATTTTTTTATTCTTTGGTATGTTTTGAGCAACATTCCGTTTCATTATATGACAGAAGTGCTTTATCGGGCTTAAACCGCTCGAGCTACCTGTACATTGCCGCCGGTAAATTCTAATATCATCGAAAACGTTTTGAATCTGCAAACAAATAAGGATCATTAATCTAACTTTTTTACTCTTTCTAAAGTTATCAAACATTAGGCATTAATTACTATCTAAACCTTACCAATTTGGCGTGATAATATGCCGCAAAAGTCGTCCGGAAAAATAACGTCATTAATGAGCGAACGCGTACCACAAGTGGCTTACAGTAATTGCTCCATAAAATTTAAGCCATATTTTTGGGCGTTCACAGTCCCTTCAATATAATATAAGGGACCCATCCAAACTATCTGACTTTGTGGGAATTTAACTATTTTCACTGCACAGTTAACCTTCTAATGCTCTATATCTGAGCAACGCAAGTACCGAAGATTAAATGCGCATAAAAAATGAGTTTAATTTGCCCGATCATATAACTTTTCTCTAGTCTGCCAGAGTTCAATTGCTGTAGTTTTTAGTCCATGCCAGGTGATTTGTTTCCATCCATTTCGTCAACAACAACTTTTTGGCTGATCGTCTCCCATACAGACCGAACTTTTGTTTCTTTCTGCGTAAGGTTTCGACATTTATATTCACGTTGTAATAGCTCTTTACCTCAGTCCTTATTGTGACAACACTTTTGAATCGATAATTTATGGTTCTCTTTCAGGTTATGCCATTTTCTCTGGTATTTGTCTTCCATAGTCTTCTTGATCCTTTTGTCCTTTCCAGCGGGTACAAATTGCCTTTTTTCTGGATCATTCCAACAGCAGTCGAATGTAGGCATCACATTTCTTCAGATACTTAACTTTATGACACTCTTTGATACCTAAGAATAAAAATTTCGACGTTTTGGTGGTGCGAAAATTGTTTATACTTTGCAGTTGTTTATGGCACTTTTTCAAAAATTCTTCTTTTCGTTAAACAAGTGCAATAAAAAACAAGGGGATCTCCTTCAAAAAGGATGGGGAATTTGAGGCAAAGTTAAGAAATATTACCGAAATTGCAGCAGTATTGCAAGTGGTGCGGTTTTTGTGACCTCCAGTGTATACTTCTACTACTACTATTATGGCAGCCCCTGGAGGGCCAAGGCCGAGCTTTTTCGCATCTATTCGTGTTGTGTGATGCATGATCAAGTTATAAGTAAGGAAGAGGATTTTTTCATGATCTGTCCAAGTAATGAAATGGTTGAAATGATATTTTTCGGTGATTCCCATTGAATAAAAAGTTTGCAAAGCTTGTTTAGAATTACAGTGCGAATCAAAACATTTATTCTGATTGTTTTCTGATCAAATAGAAAGAAAAAAAGTTTAGGCTAGTTATCCTCCCACCGTTATTTCTATGACTTCGCAGAATTAGAATAGGTTACTGGCTCCATGATTCTAGCTGTTTCTTTTTGGACAATAAATTTATTCTGTTCTTCTTAAAAAATAAAAAATAAATTTGCAATTATTATAAAAAACAAAAATTGCATGCCAATTTTAAATTAAGTTGGAAATATGAAATTGGAATAAAGTTTTACACTTTCTATTATGTGAAAATTCCAAAGAAAAGGGAATTTCCTTTCTTTTAATACTAGGTAAAAGTTAAAAAAGAAATTCTTACAAATCTTACAAATGAAAATTAGATTTTTCTTTTACATTGTTCATTGCAACATGCTGATTGTTTCAACAAACAATTTTCCTATATTTACCATAAATTTTCGTTATAAATTTTGATTGTTTTGTTGCCACCTTTATTGTTTGCCAGTGTGTTCAAGTGAGTGCGTTCCCTCTGGGGAATTTACAGCGCATCATTTGTTAGGCGTGTTTTGTTGTAGTTGTTACTGGTCTATTGGGGGTTCTGCTGTGAATACGCATTATTATTATTACGCTATTGTTATTAGAAAAATTATACGCTATTATTTGCCAAAAAAAAAAAAATGAAAGAAAAAACCGAAAAATTTGATTACATTTGTAAAAATGTTTATTTTTGTTTTTTATTTTGCAAATTTAAATTTGTTTTGAAAGGAAGTTTTTTTTTTGGGGAAAAGGTTTAGCTAAGTACTGTTTCATACCTGCTTTAGAAAAAGTTTTTTTTTTTTAACTCTATTTGCATCATTTATTACAATTGTTTGAAAAGAAAATTTAAAAAATTGAAGAAAATTATGTGTAAAACTTATGCAAATTAAATGTTGGTAATTTTATTTTATTTTTGAATATATACCAGCATATTGTGATTTTCTAACTTTACTCCAAATATTTTATTTTGTTTATTTTATTTTATTTACGAAATAGAAGTACATAAGAATAAATCTTTTTCGTCCATATAACCATTATTTTTAAAAACAATTATTACAAAGTTATAACACTAAAAAACATAACACTAAACACTAGAAGAGCTATTGAATTAAATTTTTACTAAAATATGTGGATAACTGATTTTGCTCGTATATTTGTTCACATGTTTACTTTAATGATGGGAAAAATGTCTGAAAATTAATTGTTTGAAACTGCTTCTGTTAGAGACTGAATTCCAAAGCCTAATGGTGCCAATGAAAAAAAGTCTTGATGAGTTGAGATACTTATATTTTAGGGGTAACAGGCAACTAATTCTAGCAGAACGGCTGAATTGCAATTTGTTAAATAAGCATGCAGGAGTCCTATTCACAATAAGATTATGCAAGTACATACAGCTCCTGGGCTTAAGATAATTAGAGATGTTACAACCAAGCAACTTGCTTTTGTAGTCTGAGATATGATCGTATTTGCCAAGTCCATAAACATAGCGAGTAGCATTATTAAAAGCCACATCAATCTTATGAAGTGACTATGAGTCCAAATTGCAATATACAATAGAACTAATTGTATTACCAATCTTTTCTTAGTTTCCAGAGGTAAGCATCCACCGGTCGTTCTAAGACTACGTAAGGTTAGAAAAACCTTTTTACAACCCTATTCACATGGTCAACACAACTTAGAGACGAATTCACATAGAAACCCAGATTAACGATTTTATTAACAAACTCTGACGTGGACGTACTAACATATAAAGGCGGAAAAACCAAATTAGACGACGATTTTTTACAAATAGGTAAAGCATAAGATTTGCTCACATTTAGAGAAAGTTCATTATTTTTACTCCATACTCTAAGAGCCATTAAGTCTTCATTTATTTTATAACACAAGTCATTAACAAGCCCGGTAGGACTAAACGAATATATTTGTATATCATCAGCATAAGTATGCATAGTAGAGTGTTTGCATGTAGAAAAAATATCATTTATGAAAATACTAAAAAGCAGAGGACCAAAGACTGACCCTTGTGGAACACCAGATTTTACAGATATGAATTACGGGACAGCACAGCCTACCTTAACCCGTTGGATCCTGCCCATTAAGTAGCTACTCATAAGCATTACTGCACTTTCATCGAAACCAAAAAGTGCTCTTAGTTTCTCACGTAGCAATGAATGATTCACCCTATCAAAAGCTTTCGACAAATCTAATAGACAAAGTAAAGTAAGATAGTCGTTATCATAAGACATTCTCACATCATTCAAAATTTTCACCATAGCTGTAGAGCAACTATGCCCTGGTCTAAATCCCGACTGAAGAGGTGACAAAAGATTGTTCTCGAACAGGTATGTGGAAATTTGCTCGGCCATAAGATTTTCACAAACCTTGGAAAGTGAAGAAAGAATACTAATAGGCCTGAAACCGCTAGGTAATGAGCCAGATAACTTTTTAGGTAGTGGAATTATAGTAGCGATTTTCCATGCGCTTGGAAAACTAGAAGAGGTGAAACAATGTTTAATAATATGAGTGAGTGGAGCCAGAATAAAAGGCAGAATTATCATAAGGAATTTAATAGGAAGGCCGTCTTCACCCACTGCGTTGGATTTTATTTTCATAAAACATCTAACTACATCATATTCAGAAACTACAGAAAAAGAAATGGAACTATTTAAAGCTATGGACTCCAAAGAACTGAATCTACATCTTCTACATTAGACATAAGAGATTAAACAAACACATCAGGATCTACATACATTACATTGAGAGTTATTTTTGTCACAAACACCGAACTTTCTTAAATTTGACCAATCTGATAGTATAAGTTGAATAGTTTCTAGCTCTTTTATAACCTTCCCAGTTGATGTTTGTTGGATTCCTTTTCCATTTATTATGTAATTTATTTCTATTTTTTATCACGCGTTTAACATGAGAGCTAAACCAAGGACAAGAGTTACTAATGACTTTCACTGTACGTATAGGGACATGTAAGTTGAAGAGGTTAGAAATTGAGCCTTTAAGGATGTTCAATTTTTCGTCAAGGGAACTGTTGAAGTTGGTTCAAGTCCCACAGTAGGTATTAATTTTATTAGTCAACCGAAACAATAAATTCAATTTCAATTTCAAAAACTGTAATACACTTCTGTAGTATGGCAACACTCGTCTCCTCCTACATTTCCAATTTGTTGTAAATCGAGTGAAGTTCAATAATAATACCACAAATACTTACATCATCACCAATAAAAACCAATCAAACTCAAAAAAATCAATTCCACTTGAAACCAGCCATTCACCAAAGACAACAATTTTAATTAATCGATGGATTACAACGCATACACGAGCCACATTGAGCCCTTCACTGACAATTCGTCCTCATAGTCATTTTCGTTGTTAAGTGACAACAAATATAACGTGGCAACGCCAAAACAGATCAGTGGTTACCCAATCAATAGAATTATTCACATTTTTTTTTTGCCGCTTGCTTTTGCTGCTGCTCTTGCTGCTTGTTTTCATTATATGCAATTTATCTCTTTTCTCTCGTTCAATCCAACCAAACAATCGACAAATTGTTATGAATCCCTGCCTGAGCAATGAACGCTGATGAACTTTTATTGTCCCAATAGACCAGAAAATAAAACAACAACGAAAAAACAGAGAAAACAGGGAAATACGATAAAAGTAAAAAAAAAACTGTGAAAAAAATATTTAATCCTTCCAGCATCCTTTCTGCCACGCTACACGTTGCTATGTTGTGCTGAATATTCTTTTTTTTCAGTTTTTATTTCAAGCACATATGGTCAGAAAAAACAATGCACTAATATTGGTATATAGCCTCTCTAAAAACTTTATTGTGTTTTAAGTTAAGTCGTCAGGCGAAAAACACAAAAGGATAACAAAAAACAAAAAGAAAAACGAAAAAAAAAAAATAATAAATTCTACATATCAATATTGTTGGTCATCAATAATCCTGTTGAAAAAAATTTAGGATTCGAATACTGGTACTTTAAAACTTTGTATTGTAGTGTTGCATAAGGGTTTAAACAAAAACTTAGTATTAGTAATTGCTTTAATTGGCTTATGAATTTCATGCGAAATCCTTTACAATTTATGGTAGAAGAATTTAGTGAGTTGCAATGGGCGCTATATAGCAGCTATAAATAAGACTTTCTTATTTAGTCCACCTGGTGTCTGTACCGTTGAACAACTGTCGCAATAGATCCCGTCGTTGATGGCAGTCGATGCAGGTAAACCAACAGCAGATTTAAGTTCAATAAAGTACTCAGATGATATCGATTTCAGTATTTCTCAGTGTCTACTCATGTACTGAAGTATTGGAATAAACATTTTGAACAATCCTGTTTTTAAGACGCAGAGTTGCGAGAGTGTTTCAGAAATGCTTAGTTGTGAGTTTATGATCAGCTCAAATGTTGCTATTTATTTTTTCCATCTTTTTTTTTTCTAGATCTTTTCAAGTTGCGAAATTTTCTCCGCTCAGATTTTTCGAAATTCTTGAGAATTTTTTTTTATACAAAACTAGCTGAAATTGCCTTTAAAAATTATGTTTGACTGGTAACCTCTCCCATAACAAACTGTGGCTTGTTGATACCCTAAAACTATTATTCTTGAGTTGTCAGATCGCTTTTCCGTACTGTGTCCGTACAATAACACTTAAGTGTCTCATAAACACGCTGCGATTAAAACAGAAGCCTGCCCCAGCGTATGCTGGGAGATGAAGATCCGCGTAAAGGTGAAATAAAGCAAAGGGCGCGAAAGAAACAACAACAAAACACCCATAGCAACGACCAGCCAGCCCAACTACCGTATACCCAGCGCATAGGAAACAACAACAACAAAACTCACATAGCAACGACCAGGTAGCACAAAAGAAAGAAAAGGAAAAAAAGCAGCCCCAAAATCACGCCACTAATGTGCTACAACACAAAAATGTGTGTACAGACAATCGCGTCTGCAGAGATATCGTTTGCAGAGGCGACAAACAACAGAGCTATACATTCCAGTGGTGACAATCTGCACAGTTGAATAACGGGAAAAGCTCGCAAAGAAGACGTGTGCGTTGCCGTTGAAATTCGGAGGAACAACAAGCCGACTTGGTCATTAGTAAGGAAAAACTCCAGGTTTTGTCGGTTTTGCCGTTGAACGTCGGAGGAATAACATGCCGACGTGGTCTATCGGACAGGACACCACAAACCGACGCATGACAGCGCATGGTACTACACAATACGCCAGTCTACACGTCAGCAACGCTTCAACAGCGAAATCTAGCATATTCGATTATCACACTTCAGTCTACACACAGCAGCGCTATCTATCTTGACATTTATTCATCACACGCCGGTCTACGCACAGCACCGCGATTCATCACATTAGTTTATCACCCGCCAGCCTACGGACAAGACTACCCCGGCCTAAAAACGAGAAACGGTTCGTTACACTTTTATAGCATTAAAACATCAAGTAGTAATCTTTTAATGGCAATGCAAATAGTTCTCTGAAATCTAGTAAGACCAGCAATTACCGTCCAATTTATGAACCTGCTTCTCCAGTCTAAAAGATCGGCCTAGGTCTTCCATGGTCTGTCGTGCCATAAAAGAAGAAAAAGAACCATGAGTGAAGATCGAAAAGCTAAGACTGCTACATCATTAGAAAAAAACTTGGGTGCAGATTTCAGAGTATTAAGCTTAACCAACAGCGAGTCAACCCGTAATATTGGTGGTGTTCTGTCGCTACTGGTGAGACCGAGAGGGCAGCCCTTGACAGTCCCTGGCCGCAACTGGCACCAGCCTCAGTAGTTTTGGGTGCTAAAACCATCAAATTCATCAATAACACAGCCCAAAAAATGTTTTTTTGGGTCGAGAGGTCAGACTATGTTTACTACATGTTTCTAGGATCGCTGATTTCGAATCCGAGGTCCAAAAACCCTAGCGCGTTGAGGTGCTGTTATAACCTCAAAAAAACATCATGCATTTTTTTTTCGAGTCCGGGGGTCGGCCCTTTTTTATTATATGTTTTTGGGGTCACTGAATCCGAATCCTAAGTCTAAAAAATCACAGTAAGTCAGGTTTTTAACACCCGTAAAATATTTCGTTATCTAAGCTAAGTCAAAAACCTGACATGTTAGGGTTTTTTGGACATTGGATTCGGATTCAGCGACCCCGAGCTCGAAAAAAAATTGCATGAAGTTTTTTGAGGTTACGTCAGAACCCTGATTTCTTGGAACTCGGATTCAGATTTAGCGACCTCAAAAACTCGAAAAAAAACTTTTCTTTGTGTGGCTGTGTGATTCCGCCAAAAGTTGAATTATCAAAAGCTTTTTCAATGTCAGTGAACATTTTTTTTTTTTTTTTTTATTTCCTTAGCAGCAGCAGGGTAGTTATTTAGCATTGCTGAAAATATTTATTAACTGCAGGGATCTTGAAGTCATCATACGATGCTAAAATAAATTCAATGGCTTCCGTCTTCACATTAGTTGATGCGATACCAGCTACGTCGAGAAACTTTGTCGGCAATGGTTGAGTCGCCGACAGCATGTTAATTTTCAGAGAAATAAGTCTCAGGCCAATGACTCCTCCTTCGACTCAATTCAGTAGTTCCTTAAGTCCAACCACTAATAGAAATTTTAGTATTGATCCTATTATTCTTCTATGGAGTTCAGATTGATGTCTGTTATTTGATGGTCGGCTAGATGCTTTCTTCGAGTAGGCATAAGTGCGGGGCACTATCGTTGGTTTTGTTTCTCAAATTCCTTTTCTTCCCTGCAAAATCTACATGAATCACTACAAAGAATTTTTAGTTTCGTAAAGTGATAATCCAACCTACAGCGTGTCGTTACATTCCTGTAATGTTTCTTAGATTTTTCTTCATCATAAGCACTACTGGAAGCTTTTCGCATCCATTCATGTTGTGTGAGTTATATTTATAAACGAATGGAAGGGACAGTTTTATGCCGAATCCGAACGGCTAAGTGGAAAGCTACTCATAAGCATTTCTTTACTCTTTGAGGTTTCCCATTGCCAGCCAAGAGGTGGTGCCATGTAGAAAAATTTTTATTTTCTATTTTTGATTTTTGAGCCGCTCTCAGTAGCAGCCCAACACACCAAGCACTAGGCTACGGCGACCACCATAAGCACACATTCCTTTTTTAAACGCTTTAACGTTTCTTTCTCCCCTAATGAGTAGTGAGAAGGTACATTTTGCCATCGCGCAGAAATGCTCTGAACCCATGAAAAGAGTTGGTGCTTTCTTCTTTATTAGTTTGTCAGCAACTTTATTGCCTTTGATCCCAATATGCCCCAGAATCCACAGGGTCCAAACCTTGTTATACATGCTAAGCGTACTGAATTTATTGGGACACTTCATAACTAGTAGTTCTGGGGTTACATGGTGAGATTCTTGATATCCGTCCTAGCTAACCGATCTTTCTTTTTTCAGGACTCACTCAGGTTTTCTTAGCTATAGGCAAGGTAGCCAGATTTTTGAACCGCGAAATCAGTACATTAGACATTGGAAATCAGTTAAAATGAGTACAGTTTTAAATTCCTTTACTACCTAGTAATTTCAATGTAATATTGTGATATAAATGCCCTGAAACTTTTTCTCCGATTTTGTTTCCATATTTAGAGAACTGTGAGAGCTGAAGACAATAATCAATTTCAATTAATAACGAATTCCTTTCACTCATTTAGAAACTTACGTTAACCGACTTTTCTTCAAGCAAATATTACTTTTCTCCCCTCGATAGCAGCAACGCGTATGTATTTAGTTTTGTGAAGAATCAGAAAAAGAAATAAACAGGGTGAGACTGTCTGCAAAAACGATTTTAACCATTAAGACCGTTAAGCCCAAAAATTCTTAAGATATTAATTTGAAAAAATCAGTACAAAATACAAAAATCAGTACATTTTCGTATTTCAAAAAATCAGTACTTCAAAAAATAATCAGGACATGTACTGATCAAATCAATACGTCTGGCTAGCCTAGCTATTATTGGCACTTTTCGCTGAGTGAATTAGCTTCTTATACTCTTTTTGTTCAAAGCAGTTGTTGGAAGCATCCACTTGATCTAAGGGGGGCGAGGGGGTGGTTTGGTGCTAAAGTTTAGCCGAACTTTCACTCCCATCATAAAATCTCAATCGACAAGTAAAATTTTTTGATTGGTTTTATAAAAAATCTACTTAAAGATACCCTATTTCAAAATACCCCTGAAAATTTAGCTGACTGAAAACTGTAAAAATTGTACAAAGTTCTGGATTAAGTTCTAGCGAAACCCAGAAACTTTCATTTACCAAGGCCACATTTTCTTGACACATTCAATACTGTAATGTCAATGCACTCAGCATGTGCCTGCGTTTCACTGACAAAACTGTCATTGTGATAAAAAAAAAGCCTCTAGCACGTGTCAAGACTTGAAGACTGAAGAGCACTTAAACATCGGCTTTAAATATTAGGCATGCATTTATGGAAATAAATATTACAAAATGAATGAAAAAAAAAACATTTCAACTAAAATCAGCTAAAAAATTTAATACCATGATTACTTTAACTAATGCCAAGGTACTCTTGAATGTGTAATTTTTTGTTTTTACGTGCAAAGTGAATGGAATAACAACAAAAACATGAAGAAAGAGCAAAAAATATTCGCATTAGCATGATACTTGAACAGATGTCCTTGCATTTGAAATTCACAAAACTAAAAGCATTTTAACGCCATGATGCTCGCACTCGTACTTTCAAACTCAAACCAGCAGAAGCTGAAGCCAGAATAGAAGTTAAAGCTGGAATAGAACAACATAGATATTAAGATACCCTTACACATACATACGTACACACTTAGAGATACAATTCTAAATGCAAAATCACGTCAAGGGCGAAAATACCAACGAGTCTATCTGCGAAACTATGTACCTATCTAAGTAAGTATATCTAAGTTGAAGTCTATGTATATGTCCTACGTATCCAGTTACGTTACGTTTACGGTTTACGTTAGCATATATCGAAGTGGCATTTGGCAAGTGACAGTTGTCACCCTCACGCTCAATGCATCCTAATACAAAAATTTCGTTTGCCGTACGTTTCAGTGTTTGTTGTTTTGTATTACTTAGAAGAAAAGTGAATAAATTCAAATGCTAAATCGTAAATATGTAAACTGAAAATGAATGAACGATGATTGTAATGGAAGAAGAAATAGAAGAAAAAAAAGGAGAAGAAAGTGCAGGAGTAGTTAGTTTTGGTAGTCATAAAGACAATTACCACATAAGAACCATTTCAAAAGGTTACCGGAAGCACTTCTTGGAGCTGTAATTAATCGCTAATTGCAATTAGAAATTTCAAGTTTCATCAGCCATATTTCTTAGCGTTTTCTGTCTATAAGAAGTTGTTGAACGCTTTACAATCTTCGCTGCAGTTTAAACTTATAACACAGCTTAACATTTTTATAACATTCGTCGCGGTGTAAAGCATGGCTAGGTTGGAATGAAAGCACTACTATAGTCATGTAAAACCCCAGCTGAGTTTTGCGAAGTTGGCGACTCAGTGAGTTTTATCGCCCTAGAAATTTTTTACAGTAATTTATTCACTTTTTCGGAACATGCTTTTCCGAGGTTACTTACTCGTTGATAGTTAAAAAACAACCGTTCGCTTCACTGGCTGCGCTCTGAGAGGGAGATCGAATATGTAGGGGAGTGTCGTCATGATCGGAGCGCTGTCAGGGTAGGGACAGTGGGGTTTTCTCTATTATATCTCACTGGCGTCCTTTAAGTTAATATACAGTATTGTTTCTCAAAGCGAAAGCAAAATTTTCATGCCATTTCGAGTTCAGAGCGTGAAGTGTACTATATATGTGTTAAAAGAAGAAAAATGACCGCATGCTAAAAGAAGAGTGAAAAAACTTTTTAATAGTGCCAAAAAAAATGGATTAATTTAAAAAATATCATGCAAACATCAAAGTACTACTACTACTATTATGACACAACAGCCCATGGAGGGCCAAGGCCGAGCTTTTCGCATCCATTCATGTTGTGTGAGTTATTTGTATACACGAATGGAAGGGACCTACAGTTTTATGCCGAATCCGAACGGCAAAGTGAAAAGCTTTTTATAGGCATTTTTTTACTCTAGGAGGTTCGCCATTGCCAGCCAAGAGGTGGTGCCGTGTAGAAAAATTTTTATTTTCTATTTTTGATTTTTTTTGAGCGTGCCGAGATATGAACCCTGGCACCTCTGCGTAGCAGTCCAACACACTGTCCAACATCAAAGTAAGTCAACTTAAATTAGTTTATCAGGTTTAAGAAGTGGAAATATGTGGCATTTCATGGTGTTTACATCACGCAAATTTGCGGTAAATGATGCGACTCTAAATGTCGTGCGTTGTCAAGGTGGGAGCAGTGCTTATATTCAGGGTCGGAATACCAAGAATTTTATTGTAATGATGCGTTTTGACTCTGAAAATAAATTTTTTCCACCCGTGAGTATTTTTCGTGTTATTTTGTCGTCTGTGTATAAAAAAAAAAATCAAATTTTCTTTGAAATTCACACAGTGGGATTTTTATTTTGGTCTCTTTCCTGGTGTAATTTTTCGTTTTTCTTTGATTTTCATATTATTTTAAATCATATTCCTTCATTTCTTATTGATTTTCTAGAGTGCTCCGACCCTGACTACAATTTTTGTTTTTTTTTGTAAATGTCCATAACTCCTGAACAATTAATCCAATTATATTTTAATGTTCAGCAAAAACATTGCAATTTGTGATATCTTTTCAACGATATGCAACATTAATAAAAAATCGGTATTCAACGAAAGTTATGAGCAAAAGTCAAAACATGCCCCAATCCTGACGACACTTCCCTACTATACTCGAAGGAGAACTTCACATGTGCAGTGAAAAGTTATTCTATGCAGACCTCTTTTATTTTATACCACAATAGTTCATTGAGGGTCTAGACAGAGCTTCTCGCATCCATTCATGTTGTGTGAGTTACATTTTTACCTGAATGGACCTACAGTTTAATGCCGAATCTGAACAGCGAAGTGAAAAGGTTTTTTTTAGGTAATTTTTACTCTTGGATGATTTTTGAAAAATTTTTATTTTCTTATGTTTGGGTGAACCAAGCATTAGACCCAGGCAGGTAGATGTAGCAGTTTAGCACATTAACCACTTGGCTACGGCGACCCCGATGCAGACCACTTAGTAATCATAAATATTTTCAACGCCTAAGACTTACATATTTAGCTAGAAGTATATTCTGGTTATTTTTCATTTATTTATATCTTTATGGGCGAAATTTGTTCTGGACATATTTCTGAAAGTCGAGACTCTGGACAATCGAAACCAAACCCCAAACATCTGGCAGCCCTTGAAACACCCGAGTTATTTCTAAAGACAACAAAAGATGGAAATCTTTTGTGGTGTCAATGAATGAATGAATACCTAAATCTATGATTAAAGGGGTAGCGCTCGAAACCACCTTAGGAAAGCACTTTATACCATTCAATCTTATTGCTTATATTTTTATTTTATTTTTTTTTGGTTTTTAATGAAATCCCATTATGAAAAAAGGAACCTTCTCCTTTCACAATTCTTATGTAAATTAAAGGCTTAAAATTCAATTAATGAAATTTTATTACTAACTGTCCACGTCTTTCTCCATAATTCTCCCATATAGGCCATACCGATTACAACCTCAATAACACTTACTGCTCCTCTCTCTTTTCCCCTTCTGAATGCTTACATTTTCCAATGAACTCTTCACATCATTTTTATCATTTATTTGTAATGATTGAAAACATAAATTGTGCCTAGGGTTGAATGACAAATGAGAAAAATCATCGAAGTTTCCCCAGAATAAAAAGGAAAAGTATAAAATAAAAATTTGTCATCAGCTTAAATCGAATTGGAAACTTCATCCAATTCAACCGTCTGCCCATACACTCATTGACATACAGTGGCAGTATTCAATAGTATAAGTGAAGCAGCGAAATAGTGAGTCAGTCAGGCTAGCAGCATCCTGTGTTGTTGTCAAACATGTCAACCAATTGGCAAATATTTGTGCGCGGCGCGCATTAATTTATCATAGCGTGCTTTAATCCTTTATACTCCCATAGGGTAACAAATAATTCCTTTCCTTTCTTTTCTCTCTATGTGTGTGTGTGCGAGTGTCTGTTTGGTGTTGTTGTTATTATTTGGTTGGTGGTAAGCTGCTGAAGTTGAATTCAATTGAAATTGAGGCTTTTCGCGGTTTTTCAGCACATGTTGATGAATGCTGATGATGCTCTCTCCGCAAATTAAGCCAAGTTGAAAGATAAAATATTTGCTGATAAGGGTTAACAAAACCAAAAAAAAAAAAACAAGAAAAAAAAAGAATGTGAACTGCTGCTAGCTGCGTGCATGAAACCACTATATAACACAAAAGATATTGATGACAAAGATACGCTTTTATATTGAAACTCTAAGAGTTGGTTTGGTTGTAAGCGAGAGGGTATTTTTTATTATTTTTTTTTTGCATTTCATGCTGTTTTTTTTAATACAAATTTACTGCTAGAAAATTTTGTTGAACATATGCTGTAATAAAAACTACCAATTTGCTAACATTTTGTATTTAAGGTTTCAGGAAAATTCAGCTTTTTCACAGTTCTCAAGATATGAGCGTCAACTAAGAAGAAGATCTGATGCGAGGATAGATCAAAAACAGAAACTTTAGAGATATATTCGAGTAGTATTTCTCTCAAGTATTTGAGATAGCCAAAAATATAATGAGAACTGCGATGTAACAAAAACGTAGTAAGCAAAGTGGACCTCAGAAAAATATGTGACAGCGCTCTATGTTTCAAAAACTGACTGGAATCAATAGCAATTTGGAAAATTTGAAATGTTCCAAATTCCAATCAAGAAACTGGAGGGAAAAATAATTAAATAATTGAGTTGGAGATGCTAAAAACGCAAGAGATGTAGAAGCAACAACAAAAAAAAAAAAAAATAAATAATTCCCGAAAAAAATATTTTGCAAAGAAACTATTCGTTTTAAAAATATTAACGAAATTGGAAACCGTTTTCGACGGCCTGAAAATGTTTTCCGAAATAAATTTCAGTGAACATCTCAAGTTCAACGGCAAATCCTTAGTCAAAATAAAAACACGGTCATATGTCCATTGTGATTATCTCCATCTGATTTTTCCAATCTACCCTAACCTTTTGTCCAACTGTAAAACGAAACTTTGGCTACAGATAGAGCCACTTATGCTGCCAAAGCAGTACAAAAACGCTGAAGCTAACGGCAATCCCCAACGATTTCATTGGCCTGGTAATGCCCCCTCTCGTCGGGCCTGGTAATGCCCGACGAGAGGGGGGTGGGTCGGGGAGATTCCCACCGGGCCCGAGTTTTCGAGGGGGCCCAGATTTCAATCCAAATCCTAAAATACAGAAAAACTTTAACAATCGTCTGAAAACTGAATTACAAACCATGAAAATTATTTATCAGGTTAATCATCTATCAATCGCAGAGGATATCACCACCGGGCCGGAATTTTCTCTCGACGGCCCAGGCACAATAAATCGAAGCGAAAAACAGAAAAGTTTCCAAATCGAATTGTTATCGGACAAAAAAGTTGCCACTTGTCAATTCAAACTAAGACAAATGGCTTTTCCAACTTCTTCAGAGGGTGAAAAGGGGGTGGAGTGTTGGGGGTTGGCATTTTGTTTTACTCGTAGTGTGCCTTAAGATCTTGCCACGTTCTTGCGCTATCCGGACATTATTTCCACGTCACAGAATTTTTTGTATATCTGTTTAAATTCGTAAACTTTGAATGCGATGAGCGAACGGAAGATATAATCTGATTTCAAAAATCATGTTGCAACTTTCCCGCACTAATACGATTCAATTTGGATTCTTATTTATTTTTTATGCACTAAGGTTCATCTTCGTCGAATCAACGGCGCCTTTTTTTAACTCGATGACAATTGTTCCCTATATAAAAAACTAAAATAGGTCCCTTCTGCTCTCGTCAGATGATGTGAAAACATACTTTACGCTTTGCTGTTTACTTCATTAGAAAAGTTTTCGTTTCGTTTGCGAACAGAAGATATAATCCAATTTCAAAAATCATGTTAGAACTTTTCCGCATTAATACGCTTCGATTCGATTCGGATTCTTTTTGGGTTAACCCTACAGCATTTCTTATTTTTTTATACACTAAGGTTCATTTTCGTCGATTCGGCAACGCTTTTTTTTAACTTGATGCCAATTGCTCCCCATATAAAAAACTTAAATAAGTCCCTTCTGCACTCATCACATGATGTGATAACATACTTTACGTATTGTTGTTTACTTTAATAGAAAATTTTCGTTTTTATGCTTCAAAAAGTTTACAAATGGGTTTTTTAAATATTTCATTATCTCTTTTCAATGCACTTTCTTCGCTTTTTACACGCCTTCATCGCCTAATATTGATATAATTTTACAATTTCGTTTTTGACATAGAAATTATGTGTTGCATACTTTTGGGCTTAAAGTAAAATATATAATAAAACAAACACTTATCAACTCACACATACTATTGTATGAAACCTGACATGTGATTTTATTTTCCATCAATTCGCTCCACTATAAATTTTCCTTCAGCCCCGAGTAAAGATGTTATTACATTTATCACAAAATTCTGGTTTTATTATTGTGTTTTATTGAAAACCTCTTTATTTAATATTCAAAATTATTAATTGTTTCATTTTTTTTTTTTTTTGCTTTTTATTACTTAAAAACAAAATTAATTAATTCATTGCTAACAACATTAACATTAACAACAAAATTCGCGTCGTCGAAGAAGTGCGTTAAAGAATATAAAAATTTCTGGTTATAATTTTTTAAATTGTTACAGATTATCTCTTCACTGTATACCACCTTGATCAAAAAGTTCCCGAAATTTATTCAGAAAATTAAAAATACAAGTTTATTCATCTAAATCTATATTGTCCCCTTCAAAGTAATCCCCATCGACTGCAACACACTTATGCCAGCGCTTGATCCAATCCTCGAAACATTTTTTATATTCGGTTTTCGGTATGTCCATCAGTGCTTCCTGCGATTTTTCCATTACTTCCTCTCGGCTGCTGAAACGCGTTCCCCGTAATGGTTTTTTAACTCGATTGAACAGAAAGAATTCACAGGGAGCCAAATCAGGTGAACTCGTTGGCTGTTGGATGGTATTTGTTGCATTTTTCGTCAAAAAACTACCAATAGTGATGGCACTGTGCGACGGTGCGTTATCATGGTGCAAAATCCAAGAGTTTTCTGTCCACAATTCTGGTCTCTTTCGCGCGAATTGCTTCACACAAATGCCTCATAACGCCCAAATAATACTCTCTGATGGTTAATTTTGCGGTTATTGACCAAAATTTCTTTTACTTTATCAACGTTTTCGCCGATTTTTGATGTCGATGGTCTGCCACTGTGTTTATCATATTCGATTGACTCACGACCACTTTTGAACCGCTCTTGCTACTGGTAAACGACCGTTTTCTTTAGAGAATCGTTGCCGAAATACTTTACGAGATAGATGTACTCTTGGCTACGTAACTTTTGCAAATGTCAAGCTATGACGCTAAGATTTAGAGGGTATATAAACAACCGATGTACCAACTTAACAACAAAACTTACCAGAACTCAAATCGGAACGATGGGAGCGCCACACGGTGGTTATTCCGCGAACTTTTTGATCAAGGTGGTATGTATACTTCAGTAGTGTGAATTGAAACAAATGTTTTCACTAAACATGGAGGTAATTTCTTCTCTACTTTCCAGCCTTTTTTAACGCCTACCTTTAGCATATCAATTTTAAAGCATACAAAAGTCATACAAAAGCATTTATAAATCCTATATAAAGCGTGTTAAAATTAAATATTTCCAGTAGACTCCTCCTCCCCCTCTACGCTCCCAATTTCAACTAATGTTATATGTTGTTTTTTTTATGTTTTAAATCGTTTTTATTTCATGGTAGTTAATTCTTTTTTGGTTAAGTAAAAAGTTTTAAGTACTCAATTATAACTTTAAATAAAATATTTTTACTTCAAATATTTCTTTTTTGGGTTTATTTTTTTTTTTAACAAACATATTTACATTTCATTTTTACTTTTCGTTATTTTTTTTTTTTTTTTTTATTTTATGTAGTAGCGATTGATGGTGGAAGGCAGAGTGTTCAATTGTTTTCATTTCCCTTTAAAAGGCTTAATTACACTTGAGAAAAGTTTTGCTCTCATTTATGTATGATTGTTTTAATTGTTGTATTTTTTCTGAAGGCGGGGAGAGTAGATGTGGGGTTATTGTTCTTACTCACGTTCATTTTCAATCTTTTAGCCTTTTTGGTTAAATCGCTTGAAAAATACTAGTATTGTTTTTCTTCCTTTTTTTTTTGGAAATTTAAATGTGTAAAACAAGTTAAATGCATTAATCAAATATGAAAATAAAATTTTTGTTAATTGAATGTTTTCAAGTTTGCATTTGATAAAAAAAAAAGAAGAAAAACCCAATACTGATGTGATTAAAAAAGATAAAGCAGTGTTGTGATTCTCATAAAAACACGCTTCAAAAAACTGAGGACTTTCTAGAAAGTTGAATTTTGATGCACATCTAGACCAATAATCCTAATGAATATCTGTCAAACCTGATGTGATACGAAAAAAGTAAAAACCGGGTTGTTATCCTCGTTAAAGTATGCTTCAGAGCAGGTACATAACTCTATAGTTCATAGAAGTCAAATTTTGTTGCGTTTTCTTCTTTTTTTGTCAGTAAGTAGGTTTTAGGTTTTTTCTAAACCCGACCCCAAAAAACTTAAAGATAATCTTATGTTTCCATTCAAAATATTCTTCAAAGCAGCAGTATCATTACCCAAAACTTTTTTCAGAGTTCAATTTTAATGCTATACAGTGCACCTTATAAAGCTCTTTCTAAAGATCTCGATCCGAACTCGATTTGCTTTAGAGAAGTTGCATTACGAGTCTAAGTCGTATCTGTCCGTGCATGTTGCTCTACCACTTGATTAAAGCGATTAAACCGATAAAGCGATTGATTAAAGCGCAGCAGAACCAGTTATTGTTGTCGTCGTACCATCGTCCGTTTTCTTCCTTGATGTGCCTTAATAATTCTCACTGCTACACTGCATACTACTTTCGATTTTTCAAATCTCTCTGTGGTATCAAGTTTTCTTTCGTCGCTGCTGGTCTATTTCTTACTTATCTGCTGTTTAACCCATTATCTCCAAGAGCAAAGCCGTCTTTATCGTCACAAATTCAAATTCACGAATTTTTTATTTATTTTTTAAGTTTCTCTCTTCGCGTTAGAATAACTGTAATAGCGATTTTGAGTTCTGTTAACTTTTTTTATCTGCATTAAAATATACTTCTTTTGTGTGCGTATACACATCATTAGGACTTAATGGGTTAACGCGAAGAGTACGGGAGCAGCTGTCTTGCGCTTTCAAACTCGTTCGGGTCAAACAGCCTGGAAATGCAAATAAGCTATGAAAAGGTGATAACCTTGAATCGAAATTTGGTAACCGTGATTGAATATCGGTGTGTCTGTATGTTATTCAATAACTGTTTAATGGCTTCACCAATCTTATTAATATTCTTTAAATATATTTGCTTTGTCGGCAGGATTAAAATAGGTTATTCATAAAGCCGTTTGGAGAAGTGGGCGTGGCACCTCCCATACAACTTATATGCTTTTTTGGGTATATCTCGAGCAATATTCACAGTATGGTACTCAAATTTTGTACAGATATGTTAGTTGGCAATGCCATGCTACAGAAAAAAGTGGTGAGTGGGATTGCAAAAGGGGGTGTGGCATCTCCCATATAACCTGAATACTCATTATGTTATATCTCAGGAACAATTTATAGTAAAATACTTAGAGTTGGTATGCAAGTATTACTTATCGTTACCGGGGTTACAATAGAATTTGAATTCTTAATGTCAAGTGGGTGTGGCACCTCCCATATAAACTGGATACTCATTATAGGATATATCGAAAAAACAATTTGTTATAGGGTGCTAAAATTTAGTGTAGAAGTATTTGTTACCATTACCGAGGTTATGGTGGAGTTTGAATTCTTAATGTCGAGTGGGCGTGGCACCTTCCATACAATTCACATACTTTTTTGGGTTAAATCTCCTGAAACATTCACAGTACAGTACTGAAATTTTGTATAAATATGTTGGTTGTCAATGCCATGCAAGAAGAAAAAAGTTGGTGGTATTAGAAAGGGGGCGTGGTACCTCCTATATAAATTGGCTAATCATTATGGGATATTGCAATAACAATTTGTAGTACTGCGCTAAGATTTGGTGTTCTTTAAGTTTGTTGAATTAGTGGGCGTGGCACCATGCTCTACTTCTATTTTCTACTACTATTTCCAGTACAATTATCTACTATTATTTCCATACTATTTTCTATTCCTTTTACAATTTTCGCACTTGTTCGCGGAAAGGGCAGAACATAAATTTATATTTTGTCGCCACAAACAAGACAAGACAACGTCTGCCGGGCCAGCTAAGTTATATTTCTATAAATTTCAGAGCCTCTTACAAATGATTTGAATTTGAATGAACTACAAAGAGCCTTAGGCTTCTCTTTGGATTAAAATATCGATTTATGCAAGATTTAACAACGCATACAGAGTAAACCCAATTGTCTTAAGATAACTTTCTATATAACATTTATCTGCTGTCCTCTGAAGTCTGACAAGCTAATTGTACACACAATTGAAAGAAAGTTTGCTCCACGGATGCTTAGTACGTGATCTGACATAACGCCCATTGCCTGACTTTATCTAAAATTGACACACATGATGAGAAAGCGAACAGTGCTCTTGGCGATTTGTTCATTGACGTGTGCTCTCCAGAAAGATTTACTATCTAAGCGAATACAGTTCCCTCTCGTTTTTTCGTCCAAGTAAAGATAATTATATTGTTTAATACTTTGAGACTTAAGAAATCCATTTGACATCATTTTTTTTTTTTACCAAAACTGATTTTCTAATTAAATTTAAATGTCAGTGTAATCGTAGAGTTAACACTGCTCATACAATATCTTCCGTTTTCTTAGAACCTAAGATACAAAATTTACTCCAAGGACAAGAATTTTTTAAAATGCACATACTCACCTTAGTTATGTATGTATATTAATTGCAAATTAAAACCTCTTATAGTTTTTTAGGAGACTATGAAAATTAAATCTAGGTTTTAATTTTCAAAGTCTTGACTACTGTTCCATGTCTAGATTCATTTAAAGTAGTCGTCACAACAACAGTGTATGTATATAAAGGCCGGCAAATCAGACGGCCGTTTCGGAATCCGCCACGATTCCTCATTAGTGGTCTTAGTGATAGTTCTTAATCATTCAATATCCTATATAAGCTACTAATATTTGGAATCGTAACCCAGAATTACAGATTCGATTCCAAAGATCATCACTGAATAGGGATATTGAAAGAAACTACCACTACCGTTCTATACACTTATGTTGTTATTTTTTTCCCATTGTAACTAGTCTGCATAACAGAATATTAATTTTTACTTAAATCTCATCAGTCAGTCAGTCAGTCAGCGTGAAAAGCCCATAATGGAATTCATGGTACATACGTAAATTCGCTTTATGTGGCATATAAAAATTCCACGTTTCCATTCCCGGCAACAATATTCTGTTTGACAATCCTTAAAAATCCACCTTAAACATTTTGATTCCGCTTTAACTCTTTTACATCATTTTTATATATGCGAGGGTGTGTGAAATGTTTGTTGTTGAAGGAGAAATCAAAATACATACGCACCGGAAGCCGAAAGTCAAAGGCGACAATTGCTCATTGAGGCAAGAGCCGTTTAGCATCATAATGGCGTGAAAGCACATAATTTCTTTATGCATATATATGTGTGTGTGTGTGTGTGTGTGCCACATAAACATACAGGCATGCCCTTTAGGCTATGCATAAAATACACCTAAAAAAAAGTTTAAATTGCTTAAGCAGCAGCACACTAAAAAGAACGAAGAAAAACGGATAAACAACAACAACAACAATAAGAGCAATGAAAAGCTTAAAAATATTGTATAACAAAAACAAAAATTTAACTATGGTTGTTATAAAGTAAACTTAAAAGCAAAGCAAAATAAAGAGTTAGCGTTCGTTGACAAATAAAAGTAAAAAATAATGGCAACAACAAAGTAAAAACATCTAAATTGCCTGACTTAGTAGTAGTGAGAAGAAAAAAAAAAACCAGAAAATCCCCACTGCATAGAAGAAAACTACTACATACATAAATACTACTACTAACATTATTACCATCAACAGCAACACGACAGCAATGTCTAGTACACACGCACACACACACATCAGAAACAAAAGCATATCCTTAGGGGTATTAGGGACATGTGTGTGTGTGTGCGTGTGAATCTTTGGTGTGCTGCTGTTAGTTACGTTATTGTTTCTTTCGCTCTTTCGTTCGTTTGCTTTTTTTTTTTTTTTGGTTTGGCAAAGGGTTAAACAAAAAATTTCAAATGGTTTTCGCCTTGCAAATAAATATAAAAATTGTTGGCAATAAAATTTGCGTAAATAGCACAATTTGCATTGAATGTGTTGCCTTTATTTTTTGTTTGTTTGTTCATATGTTGTTGTTGTTGCTGCTGCTTTTATGTTAGTGAAGTGAAAATTTGCCAAATTTAGTTAAAAGACAACAAAACACACACAAACATTCAATGCATAAAGCCAAAATGATATAAAGTTTTAGATATAACTCAATTTTTGAAGGACAAATGGTTAATATTTTATGTTGATGCGCCCATTTTCAATTCGTTTTTTATACAGCAATAAATTGTCTATGGATTTTTATAGTTAAATTATTAGATTTCGTTTCTTTATTGGCAGTATTTCTATTTTTGTGATTGAAAATATTTTGCATTTTATCATAGTGTTCTTTTGAAAAGCTTTTATTTTACTGTTAGGTTATAGTGTCGGCAATTTACCCCATAGATCACATTGAATTCATTGTGTTACCGTAAGTATATTAGGTTTTCGGCGGATCAATGGTTCAAGCAACGGCGCTCTGTGCGAACGGCTCTCAAAATAATGAAAAAATTTTGAGCAATTTGATTTGATGTGTCAAAAATGATTATTTTCCATCAAATATTTTGTCGTTATTCGGACAATATACAGAGTGAGTTCTTTGCCAAATAAAAAATCTAAGCATTCCGCGGATGAAATAAAGGGTGTTTTTTTTGGAAGTGTGGTCTTCTAGAAGAAATAAAACGCATATAATTCATATAACGACCAAGAATTTAGCTTTATTATAAAGATAAGGGTTTGCCATTCTGTTTTAAAAATGATTTCGGGCAAGTGGCCGCCGCGGCTGGCTCGAATAAATTCCAGAGAGGCCCAATTTTCGGCCACTTTTTGCAGCAATTGGGGTCGTATGTCAGTAATAACGCGCCGAATATTCTCTTCCAAGGCGTCAATCGTCTCGGGCTTATCTGCGTAGACAAGCGACTTCACATAACCCCACAAAAAATAGTCCAACGGTGTTGAATCGCACGATCTTGGAGGCCACGCCAAAGGCCCACTTTTAGCAGCGGATAATCATTTAATAATATTGTAACGGTGCGGTAATGTTTGTAGCACCCACGGAACATCAGAAATGAATATCTGATCGTAGTATTTTTTATACGCCAACATTAGTTCAGTGCTGAAACAGCTTTACCTGCGATGGGATAGCGTGGAATGGCCGCAAATATAACAAAATTTATTGATATTTTTGAAAACTCCATTATAAAGGATATTACTGATCATACGTAGTAACGCACTTTGCAATATATGCTTACAAATAAATTTCTTAACACTTAATTTCGTTTTTTATGTGTTACCTTTAACTTCTAAAGGCTACTTGTCTTTGGAGACTCTTAATGAAATTTTGTGGAGAATATTTTTGTGGAATAGTTTAACCCTTTACCTCCCCTAAAACCTAGCTTTTAAGGAGCTTTTAATAAAAGAACCGAAAATGACCCATACTGGTGGAAGCTAGAGGGTTGAAATGTTTTAAAGAAATATTCCTCGGAAAATTTTAATATAGGTCGTCCAAGACAAGAACCACCTTAAGCAAAATTTTGTATATGATTTTTCTCATTATTTGATTCGATTTTTGACCAAAAATTCAAAATTTCAAACCACTGTAAAAAAAATTGTGACGTAGCGGAGAAAAGGGATCTGCGCTTTTATTACTGAGGTCAAATACTATCGTTTGAGATTGGTTTGGTTTTGTCCCGAAAATATGTGTTGCACTGTGTTATTCATAGTCAATGAAAATGGCATATCCCCTTCAAAACTCAGTTTCTCGAAAATTATGACATACAGAAAAAATTACTCAAAACCTTTTTTTTAGGAAATCACTTAAGCTTTTTTTGTGTGGTAGGTAATTTTTTGATATCTCCAACGGTTAACCAGTTATTAGTAAAAAAAGCTTTTTTCATCAAAGAGGGGGCTCTGCAACCCCAGAATTAATATTTGTGATTTTTCCATCTATCATACCCCCACTTACAATTACTGACAAATATCTCAGATAAGAATTATTGTGAAGTTTTGGTAGATTTTTTTATTCTACCGACTGGACTAAGAGTAAAACAATAATTTGGTTCTTTCGACATATTTCTTTATGTCCTTGCCATCCATCAGTTGTGGATATTGGCATTTTTTTCAAAAAGTATAATGTAAGCCTACAGTCTTTTGTTCGATAGAGCTGTTAAAACACTGACTGCAGAAAACTATGACTAGAGGTGGCTTAGAATACTCAGTTCAGTTTTTATACTTAATACTGTAGACAAATTTGTATACATAAGTATTTTAAATTTCAATGCTGCTAAATAAAATTTAAACACAAAATTATCACATTATTTTTTTTTTTTTTTTTAAGTCACTAATCAATTTTGCTCCCCATAAACTTTACTTATGTGATTTTGTATGTATATGTATGAATGTGTGTGTATGTGTGTGACTGTGGCAATGTTTAAAATTCAAACAATGTGTTGAAGCTTCACACCGAAATATGCATAATTAATATGCAAAGCAAAAATAACAATACACACACACACACAGTAGCAGCTACAAAAGATTTTACTCACATACACATACATGTACACACCCACAAATATTAAATGCATATATACACAAACGTTCATATGTATACGGGTAATAAAAAGATACATTTGCAGCTTCATTATCACAGCTTCCGCGTCATCATTTCCGCATTCTCTTCATTCACCATCGCTCATTGTAAAATTTATGAATTAAACTTGCATAATTCATATGTAAATGCATATGTACAATGTCTGTGCGTGTGTATGTGTGTGAAGAGAAACAAAAGGCGACAGCAACAATGTTGATGTTAAAGAATGCAAATGAAGAAAATTATGATACGAAAATGGTGAAAATGCCAGTGAAAATGGTTTAATTGAAGCCGCATTAACATATTTTCAATGTGGCTGCTACTATTGCTGTTGCTATCTCTGGTGCAATTTAAAAAGGATTTTTGGAAAAGGGTGAATAACAACGGAAAAGGACATATGCGTGGGTGTTACAGAGACAGAGACAGAGAGAGAGAGAGAGAGAAAGAGAGAACATTGATGAAAAGTGTTTATATTTGGGGAATTGGGGTTGTAGCAATGAGCTTAGAACTAATTGCATTTGAATTTTACTTTAGGAAGGTGAAATATTTCATATATGTATGTATGTGGAAAATGAGCCTGAAGGATTTTGGCTTCTGTGAGATGAAACAGATAAAGATAATGCTGACTGCTCTCGTATTCAAGCTCACGAAACAGCATTTGCTTTGTTTGCATTTTTGTCCATGGTTGAAGAAATTCAAAAGAATTCAATAATTTACTTTTCCCTGAATGTCTTTCATTCACCCATTATTTCTTTTTTTTTTTCCTCTGTCTTCCAGGTAAATCGCGTCATTTTTCGGTGAATGGTTTTAATACAAATACACAGCAGCAAGCACAACAGCAGCAGCAATATTCACAACAGCCACAACAAAACGCTGACGCACGTAATATTTACAATAATCCATATATACCACCAGCTCAACAGCAGCAACAGCAAATTCGTTTGCTACAACAGCAACAACAACAACAACAGCAGCAACAACTTGTTTTTAAATCCATTGCTAGTAGTGTTGTTGCCAGTACCGGTACTGGAAATCAATTCGACTATACATTGGCGAATACTTCGAACGAGCAACAACAACATCAGCAGCAGCAACAACAGCAATTACAAGGTGTGGCAGTCGAAGCGGCGGAAAACGCATTTCTCACTCATAATAACGGTAAGTATTTTTTAAGTAATATTCTATTTTTCCCTGTAATTTAATCGCTGAGTATTAGGATTAAGCGCCCCACGTTTGGCGCTATAGTTATTTCTTAATCTATGTCATCTCCTAAAATAACTTAAAATAAATATGTAGCTGAAAATTATTGGTTGATTTCTATCTTTAAGATTTTTCATGTTATGTGGCAGATTGGTGTCTGGCAGGTCCACCTATATAGAGGGCGCCATAGGTCACTCAAGGAATCGGTAAAAATTTTTCCGTCACACAACAAAAAATTCGAAAAAGGCTCTCGTAATAAGCTAACAAATGCAACAGGTATTTGTCTGAAAGTCCCGCCCCCCCCCCCCGCCCCTTTTCTCCTTGCTCAGATACATGCCACCAACAATAAAAACAATATCGCTTATTAAGATTTCTCATACGAATATGTGTGTGATATAAGGCACCTCATGGATCACGCAAACACAAGGATCAGGAACTATAAAGACACACACACACACACAAACACACTCACACAACTAACTGGTAATATCAGATTTTACGATGTCAACGTTTTGTTGCTCTATTGCATGCTGCGCAATAACAACAACAAGGACAAATGTCATTATTGTTACTGCAAAATACACACATAGTAAAAAAGCAGCAACTATTTCCACTCATACTACTAAGTACAACAACAGAGAGAAGAACAGCAACACAAAAAAATAATGCAGGCAACACATAATCCAGTTAAGAATATACACTTCATATCATCGTACAATGATGTGAGAAAGCTAAAGCAGAAGCAATAGCAACAACAAAAGCAGTAAAGCCAGGAACGACAATAGTAGAAACGGAGAAGTAGCAACATGAACAAAAATATCTAGCAAAAGAAACAGCAGCAGTAGAAAAGTAGCAGTAAAAATAAAAGAAAGAAGCTGAAGCTGTAGAGTATTCATTGTTGAAGCTAGAGCGATTTGTAGCGCCACAAGGATAATCACACTTTTAATCGTGATTTAAGTTTATTGCGCCTTGCTGCGTTGTTGTACTCGTAGCAGTTAGTGAGCAGCAGCAGCAGCAGCGAAAAGCAACAGTAACAACTTATGCCTTTATGCTGGTTGTATTTTGCCTGTTTGTGTGTGTGTGTGTGAGTGAGCTTGTCTGCCTGCCAATTCAAGAATACCCCACTACTCCTTACATGAGTTGCAGTGTATACAAAAGCATTGTGCCTTGTTATTTTACTGTTCTTTTATTTTACTTGTTTTTTTTTTTTTTTTTGCTGTACGTTTTTTTTTTCTTTTTTTTATAGAAATTTTTTAATGATTTTTACTACTACTACCGCGTAGCTGTTTTAGTTTTTCCTTATGCTCAGCTTGGTCTTCTTCATCTGCTTCATATTCTTTAATGTTTTATTTTACATCATGACGGCGGGGGCGCACAATTGCACTTGGCCACATTTTATAGTTTCTTTAGCCCCAAGAGAGTGATTTGTTGTTAATGTTTCCAACATGTTGTAGTATATGCGATTTATACTAAGAAACACACACAATCTCACATACACTTATACACCGTTGATTGCCAATGTTAGCCGTTTTTCTACTACTACTATTATTTCTGCTACTTTTTTTTTTTGTAATATTTTTATAATTTTATGGGTGCATTGTTGAAAGAGGCAAAATGAGGAAGTAGATGTATATACCATAGTAAAAATTAGTTTCATTTGATTATATTATAATGCTGAATTTTTTACCGATATTATTTGGTTTTTGCTTTAAATTTCCAGTCTAAATTGTAGTCTGAATTCTTGACTTAAGTTTAGTCTGCGTTCCAAATTTTTGACCAAGTTTTGATCTAAATATCGTTACAATTTTTTATCAGGATTTTAGTTTGAATTTCTGTTTTCTTTCTGGTATGAAATTTATTTGAATTTCGGTTTAAAAATTGTTAAAAATTTTAGTATAATTTTTGGTCTGAGTTTAGATTTAAATTTGAATTTCGGTTTGCTTTTAGTCTGAGTTTCATTCTATCAAAATCAAAAGATTTGAAAATTTTGCTCTGATTTTCGGTCTGAGTTTTGCTCTTTTATTTTGAATTTCGGACTTTATTTATCATTTTGGTCAGGTTTTTTTGATAGCGCTTTCAGTTAAAATTTGGGTTAAATTTTTGAATGATTTTTGGTTTAAGTTGGGATTAAATTTTATTTATTTTTGGTCGGAGAATCGGTCTAAGTATTGCTCTCAGTTTCGATCTGAGTTTTGTTTTTGATCTGAATTTGGCGCAAAATTTTGGTCTGAATTTGGGACTTAACTTTCGGAATCGGCTAGTTTTTGGTCTAAATGATAGACTGATTTTTGACCGGTTTTTGGCAAAAATTTGAATCAAATTGGGAACTGATTTTTGTATGTAAAATTTTTTGTCTGAGTTCGGATTGAAATTTGACTTGAATTTTAGTCCGATTTTTGGTCTGAATTTTGATTTAATTTCATTTTGAGTTTTTGTCTAAATTTTTATTTGAATATAGGTCTGAACTTTTGTCTAGATTTCGATCTGATCTTTGGTTTATTTTTAATCTATGTAAATCTGAGGCTAAAATTTGTTTTGATTTTTTAATTGAATTCGGATTAAATTCTTACCCAAATTTAGTTCTAAATTTTAGAGTGATTTTTGGTCTGAAATTTTGCCATTTTATTCTAAATTTGAGACTTAATTTTTAATTTTGGACAGGTTTTTTTTATTAGACTTTTAGTTAAAATTTGGATTGTATTTTTAACTGATTTTTGGTTTAAATTGAGATTAAATTTTATTTATTTTTGGTCGGAGAATTGGTCTAAGTATTTCTCTCAGTTTCGATCAGAGTTTTGTTTTGTTTTTGATCTGAACATGGCGTAAAATTTTGGCCTGAATTCGGATTGAATTTGGGACTTAACTTTTAGAACTGGTCAGTTTTTAATCAGGATTATTGACTGATTTTTCATCGGTTTTTTTGGTTAAAATTTTGATTAAACTGCGGACTGTTTTTTTGTATAATTTTTTGTCAGAGCTTGAATTGAATTTTGACATGAGTTTTCGACCAATTTTTGGCTTATTTTCATTCTGAATTTTGGTCTAAATTTTTATCTGAATATCGGTCTAAACTTTTGCTTGGATTTTGGTATAATTTTTGGTTTATTTTTGATCTAAATAAATCTCAGACAAAATTTTGGCCTGATTTTTTAACTGAATTTGGAAAAAATGTTGGTTTAAATTTAGTTCTGAATTTTAGTCTGATTTTTGGTCTGAATTTTGCCCTTTTATTCTGAATTTGGGACTTGATTTTTCATTTTGGTCAGGTTTTTTTGAAAGCGCTTTTAGTTAAAATTTGGATTGAATTTTTAACTAATTTTTGGTTGAAGTTGGGATTAAATTTTACTTATTTTTGGCTAGAGAATCGGCCTAAGTATTGCTCTCGGTTTCTACCTGAGTTTTGTGTTGTTTCTGGTCTGAATTCGGACGGAATTTGGGACTTAACTTTTAGAACTGGTCAGTTTTTGATCAGAATTATGGACAGATTTTTTATCGGGTTTTTGGTTATATTTTTTATCTGAGTTTGAATTAAATTTTTATCTGAATTTTAGTTCGATTTTTGGTCTCAATTTCGGTTTATTTTCATTTTGAATTTTGGTCTAAATTTTTATCTAAATAATCTAAACTTCTTTCTGGATTTCGGTCTGATTTTTGATTTATTTTGAATCTAAATAATTTTTGAGACTAAATTTTTGTCTGATTTTTTACCTGAACTCGGAAAAAATGTTGATCTGAATTCAGTTCTGAGTTTTAGTCTGATTTTTGGTTTGAATCTGGTCTGTGTTTGGTCTGAATTTGGTCCTAAATTTTGGGTTTGATCATAATTTTGATCTGATTTTCGGTTTAATTTTCAGTCTGACTTTAGATTGAGTTTTGGGTAAAATTTTTTTTCTATATTTTAATTTTGGTATGAGTTTTAGTCTGTAATTGTTGCATATGCTTTTGGTCTATATTTCGATCTGTATTATAGTTTGTTTTGATTGTTAGTCTGACTTCTGGTCGATTTTTGGTTTGGTTTCCGATTTTGACTGTAGTCTATTCTGGGCCAACATAAAATCATTTCATCTGTTCTGCTGTAAATTTTTTCAAATTCAGACCGCTCCTGAAATTTTGATCTGGAATATACTCTGTACTTCTCCCATAGTCTCTGAGTGTGCGATCTGCAGCCGAGATCCATCCGTACTAGTCCTCTCTTCAGCTGAAAATCGGAACGCATGGGTTTCTAGAAGGAGATTATTAGACATAAAGTCCAACGAGACTCGAGCTAAACATCAACTGAAGCACTTAACATTAAACATAATTTGACTTGAAAATAACAAATTGAAAACTTTAAGTATTTAGTAAAGAAATATTTTCGCAAATCCTATAATATTTACAATATTTATCGTTCAAACTGTAATCTATACACTAAGTAATACGAATCTATTGGATTTAAAAACGCTTTTACAAATATACACAAAAATCTACCCTATGCATATAAATACATAAATATATATAAAAAAATTTACTTGTGCATCCCCATATAAATGAAAGTATAAATAAAATTGCAATGAAGCATGAAAATGTTATTCAATTAAATACACTTCAAGTTAAACAACATTGGAACATGAAATTGCAATCACAACAACAACGATAGCAAGAAGAGAAGCAAGACATGCAATTTTCCCCCCATACAACGAATGAATAAATAAATCAGAAGCAACAACAACAACAAATATATATTTATATTTATTTTATAGGCGACAATAATAACAAAAATTTACCCCAGAGATAAAATTTCACCATTGAAATCGAATAAAATTTAACGAATTTCACTAAATTTGCAAATGCAATGCAAATATGTAAGACAACAACAAAATGACCCCAAACATATACAGCGAGACATACGCAGTTCTATGTTTAAGTTTTGCGAAAGGGAGATTCAAGAGCAACAACAACAACAAACACAACAAAATAGCCACAACGAATTTTCGTATGCCAATATTTACGTAGTCATTTAAGATTATCCTAATTGAGAATCTTTGCTGAAAATCTCAACAGACACAGGAATTGAAAAACAAATGAAGGAAAGAACAAACGGACAACATGAGGGACTTTTACATATGCACATATACTACAGGAATACACACAAAAACACACACATATACTCGCATTTACATACATATACGCTTAGGCCTATAAACGTAAATAAAGACAAAGTCTCGACTGTATAGTCAAAAACAAAATGCATGAAATTGTAATCAATTTTGATTGGCAATGGTGGGGCGAAATCATCATGTCCTGCAGTACCATAAAGTGGAGTGAGAAAATTCATTCAGCCAATGGTCAATATATTTGTGTCTATAGGCTTAAATTGTGCATTATACATAGACTACAAATAAAAGCTAAACTTTTGTTGCCAATTGAAAGAAAATACTATGTATATTGTTTTATTTATGTACGCTACATATGGCATTAAAGGAGTTGAAGTAGTAAAATTCGTATCACAAGAGTTGAGTTATGCCAAGCCATAATTTTGATTTCCCAATCGCCGTTCTTGGTTTCAATCGAGTGAGAGTAAAATCCATTTGATATGCGCAGTATATGTATCAGCTCAGCTGGCAGTGGACATATCAGAAGACATTTCACCAGTTGACATTACTAAAACCATTGGGTGAATACGATATAATTCTATATGCTTTAATTTTAAGGAAAACCCCACTTTGGAATGGAATACATTATAAAGATGATTTCAATCTCAAGGACTGTACTCACGCATACTGCCGTTAAAACCCATGATCAATGTTTTCTCCGAAGGACTATAGTTTTTGGGCGGATTGATGATAAAAAGTTTTTCAATAGGGACATAACAATTTTGTTTTTAAATAAAACACAGAATAATTGAAATATCGGTCTCAAATTCGATGTCGCTCATATGACCGCCGCGAGCATGTTTGCAGCGATCGATTCTTTGGAGCCAATTTTCCACCACTCTTCCACACATAATTTTTAACCTTTTCTCTTCTTGGCATAAACTAACGACTTAACGTAACCCCATGAAAAGAAATTCAACGACAGGTGGACCGAACTTCTCCTTCAGTAGATCAGTTGCCTAACCAGCTAACCAGATGGAACTACATATCACTGATGTCAAGTCCACCCAATTCTGGCCAAAAATAGTCTTGCACTATGGCATGATAGCGAACTCCATTGAGCGTAACATGGCGATCGTTTTCATCGATGAAAAAATATGATTCAATTACACCTCTGGGATGAAATCCACACCACACGGTCAATTTTTATGGATGTAATGGAGTCTTTTGAAACTCATGCGGCTTATTACCAAAGCAATTAAACCAAAATTTAGCGTCATTGCTGAAAATAATTTTTCGATTAAATTCAGGATTTTTTTCAAAGTTTTCCAGAGCCCAATCGGAGAAGTTTTGGGGGCTTCTCATGATCACAAGGCTTCACTTCTTGAGTTAATTTGATCTTCTAAACGTGTAGGACAAAGTTGTTACGCTAAATTCCCCACAATGTCCACTGAAAGATTTCCAATTCCTGTGGACGGCGTGGAATCGACTAATTTGGCTCATTGTGAACTGAAACATTTACAGCTGTTATATTTTCGGTAATTCGACCGGTTCACAGTCTCACTGGCATAGAAACATTTAATAGTGAATATGTTGACTTAAATTTATCTACACGCATAGCCAGTCAGTCTGGTGGAACGATTATTACGAACGAAAAATGGAGTAAGCGCTCTTAAAATAGCGCCGACCACCGACTCAGAATTTCGGTAGTAATTTTTAATAATTTTTGAAACTTTGCTCGTTCGTGAACTTCACCATTATAAAAATATAAATTTTGATTGACGTTTAAATATTGCCAGAACAAAAAAAAAAACAAATTATGTGTCTGGAGGCACTCACAGTAGAAATGAAACTATGTTGTTTATTTGAAAATTATTAGATAATATTTATAATAAATCTGTGGTCACAAGGCATAACAGCATAAGTGTGTTTTTTGAATTTTACAGGAGAGCACTTCAAAGATTCAAATGCTAATAGTAATCAAGTTGAGTAGCGCTGTTTTTCCTTTAATATCTCGTAAACCACTAAACCGATATTCATAAAATTTTGACACAATATGAAATCGAATATGAAGATTTCAACTATGATAATAACTCGAATTAGACAAACCTCGAGTTGTGTTGTTATGGCTTGTGACCACAGAAATTCTTTTGAAGTTTTTGGAGTCTTCTTTTCTCTATTTTGTTGTTCCTCTCCTTCTGTTGATACTCCCTCTTTTTGACGACCTCGATAGTCTAAAGGGTAATGCACTTGACTTTCATCCGGGAGGTTCGGGTTCGATTCTCGTCTTCGTCTGGGGGTTAATTTTCATAACTTTCTTATATTCACTATGAGAATTATAAGATAGCGTACAAGTACACACCTTGGTTGGTAATGGCAAAACCACCAAGCTGATAAAAAATTGCCACACCGCCGTTCAGAATCGGCTTTAAACTGTAGGTCCAACAATGTGGTATCACAATCGGCCGTTCAGGCCTAAGTGTATCTCTTGACAGCCACTCCAACCTAACCTCTACACTTATAGCTACAAATACTAAGTAGTATACGTATATAACACAAGAGGGGAAAGTTCCGCTATACGCAATCATGCAGAAAAAACTTGGTAGGGTCTCTCAATAGAGCACATGAGATAAAACTGCGAGAAATATACTCTCTGGTTGATTGTATCTAACCGAATAATAGCTGCATAACTTCGTTTCTTACTGGTTTCGTATGAGTGCAACAAAAAACGAGATTTTTCACGTAGCCGTTGTTGCTGAAGCTTTTTCAGTCATCCTCTTTCTATTTTCAGAAGCTTTTTTGTTATTATGTTTATATTCTCTTCACTTGTTGACACAAACACGACGCAGTACGTGTATATGACACATGAGAGGAAAGCAGCTGTTTGGAATCAAGCTCTCTCACTAAAGCACACGAGATAAAACTGCGAGAAGTTGACTCTCTGCATGATTGTATGTAGCCGATCTCCATATGACCTCTTTCGTTAAACACTAACAACAGCATAACTTTGTTTCTTATTAGTTTCGTATGAGTGCAACAACAACGCGATTTGCGTTGCAAAATTTTCGGTACACCCTCCCTAAAGAAGTTTCACTATAAAAAAATAAAATAAAATTTAAGGGTCTAGTTTAACACAATATTGATATGTCGCTATTGAAAAACCCTTCATGAATGGCGGAAAAGTCGGTCTTCAATTATCCAGATCATTTATTTTCCATAATTAGTTGAAGCGTTCTAATTTTTTTTCTTCTGCATTGTCGTACCCAAGAAAACGAAAATTCTTTCTTTTTTACTGACAACTCCACTTAGTCTTTTGACCTAGCAAAGGTAAAAGAGAAAAAAGACTCACCCACTACATTTCCACGAAATGGTCACGAAGCTAATTTATTTTTATGCCGTAAAAGAAACCATTCCACTACCTTTTCCCCAAAGACGATGAAGATGCTTACAACATTGAGGACAATAGGAAATATGGAAATTAGCCGAAATATATATTTCAGCCTCTGAATGTAATAAAAACAATAACTTGCTCGCAACAGATAATTTGTGTGGTTGTCTCTTTTTAGGAAACCTAGAGTTGTCAAATTGGGTCCAAGTTTCGAAACTGTGATTCACAGTTGTCAGTTTAAGGGGAAAAACAATTTTTGTGGGAATTTTCAAAGAGATTCGTGACATTAGAGAGTTTTCGTGAGATTGTTTGGTTGCTCATTTTCTGAAAACATGGAAGACCTGTGTTCTCCGATTCATTATATTCGAGAATATTCATTATATAAGAGAATATTGGAAATTTCAATTAATCTTCCAGAACTTTGATTCGCTTGAATCACAGACTGTAATTTTTTGGTTTAAAAATTGTTTATTGAAAAACAATTTCTCCGCCCTCTTAGAATAAGAATTTTTTGAAAATGTAGAGTATTTCAAATTCGTCTAAGCCCAATGAAAATAACATTAACAGTTTCAATATTAATCCAAAGAACAAAAAAAACAAAAAAAAATTATCACCGACTCAAAAATATTTACACAGGCCTCTTACACTAACAACAACAAAAATATTAAATTCTACACGGCCAGTAGAAAAGTAGCAGGAAGAAAAATAAAGCAAAAAGGATTACTACTTATCGCATATTTTGACATAAGTTAAGTTCATCAATGAAATGCGAGTCAATTTTGTCTGACGGATGGCAATGAAACAAAAGGGGTGAAATTTTTATATGCATGCAGGGGAACGATAGCCAAAGACAGAGCCTATACCTAAGGTACACATACACACTCATACACACACATACACGCACATAATGTACATTCTACACTGTGCACACAAAGCAGCAGTTTCAATCGATGGGTCAATTGTGATAAGCCGGCAAGGATTTCTACTGTGTTTGATTTTTGCATTGAACCATATACAATAAATACAGGGACGACGCAATTGTTGTTCTTTACTTTAGGGTTAGAGAGTTGAGTATTGAGACAATTGGCAAATACATCGAATATCCCAAGTAAAACTGGACATATGCAATACTGTTTGTTTTACATTAATAGAATAGTAGAACAAAAATAAAAAAATAAAAAAAAAAATGTAGGCACATCCTGCTTTTGTTTTCTTTGTGATAATGTCCTGTAAATAAAGCCAAATGATTTATAAAAAATAGAAAAAAAAATCACATACTTACTTCGTTACTTGCTTTATACTTTATTAACACAAATTCTGAACAAAGCAAAAGATTCTTTAGAGTTCATGTTTGCTTCTGTTTTTTTGCAAATCTTTTTCACTTTTTAACAAAAAAATTTTCAACTCTTTTCTATTTATTTATTTTTTTTAGAAGTGAGTTTTCCTTCCTAGTTGCAAAAAAAAGGTTCAAAATCTCTTCAAAATCCCTTTGTAAATCCTTAAGCTTTAGAAAAACGAGGATTGCCTTTGCAGTTCAAACTACGTGTGTATCTTAATTAAGCTTCCTTCATTTGGTTTTTTTTTTTTTTGATTTACTAACGATGGCATTCTCTGGCAGCATTCAGGAAGCTTTACATTGTATGAAAGTGTGTGTCTATGTTTTACCAATTTACGTACGTTTTTAGCTACTTTTGTTTTAGTAAAGTATATATATAAAGTGAAAAAAATATGTAAAGGATTGCCGTATTCTTGAATTCATTGCACTTTAAAGTTATTTTAAAATTGTTTTATGTTTCATTCATTGTGTGTGTTGTTATCTATTTTCAAGTGCGCTGCACCTATGTGTAGAGAAGACGAAGGTAAAATGTATCTAAAGTTGGTTTATTGGATGACCAGTTGCAATGCAAATTGAAAGTAAACACATTTCTTTGGCATACATATTTCACTTTAAGTGGAAATCAAATAAAAATTTTTTGATTTCCTATGCTTTAACGATTTCAGAAAAATTTTAACAAATCATTGAAAATATCGACATGATTTAAAATTTTTTTTACAATAGCCAACTGTGTCTCATATTGATTTATAAATCTAAGAAAGTAAATACTTTGAATTTTCAATTCGAAATGAACTTAAATTTTTCCAGTTTTGAATCAGAAGGCGATATTTTCAACTCAAAGTTGCCAATTAAAAATAAGACAGATTGGTTTTGAAATCACGAAAGGTCATTTCATGGCGGAATTCAGAATAGTTTTTTCAAAATCAGAAATTTTTCTAAATTTTGAAATCAGTGTAGTATCATTTTCAGATCAAAATAACTAGTCAATTGCAAATCAGAAATCTTAATTTTGAAAACAGAACAATAATTTAGAAATTAGAATGCAACATTTTGAAATCAGTTTAATCATTGCAAAATCAAAAATCGCTAATTCTTAGCTCAGTTTAGTCTAGACTGAGGTTTTTGGTACATGATTAGCACAGCTGTAAAAGAATGCAATCAATTTAATTGCAATACCTTGAAGTCACAGTTAATATCCGACAATTCATGATTGCAGTTACTGAATAACGTATTTGACTCCAGAATAAAAAATGCAGTTGGAAGTCTTTTTTGGAGTCGCCGATTGGTTATTCATTAAGAAAAGTCTTTTTTAGAGTCAAGGGCGTGCAGTCTTTTTTTGAAATCATGAGACTGCAAATCTTATGACTCCAAAATCATGACTGCTTTGAAGTCACTTGGAGTCACTTGAAGTCACTTAGAGTCACTTGAAGTCACTTGGAGTCACTTGAGTAACCTTGAACTCAAATGCAGTCATTTGGAGTCAATTGCAATTTGCAGTCAATTGGAGTCACTTGCAGTCTTTTGGGGTCAATTGGGATTTTGGAGTCAGTTGAAATCTTTTGGAGTCAATTGGGGATTTGAAGTCAATTGGAGTCACTGTTTTTACGAGTTATAGCTTAGATATTGTTAATACATTTTTAGGGTGATATACCTTGTTATTTTATTTACAATACTCGAATGTCAGTTTCGCAGAAATTATTGTCAAAACATTTTCTTTTTAATATTAAATAAATTAGTAAAAAGTATTAATTATTATACTGAAACCCGAGTTGCAAGGAATTACCGCAAAAAATGCAAACCTTTTTGAAGTGAATAATTTGTGATATTGTTATATTATTTGCGGCGTGTGTTTTGTGGAAAACTGAGTATTTATGAAAGAATCAGTATGAAAGACCTGAGTATTTATGAGAGAAGATATAAATTAAATGTTAAATAACAATATTTGACTCCAAAAGACGCCAAGTGACTCCAATTGACTTCAAGTCCCCAAATGACTCCAAAATTATTAAATAACAATATTTGACTCCAAAAGACTCCAAGTGACTCCAATTGACTTCAAATTTCCAATTGACTCCAAAAGACATCAACTGACTCGAATTGACTTCAATATCTCAATTGACTCCAATTGACTTCAAATTGCAATTGACTCCAAATGACAGCATTTGAGTTCAAGGTTACTCAAGTGACTCCAAGTGACTTCAAAGCAGTCATGATTTTGGAGTCATAAGATTTGCAGTCTCATGATTTCAAAAAAAGACTGCACGCCCTTGACTCTAAAAAATACTTTTCTGAATGAATAACCAATCGGCGACTCCAAAAAAGACTTCCAACTGCATTTTTTATACTGGAGTCAAATATATTATTCAATAACTGCAATCAAAAATTATTATTCATTTGTGACTTATATCCGCAATTGATTGCACTATTTTACAGCTCTGATGATTAGAAGGACCCAGTTATGTGTCGAATCCGAAGTGAGAATCAAAAAGCTTTTTCCAACATAAATTTTAATTGTGGAGATTATTGCTGCTATTCAAGAGGTGTTGGATTATAAAAAACTTTTGAATTTTTAACTGATCGGGAAATTGAACTCAACATGTGAATTCAATTGAACTACGTATATAGCTCACGCACTTGCCACATGCACCATGGCATACGAATGCTGAAACTCTCAATTAATTTAAGTCCGAAAACTTCCAAGATCAGGTGGTGCTAGAAATTTGAGAAAAGTTTCGAAGAATGTTTTGGGTTTCGGAAATCAATTTAAAATTTAAAATATTCTGAAATTAGTTTGAAATAATCTGGAATTTGTTTCAAATATTCTGAAATCAATTTGGAATATTTTCAAATTGAATTTGGAAATCGCTTTTGATTATTTTTTAACCAAATTGAAATATTCATTCATCAAATCAGTAAAAAATATTCTGAAATAGTTTCTGAATTGTGAAATCAATTCAAAGTATTCTGAAATCGATTTAAAATATTCCGATTTCAGATTATTCTGAAATTAGTTTGAAATATTCTGAAATCAATTTGGAATATTCTGAAATTGATTTAGGTTTTTCTGAAATCAGTTTATTATATTTTGAAATCAATTTGTAATATTCTTTAACCAAATTGAAATATTAAACTCTGTCTGGGAATCGAACCTGAGGCAACTGGACACCAGTTTACCTGCTCTATAGGCCACCTAAGTTCTTCATCTTGCCATTAAATTATTTTGGAATAAATATGGAGTACTCGTTTTTCAATTAGAAATATTTTAAAGTTTATTTTAAATATTTTAAAATACATTGAGAACATTCTGAAATTAGTTTGAAATATTCTAAAATCAATTTGCAATATTCTCGAATCCATTAGGATTTTTTTTAAATCAGTTTATTAATCAGATATTTTAAAATCAATTTGAAATATTCTTAAATCAATTTGCAATATTTTCGAATCGATTATGATTTTTTTAAAATCAGCTCATTTTAATCAGATATTTTAAAATCAATTTGAAATATTCTTTGAATAAATTAAAATATTCTGGAACAAAAATGAATTATTCTGAATTTAATTCGGAATATTATGAAATGAACTTGAACTTTTCTAAAACAAATTTCGAATATTATGCGCATTCTGAAATTCATTTGAAAATTCTGAAAACTTTTTAAAATATTTTGTTACCAATTGGAAATATTCTGGAAACAGTTTGGAGTATTATGACTTCAATTTTGAAAATATTTTGAAAGAAAATTTGGAAATTTTTAAATTAATCCCGATATTCTGAAATCGATTTGGAATATTTGAAAATGGATTTGAACTGTTCCAAAACTTCATTTACTAGTTTTGAAATACAATTTAAGTTATATAGATGGGCTGCATATTTTTGTATAAAAAATTTGAGGGTTCTTAAATTTCCGAGCATAAAAATATCCAAATAGCACGATGTATTTTCAAATAAATTTTCAATTTGATAGTCGTTTGTGACTAAACCCAAAAATTGCATTTTATTTTGCCACTCTAGAATCTTTGGAGGGGGAGGATTTGCACCTAACGAAACAAATTTCTATTTTTCTAATCAACTGGTTTGTTCCATCTGCATAGAGCTTCAACTCATCTTTGTAAAAAAATCTATCAGGCCTCTAGAGCTTAAACCTAAATTCAGGATAAAAATACAGAAACATTTGGCTTACCCACAAGGCTAAAATTAGGCATAATACAATCCGGGAAGCTGACAAATTAAATAATTTTGGTATTAATAGTATTAAGACAAGTATTAAGAAGAGAACTGTTACATCAAGTCGGCACTAAAAATAATGTAGAAATTACTATTGCTCGTAAGACTGGATCGTTCAGGCCTGAGTTTGAAAAATAATTGAATTCTTACGAATTAGATATGATTTTGCCACCATTTTTAAGTTAAAATAACAAATTTTTAATTAAATGAAAAGTCGATGACACAAATATTGTTTCACGCATCATACGTGACCTCAGAAAAGAGAAACAAAGTTTAACTTTCATTAAAAAAAAAATTGTAACATAATATTTATGAAAAAGAATTTTAGTTCCCCGTTAAGATTTCTTCTTTCAACAAAGAATTTTCTTTTGAAAACTTTTGACTAACTTAAATCTTGTTTGTACTCAAATGATAACTTCATAATAATCACCAATGGTCGCTACCCATAATTGTTATATGTTACAGAAAAAGTTTAAGAATTGAACTCATTGTGACCTAAATATGTGTTACGCAACGTGTAATCAACCAAAAAACACAAACACGCTTTCCGTCATCCACTTGCAAGACAAGTATAGCTTCAAAAAATAACAAAAAAACAAAAAGTGCAACCGTAAATGTTCGTTAGCTCAAAACTTCAGTGTGTGTCTCATGGTGAGGAAAAAAAGATAAAAAAAAGAACTATCAAAACATTTAAAAAAAAAAAAAACAGAAAAGCAAAAATTCAACGAAATGGGGGTACAAATTGGCATACCAAAATGAATAACTAAATTTTGACCAGAGACCAGAGCATTGCTCTATGTGTGTTGCTACTGTGTCATGTTGGCTACCACTTCGAAGTGGTTTAGAAAAGTGCGGGTTGCTGCTACTGCACAAAGTGTTATTTGACCCAGTTAGAGTGGAACTGCAGCAACAACTGCACAGAAAAAAAAAAAAAGAAGAAAAACAAACCAGCAACAATAATAGTTAAAGCAACAAACAGCAACAGGGAAAACTTTGTTTTTCATAGATAAGTGAACGCAAGGGACATTTCCCATTAGTTGGCGCGACGCGGTGGCGTTTTTTAGTTCAAATGCATTACAACTCAAAAATCATATGTATCTCGTACGAGAGAGAGAGATACCGTAAATTTTTTGTGCATGTGGGTATTAGTGCGATTTGTTGATATGAATTTGTATTACATATAAGACAATGCCAAATTAAATTTAATATAAACAGGACACTTTCACTATTGTTTCGATAAATCTGCAATTGGGATTTGTATGAGTTTTAGTGTTTTTTGCCTAAAACTATGCAACATTATATTTTATACAATTTTATTCTATTTTGGTTTTACTGCTATGTACATTAGGCCGGAGCGATTTGGCAACCGATACCGCGCCGTTGAAATTATGATTCCTCTTGTCGTTACGAACAAAAAGTCCGTCTAAAATGAGTTTCAAGGCTCTGGAATTTGATTTTTATGGAAAATGTTCGTTTTATATAGAATTTTTAAGACACTTGGAATTTTTGTAATTATTTTTTCTGTGAAAATTTGTACTCGGTTTTTTTTTTTCGTACGAGAAGTTCAGTTTTGATATTTATTTTAACTCAGGTGTCCGATAGGGGGCGCTATCGAACATTTTTAAAAAATTATCTTACGGTTTTGAGTGCTAATTTTATCCAAAAACACAAATTTTTTTTTCTTACTTCACTTCATTTATTACACAATTCAACAGCCAAAATCGGACTGGTGATTTGACATATAGTTTTGAGTAACTTGGCGTTGCTGATCTCGAGTCTGAATACCATTTTTGCTCCATCACGTCAGTTTTTCGAGATAACGGTACATGAAATCATGAAAATGCCTTTAATAAGACTGTACTAGGACATTGTTAATTTATGTCTTATCGTTGTTGGTGTCTATAGAAAAGTTGTTCAGTAGAAAAAGAAGCATATTTTTTGTGAATACAAGAATTTTCCATCTAAGCTTCATACCCTTAATTTTGGGAGTTTTTTAAGTACAGCTTTGACACAATATTTCCTACAGGCTAAAGGAATGATAAAAGTATTATAGTTTGTTTGAGGAAAAGTTTGCTTATCAAAAACTACGGGGGGTCCTAGAACATCAAAACACTCAAACATCAAAACAAAGGGGGTGCCCTTATCCTTGGAAAAATGACCTCTCAAGGTATGACCAGTACAAGGAAATTATAAAAAAAAAAAAATTTTTTTTTCAAGGGTTAATTTTTTAAAAAATATGTCGGACCTAGGTAATTTTGACCTTCGGTGACCCCAACTAGTTGGGTTGGTGCAGTATTTCTGTCTAAATAGTTTTTTCCTGCCTTCCATAATAAACAACTTTTTCTTAGCTATGAGACATGTACAAAGTAAAATAAAAACAAATTTTATATTAGTTCCATGTATACCAAAATTATGGGTTTCGACCCCCATATCGGGGATCTCAGACATGATAGAGAAAATCTGAGTACGGGGTCAAATTCAGCGACCCCAAGTTACTCTTTAGTTATCCATTCGACATTTGAAATTTACTTTTGCTCTGTGTAATTACAAAAATTCCAAGTGTCTTGAAAATTCTACATAAACCATAAAAATCAAATTCCGGAGCCTCGGAATTCATTTTAGACCTATGCCGTGGAAGAACTTTTTATTCGTAATGACAAGAGGAATCATAATGTCGACGGTGTGGAATCGAAAAATTTTAGTCCATACAAATCGCCTCGGTCTAATGTACATATTGTTGTTGTAATTTTTTGTTCAAGTGTTTTGTGTTATCTCTACAACAACATGGCTATATTTTGTGCAATAAACAATAATTTATATGATTTCTGTATGAAAAGCTTAACTTAAAGCACTTGTTTGCCACAGTGGCACAGTGTGGAAACAATTGCAAGAATAAATACAGAATTTTTTTTTTTGTTCACAAAATTCGAAAATGACTCAGCTAAACTTTGAGGCTAATTAGTTCATTAAAAAGCAGCCTTTTTTTTTTTGATATTTCAGCATCTCTGAATGAGATTTCATTACTTCTATCCCCAAACTTTGAATTATGTTCTATGATTTATACAAAAGATCGTATATAATCGAGTATATGGGATGAAACTGAGAGAGAAGATGTCGGGATAGTGCATTTTTTGTTCCACATGAAATATAAAAGATGGCGCCCGGAAAGAGGAGTATAGAGGAAGGTAAAGGATTGGTATTAAGATATCAAATTTTCTTATCTTTTAAGGCTAAAAATTTCACCACAGATATTAAAGTTGTAGGACTTTTAAATAAAAAACTTTCCCGCTAACTCCCGTCAGAATTTCACCCCACCTTGAGCTGTTCTTAAACTCAAGTTGCCCTTAAAAGAAGTTTTGATGCCACATCCTGATAAAAGTTTAGGCTGTTTTATATTTGAAAAACTTATGAAACTTAAGGATGATGTGTGATAAATTAGAGTCTGCATATCTTTTTTTTATCCATAGTGAAAGCTAAGGACCACTTCAAAGTTAATCGATGAGAGCTCCAATTTTGCAATTTAGTCGATTTCTTATGAACTTAATCCACCTACTTTGGCTTTTTCCACTTTTATTTTCTGGAACTGAAGCAACATTAGAAGTTTCCACAAATAATGCTTTAAGCTCCTCTTTTTCACAGTTGGCGTGATAAAGAAAGTTTAAATCTTCAGCTTAAACTACTTGCTGCAAAGCTTTAAAACCCATCCTCTAATCAAATTCTGCTAGTTCATAAAACCAATATGTTATACTGTATGTATTGGAAAATTTCCTCAAAATAGCATTTTACATAATTTTGTCCTTTTTATGGAAAATATTGCTTAACAAATGCTTAAATTGGAATTTTCATAAAAGACCACTTCAAAAATTACAATACAATATTTTCTACTTTGGCACTTCATCAACAAACGATGTTGCCCTCAATATAAAATTTTTTTTTTTTTTTTGGGCAAACCAACACACATACAATAAGTACATATAAACAGGGATATACTTATATATATATATGTATATATTTCTATTTATATGTATATGCATGAAAATATGTACAATAGATTTTACAATAACATCATTCAAGAGTTAAACAAGGACAGGCATTTTTGTTGTTTGAATATTCTGAGTTATGAATGTGGAATGATGGGCCGACCACATTTGGCACAATCTAAGGCGGCACATGCTCTAGTGGATGGACACAAAAACAACAAAACTTATCATAACTACTCATTGGTATATGCAAAATATTATTGAAGCATACTTTGTGGGTAGAGTAGGGGGTGAGATTGGTGAGCTATACGAAGCAATGAAACAATTTATATGAGATAAGCATTAGTGTAGGGAGTCAGTAAGGCAAACAGAAAGTAGAGTTTGTCATGTCCATGTTTGTGTGTGTGTGCGTGTGTGTGTGTGTGTGTGTAGAAAAGCAACAGTTTAAAAGCCCCAAACTCAAGTGGCTCTTTCTCGAAATGCAATTGAAATTAAAATTAAATTTCAAGTATACTTACATATACACATTTGTGCTTTTATTGTTAAAATATGATGTTATTTAAAGTATACTTTTAGGTACAAATATAATTTAGAATATTTGTTGAAAACTTTAAAATTGTAGAAAACTTTTAACGTACTTTTTTAGCAAGTATATAAAGTAATAATAACAGAACTATTAAACTAAAAACTGATTGCAAAGAAAAAAAAAAGCCTAAAATTTTGTACGCGCCCTACAAATAAAAAAGGGGCGCCTAAAAGCGCGCAACATTTTTTTATAATACTTTTTTAGTAGCTACAATTTTATAAGTTTTTGCTTTCATGGATTTTTATACTTATACTAACTCTTTGCTTATTTTCTTTTGTGCGCCATTTAACATGCACTTATTTCCGCATTTTCCTCTGTCGCCACACACACACACACCCATATACAAAAAAAGAAAAAAACACATACTTAGAGCATGGAAAATCAAAATTTATGTCTTTTTTATTGAGCCTCCATTTATTGGCAATTTGAAGTCGGCTCTCAAAGTTTTTTCTGTTATTTGTTTTTTTTTTTTTTTAACTTATGATATTTTTTTGATTAAAAATTCGCATAGACTTTACGTCGTCGAAAGTGCAAAAGTTTACTCGATTGTAATGCTCTTTTCTGTATTTTTTTTTTTTTTTTTTTTGTGCGCTGACGACATGGAAGATAGACTCTCAGTTAAGCAGCGTAGTGTCAAAGTTCATGCACTGCTGCTCTTAATGCACGTACGCCTAAAATTCTGCTATATATAATGCACTGTTGCTTTATTCGCCGACGCCACCGATGTTTATTATTGTATATTTACTATGTTTTATTTTCTGTAATAGTAAAAATATTTGTTTTTTTTTATAAGTTTTCTTTGTATTTTATTTATGAGGAACTTTATGTACAAATTTACTTATATTTTAATGTGTTTTTACTGAAGTTGAATGCGTTTACTTGTAAATATATAGCTATTATTAATTTCAGTGAAGCGCTTTGAGAAGTGGATTGGTTTAAAACTGAGTATTATTAAGTGAAGGTTTTAAAGTACTGACGTGGACTAACTCGAGCCCGGAACACGATTTTTCTAAATCTTAGCTATTTTAATATGAACTGAACTGAGTATAACTCTATCCCGTCAACATTGCTCATGATTAAAAAACAAATTAAAGCCCTTTACGCAATCTCTATACCCAATAGTGGTTAAATCTATTGTGATTAAGGTTTCAAACACATGTTGGATTAAATGATTTAGAAGCAAACCTAAATCTGAGCTGGTGATGTACAATATTTCTTGGCTTATCATATGAAATGGAAATGGTATGTACCCAAGATCAATACCCTAGCTGAAATTTTCTGAGTTAGCCAAGCTAAGCTCCTTCTTTTACCGTTGCTAAGCTCCTTTTTTTATCATCGCGTTGAAAAAGTTGTGCGATTTCCGTCAGTGATAGCTCATTTGGAACGTAATTAAACACATATTTTTCCCCACCAGAGAACGAGTAATTTGAGGAAACTAAAAATTCAATAGCTGTAAGAAAAAACCATTGAAATGCATTAGAATTTGATTATATTGTTGCTGATATCAAATACAAGAAATCGTAATTCTCTTTTCCATGAGAATCTTAAGAATTGTATTATAAATTTAGCTAAACCCTTAATGTTTGTGAATGATAGATCGATAACACTTGTAAAGAATATGAATATGAAATGAAGGACTGTTTCTTCCCCTTCTTCAGAACCGTAGGCCTGACAGAAGTCATTAAATGGCAGTCCTAACCTTGCAACGACTGCCTGCTGAGTTGTTTAAACCCGGAGGCGAAGAGCTCACAAAATGCATGCACGAGCTTTTATGCAGAATATTGTCGGATGAAAGCATGCCCAGTCATTGGAACCTCAGCGTACTCTGCCCAATCCACAGGAAAGGTGATTCTACAATCCGCGCCAACTACAGTGGGATATGGCCTCTTAACATCGCATATAAGGTTCTATCGAGCATACTGTGTGAAAGACTGAAGTCCAACGTCAACAAACTAATTGAACCTTGCCAGTGTGTCTTCAAGCCTGGTAAATCCACCATCGACCAGATATTCTCACTACGTAAAATCCTGGAAAAAAACCGGAGAAAAATAAATCGACACACACCATCTATTCGTCGATTATAAAGCCGCCTTCGACAGCACGATTAGGGATCACCTATATGCCGCAATGTCTGGTTTTGATATTCCTTCAAAGTTCACACGTCTTTGCAAAATGACATTGACAGACACCACCAGCGCAGTGAAAATTGGGACTGAACTCTCGGCGCCATTTGATACCAAAAGAGGTTTCAGACAAGGTGATTCTCTATCGTTCTACTACTTTAATCTAATGCTGGAGAAAATAATTCGAGCTGCGAGCATTGACATGTCTGGCACTAACTTTTACAAGAGTGTCATGCTGCTGGCATACGCTGATGATATTGACATCATTGGCACCAACGCGCTAGCAGTCAGTGCAGCATTCTCCGACTTAGAAAGGGAGTCTCGTCGAGTGGGTCTAGTGGTGAATGAGGACAAAACGAAATACCTTGTGTCAACAAACAAAGAGTCACGGCGTCTTGGACAAAATGTCACTGTTGACAATTACAAATTCGTAGTCGTCAAGGATTTCGTTTATCTTGGATCCAGCATTAACACCAACACTAATGTCAGCCTTGAGATCAAGCGAAGGATAACTCTGGCCAACAGGTGTTACTACAGTAGGCAATTGAGAAGCAGAGCCCTCTCTCGACGTATGAAAATAACGTCCTTTAAGTCCTTCAGCCTTCCCATTCTAATGTATGGCGTTGAGACGTGGGCATTGACCACCAACGATAAGAGGCTGTTGGGAGCTTTCGAGAGGAAGATACTGCGCAAGATCTATGGTCCAGTGTGCGTCGACCACGTGTATCGTATAAGATGGAACCATGAGCTATATAGGCTGTATGCCGATAGTGACGTAGTCAAGTGGATAAAAGTCTAGGTCTTGTTGACCGAATGGAAGCAAGTGCACCGGCTAAAGAGGTGTTTTATTCGATCCACGGAGGTGGAACGCGCAGAAGAGGACGACCTAATCTCCGTTGGAAAGACCAGGTACAGGGGGACCTGATTGCACTTGGCCTTACTAGTTGGCGCCGGCTCGCACATTGCAGAAGCGACTGACGAGGCTTTAAAGAGGCGACCAAGACCGATCATCGGTTTTAGAGCCAACTAAGTAAATAAGTACTTCAGCGTGGCATACGCTGCAGTGGTCCGAAAGACGAAAAGAAAGCCTGAGACCTAACCTGGTAGAGAACTTTGTTTCTAGCTTGCAATCATCTGTGTGGATGTCAATTGAATTCTCAGAGACCACCTTATCTTTGGTCGATTATTCTCTTCTGGGAATGTGGGTGGAAAACTTATGGTCTACGTTAAGAAGAGAAAAAAATAGTCTACGTTCTTCGATACAATGGTATCTTGGATTACAATCCTGGCATAGCTCAGGTCTGACCTAGTCCTGCGGGAGATGGCACTGAGCCTGGCAGCAGAGTATTTAGCTAGTTGCACAACCGGGAGTGCAGTTGGCAACCAGTGTGATATTGCTTAAAGAGCCTTCACAGAGGTAGTGTGGAGAACCCCAGTAACCTTCTGATCTTATCCAATGACTTCAGGTTGACCTTGTTTTCAGTGGCTGGCCACTAGAAGACGGAGCCATACAGAAGATATGGCCCGACCACTGCTGTACAGAACCAGAAAATGCTTCGAGTTTGAAGTCCCCATCTTGCTCCTAAAGCTCTTTTGCAACAGTAGAGAGCTGAAGAGGCATTCCGCACCCTCTTTGCTATGCTTGCAAATTTTGATATTTCGTACTTCCTAGTGAACTTTTTTTATACTTCTCTGTTTTTGATGTGGAAATTTAATGTTTGAATACGAGCACAGTTAGAGCATGTTCCCCTACAATCAGTGGTGGAGTTAGGATTTGTTTGTGGCGGGCTAAGTTCACTAAATTAGGGAGTTAGATCGAAAAAATCTTAACATATATAAAATTCAATAATTTTTAAACGGTTGATCTTAGAGTTTTGACTTTTTTTTTTATTTAATTGATAATATTTTACAAATTACAGAAAAATATAACTTTTATAGTTCTAACCACTATTTATGAACTCGTGGACCTTTTTTGGTAAGCCTTCCATTAGCGATTTGATAGTTGTTTCAGACACCTTTTTGGAACAGTTTGCCCATCTCCTTTTAAAATCTTCGATATTTTGGGACACCTTTTTTGTGCTCTTTAAGTTTCTTTTCACAAGAGCCCAATATCTCTCCACTGGTCTTAGCTCCGGACAATTTGGAGGATTGAGATTGGCCTCTCTGGGTACAAAAACTATGTTATTAATTTGGTTCCACTACAGAGCTTTCTGGCCATAGTGTCATGATGCCAAATCGGGCCAAAAATATGTGGACACATTGTGCTCTCTTATGAAAGGAAGAAGTCTTTTTTTCAGACATTCTTTGATGTATATTCCGGTATTTATAGAGCTCACTGTAACAAATGACTTGCTTCTTTTGCCGCAACTGCATATAGCTTGCCATACCAGGAATTTTTTAGGAAATTTTGTCTGCTTTTGGATTCTGAATTGTTCTTCGACATTGCCTCGAGCATCAGCAACATACAAATTTTGACCCGGGAGCTGCATAAAATCTGCCAGTACATATGTTTCGTCATCCATTATACAACATGAATATTTTTGTATGAAATTCGATTTTAATTTCCGAGCCCTACGTTTGGCGTCTAAATTTTTTGCAGCATTCCTGCCTGGAACTTTTTGGACTTTGTATGTTTTCAAACCTGCATTGGCTTTAACTTTTCGCACCAAATAGTCAGAGCACTGGGCTAACCGGGCAGCTTTTCTACCAGATATGTTTGGAGATCTTTTCAATATGCTTTCTATTTTCTTGGCTTTCCCAATATCATGTGGTCCTTGTTTTCTTCTCGAACCAGGTTTCCTATCGATGGTCAAATTCTCCTGAAACTGTTTCATAACATTGGAGTTAGTTTGACGGCAGACCTTCAATTCTTTGGACAATTTTTTGTAGGACTAATTTCGATTTTCTTGAAAATTTTTAATAATTTTAAGACGTACTTCTTTTTCTTCACTCATTTTGATCAAACTGACAATAAATCAACATGTTTGTCATTAAAAATAACAACTGACATATTTTTCAAAGATAATTAGATCAAAGAAATTTTTAAATTTTACACCCAAAAAAAATTATTAGGTAAAACGTGTGTTAAGATTTTTTCAATCTCACTCCTTATAAGAAAATATTGAACATTAAATTGGTTTTGAGATAATAGAATTTGGTTTAGATTTTGCAATCATAACAGCGTTTTTAGAGAGATGAGGTAATATTTTTTTCTTTATACTCCTTCCCTGCATTTTCAGCTCTTTAAAATTTTAAAACTTTTGCTCCGAAGACCACTTTGGAATATATTTCAAATTAAAAATAGGTACCTTGGGTCAAAAAATAGTAGCACAACAAAATCAGTCAACCCATAGATGGCGTTCCAGTACAAAGAAAACTCAAGTTTCCCTTGATTTTTCTAACTTTTCGTCTGGAGCTTTCTTTTATTTTTTATTATATTTTTTAGATCAAAGTAGAGATCAAAAATAGATTTTTTTACCCAAAAACCCCCTAGTGCTCCAAATTTCAATCAAAAACGGTCGACCCGTGGTACAAGGATAAATTCAACTTTTTCTTGAGTTTTCTAACATTTTGGAGGAGCTGCAGCCCCATACTCTTCTGCATTAGCCTACGCCTGCAATCTTCAATTGATCTTCAGCCTCAAATATCAGAATAGTTCTTTAGAAGTTTCCTCTCCTGTTTGCCCTGATGAGTTATCAAGGATGAAACGCGTGGTGGCGGCACTATGAATTAAGGAATTGTCTCCCTGATACTAATTTAGTTTGTAGAACACAACTCTCCAACCCCACAAAAAAAGTAAATACTTGAGCATACACTTTCATTTAATTTATGAAATTAAAATTTCAAGATGATATAAAAACAAAATCGCTGCTTTGAATACTGTATACAATTTTCACCCTACTATGCGTACGCATTGATGGCGACCTCATAAAACGAATGTAGTACGCACGTTCATATTATATGCCGCCCATGTACTCACCTTTTAAAGAGAAGCAGAAGCAACAACTTGAACAAAATACGAGTACGTCCACCTAGCTAATTTAGGTACCATCATCAGCAGCAGCAGGAGCCCAACCTTTCTGCGTCCCTGCACTGCTCCCAAAAAGAAAAGGGGAGCAATTTAATGAGGTGCTATTTATAAAAAAAAAAGGACGAGAAGAAACGAAAGAGGAAAGTGAGATGAAAAAGAAGAAGAATAAGCTATTTAGAAGAAGAAGAAGTAGAGAAGAAATGAGCACACTTTGCAAACATATTTCAAACGCAACAACAAAGTCAACACATACCAAGCAAGCATAGCACATATGAGAAAGATAGCCTTGGAATATAACATGAATACATATAAAAACATACACACACACATACATACATATGTACACTATGTACTTTATAAATGTACAGAGATTCATGCAATAAGTGGCGGAACCATAAAAATGGCTTAAAATGATCATCATAAACGTTGAGTGAGCAAATATTGCAATAAAAATAAATGACTGAAGGACGTCGTAAAATATTTATACGTGATGTAGTAGACTGACTGTAGAGGTTGTGTGTGTGTGTATGTGTTCAAAACAAAAATGAAAATGTAGTAGTAGGTAAAAGTAGCACCAGTGGCACACACACACACACGATATTGCTTTGCTGATGATGACAACAAGGAGCGGCGAAAACGCCAGTGTGCGCAGTGCGAGGTTTATATGCGAAAAAAGTGCTAAAAATGCAAAAAAGCATGCAACGTTTTATACATACACACACAAAAATAAAAAAATAAAAACTTGGTGCTAGAGAAGTTAAAAAGGTGGAAAGTAATGTTGCCTAATTGAGGTATTTTATTTTTTCTTTTTTGTTATTTTGTTTTTTTTTTTTTTTCATTTCGAGCTCTCATTGAAGCAAGTAGCGAATAGAAGAAAAAAATTAAAAGATTTTTTTTTATGATTTAGCATAAATTAGGGCAGAAAAAGTATGTAGTATATATGTAATATACATAAAAATTATAGCATATTTTTAGGCAGAAAACTCAAATTTATTGTTTGTTTATGGGCTTAAGTTCAAAGGCTAAGTAATGTAGCAAGTAAGAAATGGAGGGAGAAGGCTGGATTCGATCTAACATTGTTTCTCCTTGGAGATCCGGTGGTCAATAGTCAAGCTATTTTATGATCTATCTAAAGGCTATTTTCTGTATGTAGCTTGAAATAGAGCACTTATTTACAAAAATTATAGCATAAGTTTAGGTGGTAATTTTAATTTTCTGGTTTTAGTATTTTTAGTTTGAAAGTTATGAAACGTAATATTGTGTCTACTGTAGGAATACAATTTATCACTTATTAAGGACGAATGAACTCCACTTAGTTTTTTTTACAGAAATCGAGGGGATCATTATGGCTCACTTCTATACATTATTGCAGAAAATATTTCTCTTATATCCTGAAGAAAACAGACATATGTGAGAAGTATAGCCTATATTGGAGTGAAAATATTTACTTGTTTGCTGTTTATGGTCTTAAATTTTAAGGTTATATAATACACCAAGAAATCCGGGTATCTGGGAAGCAAAAAACGGCACGGCTCAACATTATTTCTCTCAGATATCAAGAAGTTTGTTGAGACAACTTTCCTTTAAACTATTGTAGCATTGTCCATGAATACTTTTCCTCCATAAAGACTTGAAATCTTAGTAATAGTTTGAGATCTATATAACCTTCATTTCAGACTTTTAACTAAAGTTTCGTCCAACCCTTGTTGATTTTAGAATTTAACTTTGCCATTTCTGTTTAGTTCGTCGATTTTTTTTAGAGCTTGAGATCTATGATGACTGCTTAATTCTTAAAAATCTTTAAACTTAGTATTTGCCAGTGAATTAAATATTTCAAGCATTCGAATTCCATGAATGTTTATTTAATATGTGCTGGTTTAAAAAATAGTAAAAATAAATTCTAAGGTTTAACCTGGTGCGGGAGAAGAAACAGAAATTTTTCCAGCGGCTTAAAAACCAAAAATATAGCAGATGAATTATAACTTTGTTTATTATTATTTTCTTCCTTTTTTTTAAATAAAAATACAAAAACGAAATCTTCACTTTTTAAATTCCCTCCATTATTTTTATTTTTCTACAACTAAACACAGTTAAAACTTTCAATTATAGCTCCTTTTTTTATCGCATAATTTTATGATTTAACATGAAAGCTCCTAAAGCGAAAGCCCCTAACGAAAACAAAATATTATTGCATATACCCCTAAAAATATGCTGCCTGTTCCAAAATAAAAAAATAAATAAATAAATACATATTCGTTAAATACTTTTGTTGCAAAGTTTGGGTTCGTGCTATTAAAATTTCATAGCACTTGATAACAATTTTATGTTAAATTCCTGCACACAGAGCAAAAGAGCTAATCCTTGACAACCCGCTATTACTTTCGCAGTCGGACAGTTAAGCCGAGAGAGCACAGGGAGCGTAATTTCGATAAAGAATATTCTTCGTTAAGATAGCTTATCTCATTTTAACAGCTTCGCTCTTATGTTAATTTTATCTAGTGCAGGGGTTGAAGTATGGCTTCGTTAAATTCCCCTTTTTTGAAGGGGTAGTTTTAGTCCTGTTACCCCTTACTATGCTTCTTTTAACGAATGTTAGTTTATCTTAAATGTTATATTAAGGATGTTTATGGTTATGTTAAAATGCTATAAAACTTTGTTTAGCATTTTACATTGAGTATTTGTACAATTGTGAAATTTATAGTTTTAGATTTGAAATTTCTGCTGTGCAGTTTAATGTTTATAATTTTTATGACCAATTAAGTGATTTTAAATTTGGGTTAGTTTAAATGGTGAACTAAAATGAATTCAAATTTGTTATCTATATCGTATAACCTTTGAGATATTTATGACTTAAAGTAATTAGGCTCTCAAGGCAGTCTGCAGATTCATTCACTGATAAACTTTTTTATATTCATTGCCATTTTCGCTCACTCAGGATTGACTGAACTTTGATCTGGAAGACTGTGGGGCTATAATATGTAGACTTAGTCTCTGCTTTAAAAGAAGTACTCTTATGTGGATATAGTTTAAGTAGTTTAATGAATTTGTTCAGAAACCACCTTGACTTGTTCTCCATAAGAAATATAAAAAGAAAAGAAAATAAGAAAAGTAGGAGATTGATATTGAAAGTAAAATGAGGAAAACATTTTATCATTTGATGAGATTAGATTAGATTGATATGGTCGTTTGTCACATAACCCAGTCGAAAGATAGACAAGGTCCACGCTATTGCTCGCTGACGAGAAAATCTCCAAACAAAATCTAACACCATATCACATGTACAAACTATTCTAAATGTTTATGGAAAGCTCAGTACATTTGACGATTTTTGCTCCCAGTAAAAGTAAAAGATGTTTCTAAAGCACTAGCGAATTTAGACAAACCATACTGTGAATTTGTAGCATTATTCTCGAAAGATCAACTGAGGCTTTACTGATACTTTCAGGAATTAAATTCTCCTTTACATTGTAAACCATCCACGGTGTTCGTGTAATATTCACTGAAATTGAAAGTGATTAGAAGTGTGATTAGAAGAAACGTTCTTGAACTAGGGGCGCACATTCAAACACAAACTTAATCCCCCAGCTTTCTTATTGCTTAAAGTGTTGAGCTAAACTCAATCTGAAAAATGAGTGAAAAATAAAGATTAAAAATTCAATCATCAATAATATTATTATTTTTTATTATTTAGGGGAGCCCAACCAGGCAGGCACTGCGACCTAAAAGATCTTTTGTGCCATTCCCCATTTTATGACAAAAGACTTTCAGCTGACCTTATAAAAGTCAAGACATCTTTTGTAGAAGAAGATTTTATGTGATTAGCCGTCAGAAAAGAAATACCAAAAATTCTTCCTCTGAGCCGAGCCAAGGCCGGACACTCACACAGAATGTGAGGTGTCGACTCGTCATCTTCCAGACATAGACGACACTCTGTCTCATTAGACAGACCTATTTTGTTTAGGTGATATCTGAGCCCATAGTGTCCAGACATGTAGCCCGCCAGTAGCCTAAGGTCAGATTTGGTATAAGAGATGGGTTTATTTTGGGCAAGCGGAGTGATAAGTGCTTTTGCCTGTCTTAAACCTGAGATAGAGTTCCAATACTCTAGCCATTTTGCCTTAGACCACTCCTCAACGATAGATTTCGTAGAGGTCCAGCCGACTCCGTAGAACGGATCGGGGCTAATGTGCTTGGTAGATGAACCTTGCCTAGCCAGTTCATCGGCGGCCTCATTACCAACAATGTCACAGTGGCCGGGTACCCAACAAAGCGACACTTTGTTACGGGTAGACAGGCGCTGGAGACTCTCAAAACACTCTTTCACCAGTTTAGAGGAAAAACTCCATGAAGAGAGTGCTAAGAGAGCCGCCTGGCTGTCTATCAATAGTAAACTAACAACTAATTTTTATCATTCATTTAGTCATGCCTTGTAGGCTAACGACTAATAGTATTAGTTGTAAAAATAACGAAAAAAAGGATTACGATTTGATTTGTTTTCAATATGAAATACAAAGAAAATATTTGGAGAGTTTTGATACCTAAGTAAGGGGTCAACTGGAAAATTTATCAAGGACTCGATTAACTTAGGTGCTCCACAGCACCTAACGTAACCTAACCTAACATTTTTTTTTTTTTTTTTTTTTTTGTACGTTGGCAGGTGGAAATCTTCATAGATACCGCAGAACTCCAGTTCTACGGTTATGTCGGATTCCTACCGACTAAAACCACCTACTTCCTCTCCTACCACTCTCCCCGCGGGACTACCAGTTGGTATTACTTCGCAGGGCTGGTTCAGCTTTATGCTGTTACTCGTTTGTTGATTCTATTGTTTGGATCTATTTGTGTTGTGTCAATAATTGTTTATTGTTCATCACCCATCCTCGTCGTCTTCTGCATTTGCGATATTTCGTTGCGCACGCTCAGATTCAGCATTCCTTAATAATGCCACAATGCTCTTCGCCATCTTGCATACTGCATTCCACTTCTCTATCGTTTGGCACATCTGTGCTGTCAAGTTGGCTACCGTGGGGGGTTCCCCAAAAGCTCTCTCTAGTTCCTCCCTGATGCTGTTGAAGCGTGGGCAGTGGAAAATGATGTGTGTTGAGTCCTCGGGTTCGCTCGGGCAGAACGGGTCTTCTTCAAGTTTAAATCTGTGCAGATATTGTTTAAAGCACCCATTCCCGCTGAGCATTTGGGTCACGAAATAATCGACTTCTCCATGCTTGCGCTCCATCTACGCTGCTATATTGGGGATACGGTTAAAGGTGCAGCGACCCTTTTTCAACTGCTCCCAGTTTCGCTGCCATTCCATAATGGTACGCTTCCTCTCTTCTGTTTTCCTGACGTTCGTTGGCCTTTCTTCAGTTATATTATAAAGGCGCTTCATTTCTATTGCTAGTAGGTCAATGGGCAATTTTCTTGCTATGACGCAAATGGCGTCGTCCGACACCGTACGATAGGCGCTGGCAATCCTCAGTGCACTGAGCCTATAAATCGAGAGAATGCCCTTCAGATGTGTCTTCTTTGCGTTCGCCCAGATGGGTGCTGCATAAAGTATAACGGAGCTGGTCACCATTGAAAGCAGCTGACGCCTGCCCTCCCGTGGGCCTCCGATATTCCACATAATGCGCGTTAGCGAGCCGTTTATTCTAGCCGCTTTACCACTGACGGCTGCTAAGTGCTCCTTAAATGTCATCCTTGTGTCGATGAGTACCCCTAAGTAGTTCAGGTGTGGCTGTGAGGTGATGCAATGATCCCCAACTGTGATTACCAGCTCTTCGCGCTGTTTCCTTGTGCTCAATAGCACTACCTCCGTTTTTTGGGCTGCCAACTCCAGTCTTGAGCTATTTAACCATCTTCTCACCCTTGCAATTGCATCGTTGCATCTAGCCTGTAGAAAGTCCAGATGTTTGGCGACTACTACCATAGCTATGTCGTCGGCATATCCGACGAGTGTGGCATCTTCGGGAAGATCAACTTTGAAAATTCCGTCGTACATTGCGTTCCACAATGTGGGACCGAGCACGGAGCCTTGTGGTACACCTCCTGTGACCTCGTACTGTTTCACGCCGCCGTCCGTGTCATAAAGAAGCACTCTATGTTTGAAACAATCTGTGATAATTCTCAGCAGATACTCCGGCACGTTGAAACGTTGCAACGCACTCATAATCTGTGGCCAGCTCGCAGAGTTGAAGGCATTTTTTATGTCCAGCGTCACAACTGCGCAATACTTTTTTGTTACCACTTTTCCAGCTTTTTCCACTAGTGGCTTCGCGAGCAATGTTCATTACTGTGTATATAGCGTCAACTGTGGAGCGCGCTTTCCTGAAGCCGAACTGGAACTCGGCAAGGCCACCTGGTTTCTCAAGGAATTCCTGGAGCCTGACGCATATGATACGTTCAAGAATTTTGCCAAGCGTGTCCAACATACAAAGCGGGCGGTATGATGACGGTTGGTCCGGCAGCTTTCCTGGCTTTAGCAGTAGCACCAATCGTTGGCGTTTCCATGGGTCTGGGAATACGCCCTCTTTCAGTCAGGTGCCAAAAAGCTTGACGAATATCTCCGGTTTCGTATTTATCGCTGTTTTAAGTGCAATGTTGGGAATCACATCTAGTCCCGTGGCTTTATTGTCAGTGATCCTTCTCAGGGTTTCAAGTACATCGCTAGTAGTGATGTCTGGGGTGACTACACAGGTGTTTTGGCTTCGGTTTGGGACGAGCTGTTGCTGCGGTGGGAAAAGAGCAGCTACCACTGTTAGCATTAGCATTGGGCTGGTCGAACCTAACCTAACCTAACCTAAGCTAACCTAACCTAACCTAACATAACCTTACCAAACCTATCATGCTGTGTTCATGAGTACAAATTTTTTTTCAGTTATTCTAATAATTTACAAACTCGTTTTTCAAAAAACTTTTTATTCTATGGGCAAAAAACTCTTATCTATCTTCTTTACATTTATTAGCTCTATTATTGTAACTCTCAATAGATTTTAAAACTTCATTCCTCTAGTGCAAATTTAATTTAACTTACTGCAAGCCCAACTTAGCAGTTCTAAGAAATATGTCAACAATCATACTCATCATTGCCCTCGAACTAATAGACTTTTTATAGAGCGAAACGTCTAAAATCTACCCATCGCGCCCTCTGCAATCACCTGTGAACTCATAGACCGCTAGTTAAAAATTTTTCGGTATCCTGCGTAGAAAGTTCTGAAAGATTTGTTACTACCTACAGCATTATGCCAAAGCTTCAGATTTTCCACATCCATTTATGTTGTGCGAGTTATATTTATGCATGAATGGAAAGAGCCCATAGTTTTCTTAGGTAGTTTTTGTTTTTTGAGTTTTGCCATTGCCAACCGTGAAGACACAATTTTTATTTTCTATTTTTGATTGTGCTTTTGATAGCCAAGAACATGCCGACAACTGACAACCTTCAATCCCAAAATATTTGCTTTCTGGCAAAAGGAATTGGGAATCATTCATTTAAGCTGCCTTCTGACATCCTTTAAAATATAGCCACCACTATAATTATAGCAGCGTTACAAAAGCTTTCAAAGTTTCTCATAAGCTTTTGAAAACAGCATAAGCTTTTCTGTTATCGCATATGAACTTTTATAGGTGCACCAGCAAATAAAAGCTACTTGTTTAAATAAAACCAGCTTCTTTTATTACCCCTAAAAGTATGCTACAACATATTATATAGAACATAACGACAGTTATGCTCTATACATGCGTCATTGCCTGAGCGAGCATTCACTTTAATTTCCTCTCTCTCTCTCTCGCAATTTAACATTTTCTCTTTGTTATCTATTTGCTGGTTATCTGCTGCAGCTATTTACTCAACGAAATGTCAACATATACTTATCTCTTTCGTGCCACAAACAAATAAAAGGAACTTTCAACAAACAGCTTGCATTAGTTTTTTAACGACCATAAACGAAATGACTGTTGCGCTCCCTACTACTACTACTTTCACAGAGAGCGTGAGAGCACACGTGAGCAAAAGCAAGTAATGAGCAAACGAGTGAGCAACCAAACAACATTATTACTTCCAAGCGAAATGCACATCACATACAAGCAGGAATGACTTTTATGTACAGTGTAAAATAGTAGAGTAAAAACTGCAAAAAAAAAACATGAAAAAATATTGCATACTTTTAGGCGCTGTTTGCATATTTTCCCGACGTTATGTTTAAAATTACACACGCACACACACATACCAACATAATTCCAAAACGAGAAATAAGAGTAGGAACATTTTTTATTTCACTCTAAATGTGTATGTGTATGGTTAATGTGTGTGTGTGTGTGTTCTCGTGTGAAAATAGCGCAAACATTTTTGAGTTTTTGCAAAGTTATACGAAAAACAGAACACAGAAATACGGAAGTATACGACGACAATGTTGAAAACGACAACATGAAAACGAGCAATAACAGCAACAAAAACAACAGCAATCAGCAGTAGCTACAACATTAACCATGCCTTAGCATAATAACGATGAGCAACAGCAGCAGCAGCAGCAGCAAAGTTGCCGCATTGAAACTCGTCGTAGTCGTTGTCGTCATCACCGTTCGAAAGCGCAACAATGAGTAAAGTTTTGTTGTTGTTTTTTTTTTTTTTTTCTTGTTTTGAAGCCAGCAGCAACAGCAGCAGCCCAGAGTATTTTGTGTGCCTGATTTTCTTCTTTTTTTTTTTGTACATTTTGTCGGTGTATGGAAAATGTTCGTCGGTGTTGTCGTCGTCGTTGCTCCATCGCATCCTTTATGGATTTGCAGGCAAAATTTTCAGTAGTCATCAACGAGACGAGTTTATTGTGCGCGTTCTGGTTTTTTTTTTGTTGATTTGTTATTTGGAAGAAGAATCTGTTTTCTTTTTCCATAATAATAATAGAATAAATAATCTCAAGCTTTTGCTGCTTTAGTTGTACGTGGTGAATGAAATGATAATGTGACAAAAAAATTATTAAATAAAATTCAAAAGTGTGAACAGAGAACTGCAAGAA